>CAJQUW010000035.1:0-430910 GCA_907163375.1 Prostheceraeus crozeri
TCTTTTGCAACATTTTAATGAATTTTTGGGAGTCAAATGCCTTAGAAAATCATATTCACGTTAAGACCTTTTCTCTGGATCAGTTTTCAGGACCGACATCTTTGGTACTCTGGCCTTGGTAACAAAGATGAATTTCTGAATTCGTTAGTTATTTAAATACGCATACAACATAATTACATAAAAGTATTCGCCAAAATCTGGTACTGTTAAAATTAATTTCTGACCTTGAAATATATAAATTTGGGACAACACCCTCAGGTACCGTACTTCTTTCAAAGAAACAGATTCTCAACCTCATCTTAAACAAGACGAGCTATCACCCTAGACACACTTTCAAGGGTGTGTTAACGTGTTATTTATAGTAAATTTATAGATTTGCACCCACTCGTCAAACCTCTAAAGACGTACACTTTCAGATACTACTTTTGAATTAGTTAAAACCTTCTTGGCGTAGCCAGAATGATTCTAGATCTTTCTTGAGACAACCAAGCTAATATCAGTGACTTACCAATACTAATCAAAAATTTAGTAGGATCCAGGTTTCATAGCCCTGTTCATACTGCAAATGCAAAGTTTGCCAGTTTTCAAGCAACGTCGACGTAACAGTTAATTCAAATACTAAATATTCATGTATTCCTATAGTCCACAATTTTAGATTGCAAAAACATCTGGTGTAATTTATTTAATAAGTTGTTCAAATTGCAAATATTCGGTATGTTGGGCCACAGACTTCCAGACCTTTGATGCGTAAGGATCCTTGATCATATTTCAGCCATTCGCTACAAAAATATTACTTACTCAAGCCGCCCAGCTGAAGCATTTTAACATTCCACCCATGTTCAATTGATAATTTCCATTTCTGCGGTCTAGAAAATTTGCATAAAACGAAATTAAAAGACTTCACAGAGAAAATGTCTGGATCCTAATAGATTAGACACTGTTAACAATGGCGTTGAATATCGCGTTAAAATGTTAATACATCAAATGAAACTAAATTGATCCTTACCACTTTGTCATATGTTCCGATCGCGTTGCTGATTACAATCTCATGGCATTTGTTCAGGAATTACTAAAACTACTAGAGTCTTTACTAAACCATAGAAATCTCAAACAACTATTGTCACCATAGGCCTAACTAAGGTTGCCACTTAGCTTCATCACTCAATCTGTTAATCCATGTCAATCAATTCATCGATCCATTTGTCATTCAGCATAAGCCTGTACACTGAACCCTTCAATCCATAATTGTAAATAATAGTCTTCTGATCACATTTCATGTATCTCCGCTCATTCTGTACCCATAACCCGGGCATCATTTCATTTCATTAAAATTTACCCTCGAGGATTGAGAAAGACCTCGAAACCCGGGTCTCCTCGCATCTGCGTTTTTCCTGAGTATAGTAGCGGACCATAGCGCGAGTGGCACGAGGGAGAGCTGTCTAATCTTCTCTCTCTCTCTCTCTCTCTACTCCTCATTGCCCAGAGCCTGTGGTCTTCTTCTTTTCATCCAAAGCATGCAACGAAGATTTCTACTACCTAACCCTGTCCACTCTCCATACCGACCGAATTCTCAGTGGAACCATGGTCAACAATCGTATGCGGCGGTCGCAAGAACAGCTCCATCTTTGCAAGGCGGATTCTCCCAATCAAATAATTTCCTCCATCTACAATACTCAAATCAGCAACACCGCAATCAATTGCCTCTCCAATACCAAAATGCGGGCCATCCTCCAAGATCTGGACCAGCACGTTCTACGTCAATTCATTGAAAGTTCCAAAGGAATTTTTCCATGTAACTCGTATGCATTTCGTTGTCTTTAAATGCATCCATCATTTGCACTGCCTCCAGAAGACCCCAGTGTCCTTCCAAAAGACAGTTTCAACCCTCTCGAGATTTCCAAAACCAGCATTTATCAACGAAACCTTCAAGGATATCGCCAAGCACCTTGCCAATACGTGGGCCAAAAACCTTCAGAGTGCAATGAAAACACACTACTCCAAAATCCTAGAAGAGACAACTGACCAAATACGGTTTGAATGCAATCCCTAGTGATGTCATGAAGAATTCCCTCAAAATTGCCACCAATTGGGCAACAAAGCAACTTGGCCAGAGACTCGCAAAAGCCGTCATCGACCAATCAATTGACCACATCCAAGATGCCCAGCTAATCTGTGATCTCACTGATGATGAATCCGATGGCTGGGGACAGTCAAAGACTCAATCCATCCCGAATATCAACGAAGCGGTAACCAGCCAAGCAGCTGCTCCAATTGTACTCAGCAATGATCGCGAAGGAGCCTGCTCTCAGACTGAACAAGATCAAGCTCCAGAGAACCCAGTACCAAACACCGGATCCTCATTAAACGGCATTCCAGCCCCATCTACTACATCCACTCAGAACCAAGAAATGCTGCTACAGCAAGTCCTTCTCCAACTGTCAGACCATCAAGGAAAAGGCAATTAGACATTTTCGGCAGTGTCATTCCACCTGAACGCTTGAGGCAGCGATCTAATTCCATGCCAAAACCTTGAGGACGTTGTGAGTGAGTCATCCAGTAGTGAAACTCTCATAATTGGTGACCATAATATGAGGTTTTACAGTAATGCAAATGCTACTATTTGTTCCCATGATAATGGGAAATTGCATCATTGGAAAACTGTGCTTAGCCAATTAAGCAAGAAACAGGACAAAATAAAAAACATCATTTTTTGCATCAGCACCTTGGATTACAAAAATATCCCCATAACTAATACAAAATGTGTGAAATCCCTCATTACTCTCCTCAAGGAGAAGTATCCTAATGCCAACCGCTTTTTTGTTTTGGGAGGCATTGCTGATAATTTCTCAGAAACCGAAAAATCCAATGTGCAGGCATTAAATGATTATATTCGTAACCAATGTAAAGATGAATGTGTCGCAATTATGCCTCCTGATCCTTTCATTGTTGATAATAATGTTTTTTCACCAAGCACTAAATTGTCACTCAGTCGTATTTTTGACACTTTTTTGAGTTCGCGTTCAAGCTAAGTGGCAGCATGATGTCGAATACTATTATTCTCGATAGAAATTTTCAACCTAATTTCTATACTTACAAATTGCTTTCTAAAACCCCAACATTTATACCAACCCCCAAAATTTGTCCTCACAAAAAAATAAGATTAAACGTTCAAGATTATGTTCGTAAATTACACTGGCAATTTTCTTATATATCTAAACCAAAGAGCAAATCCAAATTTAATAACCGATTCGGTACCACTAAATCTAATAAATGGCCCCCTAAAGAACTAGTACCTCCAAATATATTAGAAAAGTCCAAAATTATTTTTTCAGCGGTTGATTCGATTCTTGATAATTGCAAAACATGCTATCCTCCTGTCAATTTGTGTCCTAATGAGCTATCTGAAATTGAGAGACTAAACCAAGCCGAGGTAGTTATACGACCGGCCGATAAGGGTCAGCGATGGACTATTGTTTCTAAAAACGCATATGACAGAGAAGCATTGAGACAACTCAACGACTCTAATTATGTAGAAATTTTTACGCCTTTGACAACAAGGCTTGACCAGAGAATCAAACAATGTCTTGAACATTTAGAAAGTAAAAAAATGATAAGCAAAAAAGAATTTGATTTTTTGATGCCAAATGTAGATCCTTCAGATAGAACATTCAATATCTTACCAAAATTCACAAACCCGTTTGGCCTTACGACGACATGCCCCAGGGAGGCCCATTGTATCCGATGTCAATTCCGTTAGCCGGAATGTCGCATCCTTTCTAGACTATTTTCTAAAACCTATAGCCCAAGACTCTTTTTCGTATTTATTGGACTCGAACCATGTAATAGCAATATTACGGCAGACCATTTCTCCGAATAACAGCCTCCTCTTTACTCTCGATGTAGAATCCCTATACACAAAAGTACCGGTTGATCAAACACTTGAAATCATATCTGACATTTTCATACGTAAGCCTGACAGATCTAGACCTGACTTGACAATTTTAACTTTATTGAAATTACTGCTAAATAACAATGATTTCCAATACAATTCCACATACTGGCTTCAAACTTGTGGGGCCAGTATGGGAGGAGCATTTTCAGGATCTTTTTGCAACATTTTCATGAATTTTTGGGAGTCAAATGCCTTAAAATCATATCACGTTAAGCCTTTTCTCTGGATCCGTTTTCAGGACGACATCTTTGGTATCTGGCCTGGTAACAAAGATGAATTTCTGGAATTCGTTAAGTATTTAAATACGCAACATAATAACATAAAAGTTTCCGCCAACATCGGTACTGATAAAATTCAATTTCTGGACCTTGAAATATATAAATTTGACAACACCCTCAGGTACCGTACTTCTTTCAAAGAAACAGATTCTCACCTCATCTTAAACAAGACGAGCTATCACCCTAGACACACTTTCAAGGGTGTTATTTATAGTCAAATTTATAGATTTGCAACCCACTCGTCAACTAAAGACGACTTTCAGAATACTTTGAAATTAGTTAAACCTGTCTGGCGTAGCCAGAATTATTCTAGATCTTTCTTGAGACAAACAACTAAATCAGTGCTTACCAATACTAATCAAAAAATTAGTTGGAATCCAGGTTTCAAGCCCTGTTCTACTGCAACATGCAAAGTTTGCCAGTTTTCAAGCAACGTCGATACAGTTAATTCAAATACTAATATCATGTATCCTATAGTCCACAATTTAGATTGCAAAACATCTGGTGTAATTTATTTAATAAGTTGTTCAAATTGCAATATTCGGTATGTTGGGCAGACTTCCAGACCTTTGATGCGTAGGATCCTTGATCATATTTCAGCCATTCGTAACAAAAATATTACTTACTCAAGCCCAGCTGAGCATTTTAACATTCCACCCTGTTCAATTGATAATTTCCATTTCTGCGGTCTAGAAATTTGCAAAAACGAAATTAAAAGACTTCACAGAGAAAATGTCTGGATCAATAGATTAGACACTGTTAACAATGGCTTGAATATCGCGTTAAATGTTAATACATCAAATGAAACTAAATTGATCCTACCACTTAGTCATTGTTCCGATCGCGTTGCTGATACAATTCATGGCATTTGTTCAGGAATTACTAAAACTACTAGAGTCTTTACTAAACATAGAAATCTCAAACAACTATTGTCACATAGGCCTAACTAAGGTTGCCACTTAGCTTCATCACTCAATCTGTTAATCCATGTCAATCAATTCATCGATCCATTTGTCATTCAGCATAAGCCTGTACATTGAACCCTTCAATCCATAATTGTAAATAATAGTCTTCTGATCACATTTCATGTATCTCCGCTCATTCTGTACCCATAACCCTTTCATCATTTCATTTCATTAAAATTTACCCTCGAGGATTGAGAAAGACCTCGAAACCCGGGTCTCCTCGCATCTGCGTTTTTCCTGAGTATAGTAGCGGACCATAGCGCGAGTGGCACGAGGGAGAGCTGTCTAATCTTCTCTCCCTCTTTCTCTCTCTACTCCTCATTGCCCAGAGCCTGTGGTCTTCTTCTTTTCATCCAAAGCATGCAACGAAGATTTCTACTACCTAACCCTGTCCACCCTCCATACCGACCGAATTCTCAGTGGAACCATGGTCAACAATCGTATGCGGCGGTCGCAAGAACAGCTCCATCTTTGCAAGGCGGATTCTCCCAATCAAATAATTTCCTCCATCTACAATACTCAAATCAGCAACACCGCAATCAATTGCCTCTCCAATACCAAAATGCGGGCCATCCTCCAAGATCTGGACCAGCACGTTCTACGTCAATTCCATTGAAAGTTCCAAAGGAATTTTTCCATGTAACTCGTATGCATTTCGTTGTCTTTAAATGCATCCATCATTTGCACTGCCTCCAGAAGACCCCAGTGTCCTTCCAAAAGACAGTTTCAACCCTCTCGAGATTTCCAAAACCAGCATTTATCAACGAAACCTTCAAGGATATCGCCAAGCACCTTGCCAATACGTGGGCCAAAAACCTTCAGAGTGCAATGAAAACACACTACTCCAAAATCCTAGAAGAGACAACTGACCAAATACGGTTGAATGCAATCTCTAGTGATGTCATGAAGAATTCCCTCAAAATTGCCACCAATTGGGCAACAAAGCAACTTGGCCAGAGACTGGCAAAAGCCGTCATCGACCAATCAATTGACCACATCCAAGATGCCCAGCTAATCTGTGATCTCACTGATGATGAATCCGATGGCTGGGGACAGTCAAAGACTCAATCCATCCCGAATATCAACGAAGCGGTAACCAGCCAAGCAGCTGCTCCAATTGTACTCAGCAATGATCGCGAAGGAGCCTGCTCTCAGACTGAACAAGATCAAGCTCCAGAGAACCCAGTACCAAACACCGGATCCTCATTAAACGGCATTCCAGCCCCATCTACTACATCCACTCAGAACCAAGAAAATGCTGCTACAGCAAGTCCTTCTCCAACTGTCAGACCATCAAGGAAAAGGCAATTAGACATTTTCGGCAGTGTCATTCCACCTGAACGCTTGAGGCAGCGATCTAATTCCATGCCAAACCTTGAGGACGTTGTGAGTGAGTCATCCAGTAGTGAAACTCTCATAATTGGTGACCATAATATAAGGTTTTACAGTAATGCAAATGCTACTATTTGTTCCCATGATAATGGGAAATTGCATCATTGGAAAACTGTGCTTAGCCAATTAAGCAAGAAACAGGACAAAATAAAAAACATCATTTTTTGCATCAGCACCTTGGATTACAAAAATATCCCCATAACTAATACAAAATGTGTGAAATCCCTCATTACTCTCCTCAAAGAGAAGTATCCTAATGCCAACCGCTTTTTTGTTTTGAGAGGCATTGCTGATAATTTCTCAGAAACCGAAAAATCCAATGTGCAGGCATTAAATGATTATATTCGTAACCAATGTAAAGATGAATGTGTCGCAATTATGCCTCCTGATCCTTTCATTGTTGATAATAATGTTTTTTCACCAAGCACTAAATTGTCACTCAGTCGTATTTTTGACACTTTTTTGAGTTCGCGTTCAAGCTAAGTGGCAGCATGATGTCGAATACTATTATTCTCGATAGAAATTTTCAACCTAATTTCTATACTTACAAATTGCTTTCTAAAACCCCAACATTTATACCAACCCCCAAAATTTGTCCTCACAAAAAAATAAGATTAAACGTTCAAGATTATGTTCGTAAATTACACTGGCAATTTTCTTATATATCTAAACCAAAGAGCAAATCCAAATTTAATAACCGATTCGGTACCACTAAATCTAATAAATGGCCCCCTAAAGAACTAGTACCTCCAAATATATTAGAAAAGTCCAAAATTATTTTTTCAGCGGTTGATTCGATTCTTGATAATTGCAAAACATGCTATCCTCCTGTCAATTTGTGTCCTAATGAGCTATCTGAAATTGAGAGACTAAACCAAGCCGAGGTAGTTATACGACCGGCCGATAAGGGTCAGCGATGGACTATTGTTTCTAAAAACGCATATGACAGAGAAGCATTGAGACAACTCAACGACTCTAATTATGTAGAAATTTTTACGCCTTTGACAACAAGGCTTGACCAGAGAATCAAACAATGTCTTGAACATTTAGAAAGTAAAAAAATGATAAGCAAAAAAGAATTTGATTTTTTGATGCCAAATGTAGATCCTTCAGATAGAACATTCAATATCTTACCAAAAATTCACAAACCCGTTTGGCCTTACGACGACATGCCCCCAGGGAGGCCCATTGTATCCGATGTCAATTCCGTTAGCCGGAATGTCGCATCCTTTCTAGACTATTTTCTAAAACCTATAGCCCAAGACTCTTTTTCGTATTTATTGGACTCGAACCATGTAATAGCAATATTACGGCAGACCATTTCTCCGAATAACAGCCTCCTCTTTACTCTCGATGTAGAATCCCTATACACAAAAGTACCGGTTGATCAAACACTTGAAATCATATCTGACATTTTCATACGTAAGCCTGACAGATCTAGACCTGACTTGACAATTTTAACTTTATTGAAATTACTGCTAAATAACAATGATTTCCAATACAATTCCACATACTGGCTTCAAACTTGTGGGGCCAGTATGGGAGGAGCATTTTCAGGATCTTTTTGCAACATTTTCATGAATTTTTGGGAGTCAAATGCCTTAAAATCATATCACGTTAAGCCTTTTCTCTGGATCCGTTTTCAGGACGACATCTTTGGTATCTGGCCTGGTAACAAAGATGAATTTCTGGAATTCGTTAAGTATTTAAATACGCAACATAATAACATAAAAGTTTCCGCCAACATCGGTACTGATAAAATTCAATTTCTGGACCTTGAAATATATAAATTTGACAACACCCTCAGGTACCGTACTTCTTTCAAAGAAACAGATTCTCACCTCATCTTAAACAAGACGAGCTATCACCCTAGACACACTTTCAAGGGTGTTATTTATAGTCAAATTTATAGATTTGCAACCCACTCGTCAACTAAAGACGACTTTCAGAATACTTTGAAATTAGTTAAACCTGTCTGGCGTAGCCAGAATTATTCTAGATCTTTCTTGAGACAAACAACTAAATCAGTGCTTACCAATACTAATCAAAAAATTAGTTGGAATCCAGGTTTCAAGCCCTGTTCTACTGCAACATGCAAAGTTTGCCAGTTTTCAAGCAACGTCGATACAGTTAATTCAAATACTAATATCATGTATCCTATAGTCCACAATTTAGATTGCAAAACATCTGGTGTAATTTATTTAATAAGTTGTTCAAATTGCAATATTCGGTATGTTGGGCAGACTTCCAGACCTTTGATGCGTAGGATCCTTGATCATATTTCAGCCATTCGCAACAAAAATATTACTTACTCAAGCCCAGCTGAGCATTTTAACATTCCACCCTGTTCAATTGATAATTTCCATTTCTGCGGTCTAGAAATTTGCAAAAACGAAATTAAAAGACTTCACAGAGAAAATGTCTGGATCAATAGATTAGACACTGTTAACAATGGCTTGAATATCGCGTTAAATGTTAATACATCAAATGAAACTAAATTGATCCTACCACTTAGTCATTGTTCCGATCGCGTTGCTGATACAATTCATGGCATTTGTTCAGGAATTACTAAAACTACTAGAGTCTTTACTAAACATAGAAATCTCAAACAACTATTGTCACATAGGCCTAACTAAGGTTGCCACTTAGCTTCATCACTCAATCTGTTAATCCATGTCAATCAATTCATCGATCCATTTGTCATTCAGCATAAGCCTGTACATTGAACCCTTCAATCCATAATTGTAAATAATAGTCTTCTGATCACATTTCATGTATCTCCGCTCATTCTGTACCCATAACCCTTTCATCATTTCATTTCATTAAAATTTACCCTCGAGGATTGAGAAAGACCTCGAAACCCGGGTCTCCTCGCATCTGCGTTTTTCCTGAGTATAGTAGCGGACCATAGCGCGAGTGGCACGAGGGAGAGCTGTCTAATCTTCTCTCCCTCTTTCTCTCTCTACTCCTCATTGCCCAGAGCCTGTGGTCTTCTTCTTTTCATCCAAAGCATGCAACGAAGATTTCTACTACCTAACCCTGTCCACCCTCCATACCGACCGAATTCTCAGTGGAACCATGGTCAACAATCGTATGCGGCGGTCGCAAGAACAGCTCCATCTTTGCAAGGCGGATTCTCCCAATCAAATAATTTCCTCCATCTACAATACTCAAATCAGCAACACCGCAATCAATTGCCTCTCCAATACCAAAATGCGGGCCATCCTCCAAGATCTGGACCAGCACGTTCTACGTCAATTCCATTGAAAGTTCCAAAGGAATTTTTCCATGTAACTCGTATGCATTTCGTTGTCTTTAAATGCATCCATCATTTGCACTGCCTCCAGAAGACCCCAGTGTCCTTCCAAAAGACAGTTTCAACCCTCTCGAGATTTCCAAAACCAGCATTTATCAACGAAACCTTCAAGGATATCGCCAAGCACCTTGCCAATACGTGGGCCAAAAACCTTCAGAGTGCAATGAAAACACACTACTCCAAAATCCTAGAAGAGACAACTGACCAAATACGGTTGAATGCAATCCCTAGTGATGTCATGAAGAATTCCCTCAAAATTGCCACCAATTGGGCAACAAAGCAACTTGGCCAGAGACTCGCAAAAGCCGTCATCGACCAATCAATTGACCACATCCAAGATGCCCAGCTAATCTGTGATCTCACTGATGATGAATCCGATGGCTGGGGACAGTCAAAGACTCAATCCATCCCGAATATCAACGAAGCGGTAACCAGCCAAGCAGCTGCTCCAATTGTACTCAGCAATGATCGCGAAGGAGCCTGCTCTCAGACTGAACAAGATCAAGCTCCAGAGAACCCAGTACCAAACACCGGATCCTCATTAAACGGCATTCCAGCCCCATCTACTACATCCACTCAGAACCAAGTAAATGCTGCTACAGCAAGTCCTTCTCCAACTGTCAGACCATCAAGGAAAAGGCAATTAGACATTTTCGGCAGTGTCATTCCACCTGAACGCTTGAGGCAGCGATCTAATTCCATGCCAAACCTTGAGGACGTTGTGAGTGAGTCATCCAGTAGTGAAACTCTCATAATTGGTGACCATAATATAAGGTTTTACAGTAATGCAAATGCTACTATTTGTTCCCATGATAATGGGAAATTGCACCATTGGAAAACTGTGCTTAGCCAATTAAGCAAGAAACAGGACAAAATAAAAAACATCATTTTTTGCATCAGCACCTTGGATTACAAAAATATCCCCATAACTAATACAAAATGTGTGAAATCCCTCATTACTCTCCTCAAGGAGAAGTATCCTAATGCCAACCGCTTTTTTGTTTTGGGAGGCATTGCTGATAATTTCTCAGAAACCGAAAAATCCAATGTACAGGCATTAAATGATTATATTCGTAACCAATGTAAAGATGAATGTGTCTCAATTATGCCTCCTGATCCTTTCATTGTTGATAATAATGTTTTTTCACCAAGCACTAAATTGTCACTCAGTCGTATTTTTGACACTTTTTTGAGTTCGCGTTCAAGCTAAGTGGCAGCATGATGTCGAATACTATTATTCTCGATAGAAATTTTCAACCTAATTTCTATACTTACAAATTGCTTTCTAAAACCCCAACATTTATACCAACCCCCAAAATTTGTCCTCACAAAAAAATAAAATTAAACGTTCAAGATTATGTTCGTAAATTACACTGGCAATTTTCTTATATATCTAAACCAAAGAGCAAATCCAAATTTAATAAACCGATTCGGTACCACTAAATCTAATAAATGGCCCCCTAAAGAACTAGTACCTCCAAATATATTAGAAAAGTCCAAAATTATTTTTTCAGCGGTTGATTCGATTCTTGATAATTGCAAAACATGCTATCCTCCTGTCAATTTGTGTCCTAATGAGCTATCTGAAATTGAGAGACTAAACCAAGCCGAGGTAGTTATGCGACCGGCCGATAAGGGTCAGCGATGGACTATTGTTTCTAAAAACGCATATGACAGAGAAGCATTGAGACAACTCAACGACTCTAATTATGTAGAAATTTTTACGCCTTTGACAACAAGGCTTGACCAGAGAATCAAACAATGTCTTGAACATTTAGAAAGTAAAAAAATGATAAGCAAAAAAGAATTTGATTTTTTGATGCCAAATGTAGATCCTTCAGATAGAACATTCAATATCTTACCAAAAATTCACAAACCCGTTTGGCCTTACGACGACATGCCCCCAGGGAGGCCCATTGTATCCGATGTCAATTCTGTTAGCCGGAATGTCGCATCCTTTCTAGACTATTTTCTAAAACCTATAGCCCAAGACTCTTTTTCGTATTTATTGGACTCGAACCATGTAATAGCAATATTACGGCAGACCATTTCTCCGAATAACAGCCTCCTCTTTACTCTCGATGTAGAATCCCTATACACAAAAGTACCGGTTGATCAAACACTTGAAATCATATCTGACATTTTCATACGTAAGCCTGACAGATCTAGACCTGACTTGACAATTTTAACTTTATTGAAATTACTGCTAAATAACAATGATTTCCAATACAATTCCACATACTGGCTTCAAACTTGTGGGGCCAGTATGGGAGGAGCATTTTCAGGATCTTTTTGCAACATTTTCATGAATTTTTGGGAGTCAAATGCCTTAAAATCATATCACGTTAAGCCTTTTCTCTGGATCCGTTTTCAGGACGACATCTTTGGTATCTGGCCTGGTAACAAAGATGAATTTCTGGAATTCGTTAAGTATTTAAATACGCAACATAATAACATAAAAGTTTCCGCCAACATCGGTACTGATAAAATTCAATTTCTGGACCTTGAAATATATAAATTTGACAACACCCTCAGGTACCGTACTTCTTTCAAAGAAACAGATTCTCACCTCATCTTAAACAAGACGAGCTATCACCCTAGACACACTTTCAAGGGTGTTATTTATAGTCAAATTTATAGATTTGCAACCCACTCGTCAACTAAAGACGACTTTCAGAATACTTTGAAATTAGTTAAACCTGTCTGGCGTAGCCAGAATTATTCTAGATCTTTCTTGAGACAAACAACTAAATCAGTGCTTACCAATACTAATCAAAAAATTAGTTGGAATCCAGGTTTCAAGCCCTGTTCTACTGCAACATGCAAAGTTTGCCAGTTTTCAAGCAACGTCGATACAGTTAATTCAAATACTAATATCATGTATCCTATAGTCCACAATTTAGATTGCAAAACATCTGGTGTAATTTATTTAATAAGTTGTTCAAATTGCAATATTCGGTATGTTGGGCAGACTTCCAGACCTTTGATGCGTAGGATCCTTGATCATATTTCAGCCATTCGCAACAAAAATATTACTTACTCAAGCCCAGCTGAGCATTTTAACATTCCACCCTGTTCAATTGATAATTTCCATTTCTGCGGTCTAGAAATTTGCAAAAACGAAATTAAAAGACTTCACAGAGAAAATGTCTGGATCAATAGATTAGACACTGTTAACAATGGCTTGAATATCGCGTTAAATGTTAATACATCAAATGAAACTAAATTGATCCTACCACTTAGTCATTGTTCCGATCGCGTTGCTGATACAATTCATGGCATTTGTTCAGGAATTACTAAAACTACTAGAGTCTTTACTAAACATAGAAATCTCAAACAACTATTGTCACATAGGCCTAACTAAGGTTGCCACTTAGCTTCATCACTCAATCTGTTAATCCATGTCAATCAATTCATCGATCCATTTGTCATTCAGCATAAGCCTGTACACTGAACCCTTCAATCCATAATTGTAAATAATAGTCTTCTGATCACATTTCATGTATCTCCGCTCATTCTGTACCCATAACCCTTTCATCATTTCATTTCATTAAAATTTACCCTCGAGGATTGAGAAAGACCTCGAAACCCGGGTCTCCTCGCATCTGCGTTTTTCCTGACTATAGTAGCGGACCATAGCGCGAGTGGCACGAGGGAGAGCTGTCTAATCTTCTCTCCCTCTTTCTCTCTCTACTCCTCATTGCCCAGAGCCTGTGGTCTTCTTCTTTTCATCCAAAGCATGCAACGAAGATTTCTACTACCTAACCCTGTCCACCCTCCATACCGACCGAATTCTCAGTGGAACCATGGTCAACAATCGTATGCGGCGGTCGCAAGAACAGCTCCATCTTTGCAAAGCGGATTCTCCCAATCAAATAATTTCCTCCATCTACAATACTCAAATCAGCAACACCGCAATCAATTGCCTCTCCAATACCAAAATGCGGGCCATCCTCCAAGATCTGGACCAGCACGTTCTACGTCAATTCCATTGAAAGTTCCAAAGGAATTTTTCCATGTAACTCGTATGCATTTCGTTGTCTTTAAATGCATCCATCATTTGCACTGCCTCCAGAAGACCCCAGTGTCCTTCCAAAAGACAGTTTCAACCCTCTCGAGATTTCCAAAACCAGCATTTATCAACGAAACCTTCAAGGATATCGCCAAGCACCTTGCCAATACGTGGGCCAAAAACCTTCAGAGTGCAATGAAAACACACTACTCCAAAATCCTAGAAGAGACAACTGACCAAATACGGTTGAATGCAATCCCTAGTGATGTCATGAAGAATTCCCTCAAAATTGCCACCAATTGGGCAACAAAGCAACTTGGCCAGAGACTCGCAAAAGCCGTTATCGACCAATCAATTGACCACATCCAAGATGCCCAGCTAATCTGTGATCTCACTGATGATGAATCCGATGGCTGGGGACAGTCAAAGACTCAATCCATCCCGAATATCAACGAAGCGGTAACCAGCCAAGCAGCTGCTCCAATTGTACTCAGCAATGATCGCGAAGGAGCCTGCTCTCAGACTGAACAAGATCAAGCTCCAGAGAACCCAGTACCAAACACCGGATCCTCATTAAACGGCATTCCAGCCCCATCTACTACATCCACTCAGAACCAAGTAAATGCTGCTACAGCAAGTCCTTCTCCAACTGTCAGACCATCAAGGAAAAGGCAATTAGACATTTTCGGCAGTGTCATTCCACCTGAACGCTTGAGGCAGCGATCTAATTCCATGCCAAACCTTGAGGACGTTGTGAGTGAGTCATCCAGTAGTGAAACTCTCATAATTGGTGACCATAATATAAGGTTTTACAGTAATGCAAATGCTACTATTTGTTCCCATGATAATGGGAAATTGCACCATTGGAAAACTGTGCTTAGCCAATTAAGCAAGAAACAGGACAAAATAAAAAACATCATTTTTTGCATCAGCACCTTGGATTACAAAAATATCCCCATAACTAATACAAAATGTGTGAAATCCCTCATTACTCTCCTCAAGGAGAAGTATCCTAATGCCAACCGCTTTTTTGTTTTGGGAGGCATTGCTGATAATTTCTCAGAAACCGAAAAATCCAATGTACAGGCATTAAATGATTATATTCGTAACCAATGTAAAGATGAATGTGTCTCAATTATGCCTCCTGATCCTTTCATTGTTGATAATAATGTTTTTTCACCAAGCACTAAATTGTCACTCAGTCGTATTTTTGACACTTTTTTGAGTTCGCGTTCAAGCTAAGTGGCAGCATGATGTCGAATACTATTATTCTCGATAGAAATTTTCAACCTAATTTCTATACTTACAAATTGCTTTCTAAAACCCCAACATTTATACCAACCCCCAAAATTTGTCCTCACAAAAAAATAAAATTAAACGTTCAAGATTATGTTCGTAAATTACACTGGCAATTTTCTTATATATCTAAACCAAAGAGCAAATCCAAATTTAATAACCGATTCGGTACCACTAAATCTAATAAATGGCCCCCTAAAGAACTAGTACCTCCAAATATATTAGAAAAGTCCAAAATTATTTTTTCAGCGGTTGATTCGATTCTTGATAATTGCAAAACATGCTATCCTCCTGTCAATTTGTGTCCTAATGAGCTATCTGAAATTGAGAGACTAAACCAAGCCGAGGTAGTTATGCGACCGGCCGATAAGGGTCAGCGATGGACTATTGTTTCTAAAAACGCATATGACAGAGAAGCATTGAGACAACTCAACGACTCTAATTATGTAGAAATTTTTACGCCTTTGACAACAAGGCTTGACCAGAGAATCAAACAATGTCTTGAACATTTAGAAAGTAAAAAAATGATAAGCAAAAAAGAATTTGATTTTTTGATGCCAAATGTAGATCCTTCAGATAGAACATTCAATATCTTACCAAAAATTCACAAACCCGTTTGGCCTTACGACGACATGCCCCCAGGGAGGCCCATTGTATCCGATGTCAATTCTGTTAGCCGGAATGTCGCATCCTTTCTAGACTATTTTCTAAAACCTATAGCCCAAGACTCTTTTTCGTATTTATTGGACTCGAACCATGTAATAGCAATATTACGGCAGACCATTTCTCCGAATAACAGCCTCCTCTTTACTCTCGATGTAGAATCCCTATACACAAAAGTACCGGTTGATCAAACACTTGAAATCATATCTGACATTTTCATACGTAAGCCTGACAGATCTAGACCTGACTTGACAATTTTAACTTTATTGAAATTACTGCTAAATAACAATGATTTCCAATACAATTCCACATACTGGCTTCAAACTTGTGGGGCCAGTATGGGAGGAGCATTTTCAGGATCTTTTTGCAACATTTTCATGAATTTTTGGGAGTCAAATGCCTTAAAATCATATCACGTTAAGCCTTTTCTCTGGATCCGTTTTCAGGACGACATCTTTGGTATCTGGCCTGGTAACAAAGATGAATTTCTGGAATTCGTTAAGTATTTAAATACGCAACATAATAACATAAAAGTTTCCGCCAACATCGGTACTGATAAAATTCAATTTCTGGACCTTGAAATATATAAATTTGACAACACCCTCAGGTACCGTACTTCTTTCAAAGAAACAGATTCTCACCTCATCTTAAACAAGACGAGCTATCACCCTAGACACACTTTCAAGGGTGTTATTTATAGTCAAATTTATAGATTTGCAACCCACTCGTCAACTAAAGACGACTTTCAGAATACTTTGAAATTAGTTAAACCTGTCTGGCGTAGCCAGAATTATTCTAGATCTTTCTTGAGACAAACAACTAAATCAGTGCTTACCAATACTAATCAAAAAATTAGTTGGAATCCAGGTTTCAAGCCCTGTTCTACTGCAACATGCAAAGTTTGCCAGTTTTCAAGCAACGTCGATACAGTTAATTCAAATACTAATATCATGTATCCTATAGTCCACAATTTAGATTGCAAAACATCTGGTGTAATTTATTTAATAAGTTGTTCAAATTGCAATATTCGGTATGTTGGGCAGACTTCCAGACCTTTGATGCGTAGGATCCTTGATCATATTTCAGCCATTCGCAACAAAAATATTACTTACTCAAGCCCAGCTGAGCATTTTAACATTCCACCTGTTCAATTGATAATTTCCATTTCTGCGGTCTAGAAATTTGCAAAAACGAAATTAAAAGACTTCACAGAGAAAATGTCTGGATCAATAGATTAGACACTGTTAACAATGGCTTGAATATCGCGTTAAATGTTAATACATCAAATGAAACTAAATTGATCCTACCACTTAGTCATTGTTCCGATCGCGTTGCTGATACAATTCATGGCATTTGTTCAGGAATTACTAAAACTACTAGAGTCTTTACTAAACATAGAAATCTCAAACAACTATTGTCACATAGGCCTAACTAAGGTTGCCACTTAGCTTCATCACTCAATCTGTTAATCCATGTCAATCAATTCATCGATCCATTTGTCATTCAGCATAAGCCTGTACACTGAACCCTTCAATCCATAATTGTAAATAATAGTCTTCTGATCACATTTCATGTATCTCCGCTCATTCTGTACCCATAACCCTTTCATCATTTCATTTCATTAAAATTTACCCTCGAGGATTGAGAAAGACCTCGAAACCCGGGTCTCCTCGCATCTGCGTTTTTCCTGACTATAGTAGCGGACCATAGCGCGAGTGGCACGAGGGAGAGCTGTCTAATCTTCTCTCCCTCTTTCTCTCTCTACTCCTCATTGCCCAGAGCCTGTGGTCTTCTTCTTTTCATCCAAAGCATGCAACGAAGATTTCTACTACCTAACCCTGTCCACCCTCCATACCGACCGAATTCTCAGTGGAACCATGGTCAACAATCGTATGCGGCGGTCGCAAGAACAGCTCCATCTTTGCAAAGCGGATTCTCCCAATCAAATAATTTCCTCCATCTACAATACTCAAATCAGCAACACCGCAATCAATTGCCTCTCCAATACCAAAATGCGGGCCATCCTCCAAGATCTGGACCAGCACGTTCTACGTCAATTCCATTGAAAGTTCCAAAGGAATTTTTCCATGTAACTCGTATGCATTTCGTTGTCTTTAAATGCATCCATCATTTGCACTGCCTCCAGAAGACCCCAGTGTCCTTCAAAAATTCAGTTTCAAACCCTCTCGAGATTTCCAAAACCAGCATTTATCAACGAAACCTTCAAGGATATCGCCAAGCACCTTGCCAATACGTGGGCCAAAAACCTTCAGAGTGCAATGAAAACACACTACTCCAAAATCCTAGAAGAGACAACTGACCAAATACGGTTGAATGCAATCCCTAGTGATGTCATGAAGAATTCCTCAAAATTGCCACCAATTGGGCAACAAAGCAACTTGGCCAGAGACTCGCAAAAGCCGTTATCGACCAATCAATTGACCACATCAAAGACCAAGATGCCCAGCTAATCTGTGATCTCACTGATGATGAATCCGATGGCTGGGGACAGTCAAAGACTCAATCCATCCCGAATATCAACGAAGCGGTAACCAGCCAAGCAACTGCTCCAATTGTACTCAGCAATGATCGCGAAGGAGCCTGCTCTCAGACTGAACAAGATCAAGCTCCAGAGAAACCCAGTACCAAACAACGGATCCTCATTAAACGGCATTCCAGCCCCATCTACTACATCCACTCAGAACCAAGTAAATGCTGCTACAGCAAGTCCTTCTCCAACTGTCAGACCATCAAGGAAAAGGCAATTAGACATTTTCGGCAGTGTCATTCCACCTGAACGCTTGAGGCAGCGATCTAATTCCATGCCAAACCTTGAGGACGTTGTGAGTGAGTCATCCAGTAGTGAAACTCTCATAATTGGTGACCATAATATAAGGTTTTACAGTAATGCAAATGCTACTATTTGTTCCCATGATAATGGGAAATTGCACCATTGGAAAACTGTGCTTAGCCAATTAAGCAAGAAACAGGACAAAATAAAAAACATCATTTTTTGCATCAGCACCTTGGATTACAAAAATATCCCCATAACTAATACAAAATGTGTGAAATCCCTCATTACTCTCTCAAGGAGAAGTATCCTAATGCCAACCGCTTTTTTGTTTTGGGAGGCATTGCTGATAATTTCTCAGAAACCGAAAAATCCAATGTACAGGCATTAAATGATTATATTCGTAACCAATGTAAAGATGAATGTGTCTCAATTATGCCTCCTGATCCTTTCATTGTTGATAATAATGTTTTTTCACCAAGCACTAAATTGTCACTCAGTCGTATTTTTGACACTTTTTTGAGTTCGCGTTCAAGCTAAGTGGCAGCATGATGTCGAATACTATTATTCTCGATAGAAATTTTCAACCTAATTTCTATACTTACAAATTGCTTTCTAAAAACCCCAACATTTATACCAACCCCCAAAATTTGTCCTCACAAAAAAATAAAATTAAACGTTCAAGATTATGTTCGTAAATTACACTGGCAATTTTCTTATATATCTAAACCAAAGAGCAAATCCAAATTTAATAACCGATTCGGTACCACTAAATCTAATAAATGGCCCCCTAAAGAACTAGTACTCCAAATATATTAGAAAAGTCCAAAATTATTTTTTCAGCGGTTGATTCGATTCTTGATAATTGCAAAACATGCTATCCTCCTGTCAATTTGTGTCCTAATGAGCTATCTGAAATTGAGAGACTAAACCAAGCCGAGGTAGTTATGCGACCGGCCGATAAGGGTCAGCGATGGACTATTGTTTCTAAAAACGCATATGACAGAGAAGCATTGAGACAACTCAACGACTCTAATTATGTAGAAATTTTTTTCTCTCTCTACTCTCTCTCTCTCTCTCTCTCTCTCTCTCTCTGTCTCTCTCTCTCTCTCTCTCTCTCTCTCTCTCTCTCTCTCTCTCTCTCTCTCTCTCTCTCTCTCTCTCTCTCTCTCTCTCTCTCTCTCTCTCTCTCTCTCTCTCTCTCTCTCTCTCTCTCTCTCTCTCTCTCTCTCTCTCTCTCTCTCTCTCTCTCTCTCTCTCTCTCTCTCTCTCTCTCTCTCTTCTCTCTCTCTCTCTCTCTCTCTCTCTCTCTCTCTCTCTCTCTCTCTCTCTCTCTCTCTCTCTCTCTCTCTCTCTCTCTCTCTCTCTCTCTCTCTCTCTCTCTCTCTCTCTCTCTCTCTCTCTCTCTCTCTCTCTCTCTCTCTCTCTCTCTCTCTCTCTCTCTCTCTCTCTCTCTCTCTCTCTCTCTCTCTCTCTCTCTCTCTCTCTCTCTCTCTCTCTCTCTCTCTCTCTGATGACACAGTATGGACGATTATTGAAGGTATGTCTTTGTTTCTATTGTGATTTCATTATTTTCTGACTCATCATGGATCGAAAAATGTCAGCAATAAAATTGCACGTCTAAAAGCACCATAAGTTGGCAATTGCAGAATAGCCACTTAAGTTACTTTAAAGACGCCGTTATTGCATGGGTCCCACAAACTTCGTGACGCGGATTCGGAATTGGAACCGCTGTAAGATTTCAGTGACTGCGCATCCCTGATTCTTGTTGCCACAGTGATTTGTATTAGGCATTGCAAAGATCTCGAATGAAAGAGGCAGGTGAGCTGCGGATGATCTTTAATTAGTGAATAGTAGCCTAGTGAGCATGTTCTTAACAATCCTGGACAAAGTGAATCTTCCCACGTTATCCTACTTTTCTGTACTAAGTTACTAAAAAAGCCAAAGGAATCAGGCTTAAATATGGACATGATTGTTTTCCATTAAGCGCAGCACGTACAAGGGCCGGCGCGGCTATCCGGTTCAACCGAGCGATCTGGAGCCGGGCGGTTCGTGGACAAGCAAATTTATTTAAACATTTAGCGATGAACCAGCATTCGGATCATAGACGTTCCTAAATCACTGTCTACAGCGCGCTGAAAGAATTCCCAAACAAAAGTGGGTTTGTCTCAATCATCAGAAAGCAAATCTGCATCAATCTCAAACTTGAAAGTCGGGTTCGTCAGCTAGAAATCGAGTTATAGGACTTCTGTTGCTTCCTCCTCCGACATCAATAGATAGACAACAAACCATCGAATCAGAGTTGGAGGTACACTAAAGTGCGGATGGGATAACAAAAGAAGAGGATTCACTTTTTTGGTGGAAAAGTCATAAGCGATTTCCAACTTTGAAGATTATTGCGGGAAGCACTCTGGTGATGCAGTCCAGCAGTACTGCCTCTGAACGGGTGTTCAAGCACTTCAGGGAATATTTATACTACAAGAAGGTCGAACCTAGCTTTCGAAAAAATGCCTCGGCACAATTATTTTTGCATGAAAATATGAAGCTTTTATCATCACTTTGAAGAATATATTAGAGATTTGTTTTTGAGATATCTTCTCCACATGCATTATTCTCTCTTAGCATGACCGTCAGGGTTTATTCTGTGTCTAGTGGCGTGATTGATACATTGATTAATATCGTTTTAATTAAATTCTAAAGAAATTAATCAGGTTCTTTGTTATATGTTGGCCCAGTAAGGGCCTAGTCCTTAAAAGGGCTGATGGGTGGGTTCTCTACTAGCTAGATTCGTTTCCTCTAAGATCTTTTACCTTTCGGATGCGATTAGGCATACTGCTGATCACATTTCTGATCATCTATTGATCAATCTGATTCCACTCCTGCCTCACTAAAGAGTCCAACCGATTCAAATCATTGCCAGGACAAAATCGTCGACTAACTCGCCGTTTCAAGATAGACCAGACATGATCGATTGGATTCAAGTCAGGAGACCTTGCCGGCCAGTCTAAGGTTCGTATTCCTGCCTGTTTTTTATACAATTGAGTTGCCCTGGTACGATGGCATGGAGCATTGTCATCTATGAGAATCCAATCAGATGATGGATCACCTAAACTGAAGGATGCAGGATAAACATGGTCTTCGAGCACTCGAACGTAGTGTTCGGAGTTCATGTTTTCCCTCATAACATGCAGTGAACAGCGATCATCACTCCAAATGGCTCCCCAGATGAGCAATTTTCGGCAATCGTCCTGACTCCTCGATGTAAAAAAACGATCATGAATGTTTTGCACAGACTTCATCCAAAGGCGTAGACGTCCATCTCTGAATTTTAATCGGACATTTGCCTCATCCGACCAAACAACACGTGACCACTGGGCAACGTTTCATTGACCAATATAGTCTCAGTTTCGTGTGTCGCATGGACAATTTCAGCTTCAATGGTCTCTTACGACTGGAATAGTTCAACTCCTTAAGTCGTCTCCAAGCAGTTCTCCTGGAAAGATTTGAACCTACTGAAAGCTCAGATAAGGAGGTGGAGGGATAAACTATCGACCACACTGGTGATGTACCGATTTGACCTGCGAGAAGTCAGCCTTGATGCAGAAGACCTTCCATCAGGCCGCTGACAGCCTCTTCGCAACCAAAAATAAATAGTACTTTTGGGGACCTTTAATTGTTGCGACACAGTGGCGACTAGCCGGCCACTTCGGATGAAAGCCTCAGCTTCACCCCTAAGATAGCTTTTCTGGTAAGCTTTTAGTGCAACAGTTCGCATGCTACTGAGAGACACAAAACAAATGAAATCAATGAATTCGATGTATTCCGATTACACAGCCTATGCTCGTCAGCCTATGCACGCATTGTTCTCGTCTACCTATGCCTTATGCAAAAGATTGAAACATTATTTAGTCTACTGACTGCTATATTTGGAGTATAGTCATGAAATTCGGACGCTGTATTGTATAAGATATTCAATTGGCGTGCAGTCTCAGAGAAATCCCTAATACGTTCGCACGCAAGCAGTTGCGATGCACTGTCTGTCATATTAAACTATCACATGCATCTTTAATTGAAAAGTTGATGTCATTCAGACAGTTATCATATTTGTACTTGTGTTGATTGCTGAACTTAGTATATAGCTCTTAATTTGACAAAGTTGACTGCTTTGTGAGAAATGATCGTTTATAACCTAAAATTTGAGATGAGATATTTTCTACTTGAACTGATGAAATTGATCAGTTAATTGCACAACTAAACAACTGAGATTCCTTAAGTTAGATCTGAGATTGATGTAAGTTCATTAGTATTAAAGACAACTGAATTGAGTAAATTTACTATTAGATTAAGCTAGTTGATACATGAGTTGGAAAAGGTGGTCATGTCAAACCGCTACTAAATCATCAGCTGATGTGAAACAGTAAATTCTACCGCTGAAAGTCTCCATAAAAAAGCAATTTTCTTCCTCTAGCATACTATGGAGAGATTTGTTTTGCTATCCCGGGTTTGGTTTTCATGATCTCAAAATTCCGGGATGTGGAAAATTACCCGGAATCGCAAGCCCTAATGTTTTCCCCGTTATCCTTGCTGTTTCTGACCTGAGAAAACACAACAAAAAAGTTTAAAAACGCTGTTGATTTATTCATGCTATATGTGATATTTTGAATTAAATGCTTTATTATTTTCTGGGAGATCTTAAAACTTCGTGAAAATGTAGAAATTTTGCTACTTTCTTATTGGCCAGGGCTTTGTTAACGATCGTCACAGAAGCAATTGTGGGTAGGAAACTAAGAACGGTAATGCGACTATTTTTAGACATCGCCTCATTCGGTAACACGCATTCATTTAGACAGCATCTAGATACAGATATTAAAATGTTGCGATGGAGTATGTAGCGTCTGCTAACATCATGGCATCTAGGATGCTACAAATACATATTCAATCTTATAAATTAAATAATTTTTCAGTTGTTGCAAAATTTATGACATTCAGTGTAATACTTGATTGCTGTGTTTACCGTGGATGCAATTAGGACGGAAGCTACTGACACTTTCTTCCTAAATTCCCGCACAAAGGGCTTAATAGCATGGATTTGTAGATCTTGAAAGGTGAATGCAAAAATCAAATTCTTGAGTGTCACAGCCAGTCGCTTTCGGCTATAGGCAAGGTTAAGGGATTGTCAAGAGGCTGTCAAACATCAAATACTGAATAATGTGACTCACTTCAGCTTTTATATCTCAGGCTGATGATCTGAACTCAATCATGTTTCAAATTTCATGGCATTCTGATAAATAGTCTCTTTTCTGCAAAAGAAAATGTTCGAAAATTGCCAAGTGTTTCACAATCCTTAGATATTTCTTGAATTTTACCATTGGATTCCAATAGGAATCCTTTAACCTTGCCTACGACCGAAAGCGACTGCCTGTGACACTCAAGAATTTGATTTTTGTATTCACCGTTTCAAGATCTACAAATCCATGCTATTATGCCCTTTGTGCGCGAATTTAGGAAGAAAGTGTCAGTAGCTCCCGGACTAAATGGAAAATGTGGTAGCTGTCAGCCTAGACAGCCATGAAAAGATATTAATTAAAGATTGAATGTCTATGCACAGCAATTCATTCTTCACACAACGAATCCGCGTCAGCGTACTTTTCCCATTACAGCCGAACAATTCTTGGCATAATGATGTTTATGTCTCTTGCTTGGTGATGTGTTATTTGTTACATAATTAATGGATTCGACATTCAATATTCAATAGATTCGAGACTTTTTTATTGCAGTCGAACTTATGACAAGATGTTGAAGGTCGATTGCATTATCCCCGCAGAAAAAGAAAGCCGATCGACTTTCACGGAACTAAATCAGAAAAACGAAAATGGATAAATAAATGATACGTCATGTAAGGTGGGTGACATTTGCTGGGTTTCTATTGCATAAGTTAGAGATCTTCCTGCAGGTTTCTACACATTCCTGCAGATTCTAAATCCTGTACAAATTTTCAGGGCGGTTTAATCTGGGAACTACTTGGCTAATTTGGCATGTAGAATTCACGATTATCAAAAGATAAAGTGAAATGCGATATTTTTGTGACTTATTCCGTGAAAAAGGAATTAAAATTTAGATGCGCATTTCCGGTCTAAAAAGATCGGAGAGGCAGAGAGGATGCTGCGAAAGAGTATGATCTGATGAGCCAACAAAATGGAATAGGATTAATGAAAATGTGCGGATGAATTTTGTCATTTGAAACATAGGTGACACTTCAGAATCGGACAAGGAAACGGTATCTCATGCCAACGCGTGTGCATATCAACAATGTAGCTTCGGCTGGAATAATAACAGTGACGCAGTGTCTATGCTAAGTCAATAATACAGAAACCCGACATTGTTAATAAAAGACTATGTAGAATGGACATGCACATTGAAAACACTGTTACGTCATGGACATAAAGTGTCATGAGAACGGTACCTTAATAAACGATTATGGCTTCCGGTTGATAATGATGGATAGACACCGGTACCTTGCCAATGTACTTTGCAAAAGATTCACGATTATCATCATTTCTCTACGGGTATAGAAGCATTTTGATAAAATAACTTACAATATTTTATCTTAATTACAATATATCACCTTACGGCAAGAATTTGCAATTATTACAGGCTTCAATATGATTTTCTTCGCAACATTGAGCTAAATCCTGCCTAAACGAGCAGCTATTGCCTATTTTACTCCCACTAACCTAAACAAAGCGAAAAGTCGGATTATACCTGATTAATATCTCCGAATGTACTGATTCCGAATAATATGAGTCCCATTCTGTAAACTTGCCTCAGATTATTGTGCTGATCTATCACTTTGACTGATCTGCCTCTCCACTTGGGGTGGGAGATGGAAGAGTGTCGATTTGACCTCTCAGAGTGGTGTCCCCGTCTGTTTGCGAACGCCGCTTGTCACAGGAAGTGGATGCATGAATCATCTTGTCGCGGTTGCAAGTTGATGGTTTCAGTCCGTTTTGCATATCCGCAATATTAGTACGTGTGTGTCTGCATGTTTATAGACGTACTTAGCAAGAGCTTGCTATCAAATGAAGAAATACATGTACACAATGTCGTTATGAGAAGATATTCCGTTTTCACTTGCATGAGTAATGTATTGCCACCAACGACGCTTTTGTGAACTACAGAGCAATGTGATTATGAACAACCACTTCATTCCATTATCATGATGTCATTAATAATCATTTCATAGAACTGGAGTAGTGCAACCGAATAACTCTGAGTTCAAAAATTGTAATATAAACCCAAGATGCTACGCGATAGCCTTTAAATAAAATGTAACATGATATTTTGTTAACATCAGTCTTGCCTGATTTCGCTACGATAGCATACTAGTTACAAAATTTACTCAAGAGAGATGCACTTGGACCTGGAGTGATTCACAAAAAAGATTCCTTCCGCTGGTTAAACAGTTGATTAGTGATTGTACTACCACTCTTGCTATTTTCGATCGGCAGAGAGAACTTTTACTTGAGAATGACGCTTGTGAATATGGTTTGGGTAGTGCATATGAGCTCCAGTACTCCAGTAGCTTTTGCTAATCGCCTTCTCACTTCCTCGCGAAAAATTACGCACTAATCGAGAAAGAAATGTTGACGTTAGTTATCGGTTAGTCTAAGTTCCATCATTATGCGTTCGGTTGAAACGTCAAGATTATTATAGACCATCAGCTCTTGGTCTGAAGGCACAAGAATGCGATTTTGACTTGATCTACAAACCCAGAAAATCGATAACTGTGACACATTTTCACGAGCTCCTGTCAAGGAGGTCGCAAGGTAGTTCAGTTCAAGGTGAATAATCTAAGTTCGTTTCCTGAGAAGATCACAAAGGCTGCGTGCAGCATCAGAGTCGGTAAAGGCTAAAGATCACTACCATGGGGGATTGGCCAAACCACAAAAGTTAAGTGTACAGAGATATAGCAAAGTATTTTGGTTATCGTGATGAGTTGACGGTTCAGGTTGGTGTTATCTTGCTCGGAGCACGGCTTGTCATTCCAGTATCCATGAGATTACAGATGAAAGTGAAGTTTCATGCAGGCCATTCTGGGATTATCGGTAACTCATGTTTGAGACAGGATCATCAAGATGTCTACTGGCCCGGCATGTCAACCGAAATTCGCCAGATGATCGAATCGCGTGATGCATGCAATGCGCATCAGAGTCAACAATCTCAAGAGAGTCCCATTTTTCACGAAGTACCAAACAGACCTAGGTCAAAGGTAAGAACGGATATGTTCAGCTACAATGGTAAAGATTTCCTTGTCACATTTGACCAAAGTAAGTATATAAGAGAAGTATGCAATCAAAGCATGATTTGTGGGGACATCTATGATATTACTTTTTCGCCAGCTCTTATAAGCAGTTTTATTTGATATCTTTATTGCCTAATTGATAGCAAAAATTACCCACTCAATTGATAGCAGAATAGTATTGAAATATTAAATGGAAGGGACTGAATAGCTATGTCAAAACTATGAATCAGCAAAAAGTTACATAGTTATTCGTAGACATTTGGAAGACAAAAATATAGATGAAGATCCATTTCTATGGTTAGAATGTCAGAGTTGATTTGGCATAGAATTTAATTGATTGTTAAGGTATTTAAAAGTCGACTGTAAGCCACTCATTCATCTACACATTGATGTGGGCGTTATATGATTGTTTCCCTATACTGATGCATTTGGCAACTTTTGCCCACTGAACACATTGTAATATTTGTCTCGAATCTACAAATACTTCATCTTCTTGTTGTTAACCAGTTGTACATACATTCATTGGTCAGTTTTAGATTTCGATTCACTAAAATATCGCTATATCACTCAAATGATTGATTCTTAGTTAGTGACCGGTGTGATGCAAATAAGGAAAAATGATGAATGATGATCCTGCCTTAAGCTGCGATACTTTGTATTAATTGCATTTGATTATATTGAGCAATTAACGCAATAGTTCCTCGGCTTCCGGCAAATCCCTGAAAAATATATCTATATTCACAACAGAAAAATGGATTTGACTATTAAAGTAATTTTTTTAATTAGATGAACTGAATGACACGTCGACACATGCGATCATCAAAACTGAGAGATCCCTTTTCTCGTAATGGCATTCCTGATACACTGATATCAGACAATGGTTCCCAATTCTTTTCACACACATTTGAAGGGTTCACCAGGAAATGGGAAGTCCACCATAATGCTAGCACTCCATATCGCAGTTTCTCTGATGGTACCGCAGAAGCGGCGGTGGAGGTGTCCAAAAATTTGCTGATGTGACCACAATAAGGAAGACTTCAGGTTAAGCCTTCTGAGCATGAGAAATGCCCCGCAAGAGGGTTTAGGCCGACATCATCTGAAGGGTAGGTTAGCCAAATCTTTGATTTACCCACAGCTCTTTCCACCTTGTTACCAAGAAGACAGGACTTAGGTCAGGATAGAGCAAAAATTGAGACCCAGAGCTCAAAAGTTGACACACCGTAGAGACCAAGTGACCTTGTTTGTATCCAGGTGATAGAGTTATAGTAAGTCTTACTGGACAACAAAAGGAATGAAGGTCAGGAGTAGTGTAGCAGATGATCGGCAGCATGACAGAGTCTTTCACGTTGAAATAGACAGTTTTTAAGATTGGAGAGAACCCATTCTATAACAGCGAGAATGTGACAAGAAGACCATTGTTGGTAAGTGAACAAGACAGTGCACAGATCCACAAAAGGAATCGTCAACCATGCAAAGTGCAAGAAGGATCGAACAATGATCGAGAAATGCGGTCTGATGAGAAGGCCAAGGAGCCACGAGAAGCGAAGTGCAAAATGACGAGAGCAGATGACACAGCGCGAAGTGATCTCTGAAATATCTAAGATTTTTCTGATGGTCTCAGAGACTTATAAGTGAAAATCAGAAGGATCCTACGTGTGACTTGTTAATAAAGTGCAATGTCCTCTTGCGTGGCTTCGAAGGCACCTTTCAAGAGGACTGAGGAAGTATTCGATTAATCGCCCTATTTTGTAGGTGCTGGAGCCAATGTCGGAGACAATAGGGCGACCAGGGGTGTCTTACCTTCTTCATGGGGCTTGTGAATTTTTGGTAGCGTATATACCGTAAAACCTCTATTTGAACGGCACCTCTAATATAACGGCAGCCTAGAGGAGGAGTTGAAAATTTGAATGGCACCCTCTAATTGAACGTCACCTCTAATTTAACGACACTTTGATGAATCTCCTACATCAATTACATGACTGAAATAATCTTCTGCAAAACGTGTAAAAGTATACTTGAAATGGATTGTCAATGTCTGGTGTCAGCTGCCGAAGGATCTGATCATCAAGTCATTCAAAGGATGCGGACTGACCAACGCTCTCGACGGCTCGGAGGATTGCCAGATCCATTGTTTCAAGCCAGACTCGGACGGTCCAATTCAGACTGGTTTGCAACTTCTCCGGCAAGCCCGAGCCAATGCTGGCGTCGAACATGAAATAAATCAGAACTTTGACGATGATGCTGAAGGTGATGCGAATGACGAGAACAGCTACAACAGCGACGTGTCACTTGATTTTCACTAGTGAGTTTGTGATTTCTAACCAGTGATTACCGGTAACCTGTGTTTGTTAACTGTTGTCAAATAGATATATGCAGAGTTCTTATGTTACATGGTTTCGCTTTTCATCTATAAAATTTGCAGATTTGAGATAAAAAAATTACTGAAAATTTCATCTCTAAATTCTGATCAGCTAGTCGAAAAATAGAATGGCACTCTCTAATTGAACGGCACCTCTAATTAAACGGCAGTGCGGGCAAGGTTTGAAGAATAGAGCGGCATGCCGTTCAAATAGAAGTTTTACGGTGAATAGCGTGGTGTTGCTTCTTCAGGCGGAAGTAGAAACCTCAGTTCTCTCTTATTAATAAATTTGCGCTAATGGAGACCAGTCAAAATATTAGAGACCTCCGTCGAAATAGAAGAGATTAGTATATTAATTATAGTGTATGAAATCTCATCCCTGAGCTGTTGCAAGCACTCATCTTGTCATTGGGATGATCGCATTATTACCCAGCGTCTACCCTTATCAGCAAGGTGGATGACGGTGTTGTGTTCATTCTGCAGTTCATGCAAAACATTGCGTTCGTCGACACTGATGCTGCATTCACTGAAGCACGCATGGGTTCTTTAGAGGAACTGTTAAGTATACCAAATATCCTTTTATGAGAGTTTTCGGATTCTTGGTGGGAAAAGGTCTCGAAGTGGCCACTAAATTGACATCATGGACCCAAATCGACAGAAACTCGACTTTGAAGATGAGATGGGAACAGTTCTCCAATGGAGTTACCTATGAAATAAATTGTTAAAGCACGTACAAGACGGTGGTTGCAAGTTGTTGGAGTTAGGATATATGATGGTGGTTTGGAAAGAAGTAATTGCACCGCATGTGAATCCTTGTACCGGTCGCGTAAAAACTACGGGCCCTGGAGGCGATTGGCATCAGTCGAGGTAGAGTTGAACGGATTAATTCCTGTGGGCTGACGTCTGAAGAGGAATCGTTTAAATACCGGTAATTGGATAGAAAAAGTTCACATGAGGAGCCTCTGCGTTTTATGATCATCGCCCCCGAAGGATGTTTTGTCCTTGCAAAATCAATCAAGTCCTTGAGATTTACTCGTTGTTCGGTAGAGGAGGAGATACTACAGTCAAAAGTGCAACAAGGTAAAGCCCATGGAGGCGACTGAGAAGGCCTCGTAATGTTGTTGTTGAAGAAACAAGTCTGTTCGAATAATCGGCGAGACCAGGTAACACCAAGACTTGGGAAACATATTGGTCATTGATCAGGGAATTGGCGATGGCACGGAGTTGGGAGAATCGTCCTTCACTTGCGGTGTAAGCTCTGGTCCCTGAGCGTTGAAAATTGCTCAAAGATTCGTCGCTCAAGATAATAACACTAATTGGAGGGACTTTGATGCGTGGAGGTAAGACAGGTATTCCAACTGGAGAACGAATGTTGGAAATGCCGAGCATCATGTCCGGCATTTCAGAAGTATCAATATCCACTTCACCAATTGTTGCACACGGACAGTGCGGAGAATGAGAAACGAGCTCATTAGAGTCATCGTACAACACATGGGGTTGCAAGTACTCGAATCTAGACGTTATTACGCTGAACGAATGGGCCTCAGCTACGGATGCGACGCTCCACTACGATCCCAAGGAACCACCGACTTTCAGCTTGGGTCGTTGGAAGACGGAGACGAACCTTGATCTAACCTTCGCCAGGGTTCTCCCTCATGAATCATTACCAACTAGACGTCTTGGACAGATTCCCGCGATCGCAACACCACCCATCACTAATCACGACACCATCTATGACACAGTCAACCGATGGAAAAGAAATCAAAAGATGGAGCTTCCGTAAGGCACACTGCCAAGGCTTCGAGTATGTGGTCAAGGTATCCGTAGAAACTCTCCCAATGCCAACAGCTGACAATATCGATGAAGCATACGAAGCCTATCGGCAAATGTTGATCTGTGCCGCAAAGAAACACATACTCCGAGGTTTCAGAACCAATTATATCACCCGCTGGGACAACTATTACGAAGAGCTACTCCGCAAACACTCCGACGCGACTACCAGTGCGGAAAGGTCTTCAGTAGCCACAGGCCTCCTCACGCGGCTTACAACAAACGTAAAATGAGATGGTAAGAGGAAGTCGAGTCGATCGACTTCACTCACTCGAGCAGGCAAGCTTAGCAGACCATCAACAAACTCAGTGGCCGAACAAACAAACCACCACAATGCCCATCTCAGCAAATTCCATCGCAGCTCAACTCATAATCAATGGGAGATTCAGAAAGACTGACAAGGCATTCACGACGAAGATCACGTTCACGACTGAGTTGCATAGTTGGGCACAATCCGTTAACTTCCGTTGATCCGCTAATTAACTTTCTAGGAAAGTTAACAATTAGTTTAACTTCCGTTATTCTTATGGAAGTCAGTTAATCCATTAACATTTTTAATAAATATGCGGCTGAGAGCTCAGCTCATGATGTCAAGTTAGCTATACATACAGACTTTTGAAGGCTGAGTTAACTTGCTTCACCTTCGTTCATCGTGAACTCTGACAACAACTCGAGGCGTCATACAGAATTCGGATCGGTATTTGCGTGAAGCTATTCTCTTCACACGAAATGAGGCAGACATTGTCAGGAGCGCAGTCATACAAGGTTACAAGAATCGATTATGTTCCCCAATGCGGTCTCATTTCGTCTACACGCATGCTCCGAAATGCCGAAAAAATTTCTTTAGTGCAGGAAGAATATGTTAGCCTTGTGTGCAGCCTTATGTGCAAGCATGTTTTATTTCTTACCTAACGACTCGAATGAAAAAGATTGATGGATAAAAGCTTTGTAGAATAATTCATTAAAACAAACGACTTTACGTTTTGTAAGAAAAATTGGCCTGGGAACTGCCATGAGATGATTTAAGTTACGAATTTTCTTCGATCGTTCTTCCGTTTTCAACGCAACACCGAATTTTTTTCGTCGATAATACATCGCGTTAAGAGAGGAATACGTCTCAACGAAAAGCAAAGTTCGACAACTGAAACATTCTTAACGACGAATAACATCGCTTCAACCGAAATGGATCAAATTCCAAGTGAATGGAAAATACATTCTGTGACAATTGCTAACATTTCGCGAATCGTAGGGAATTGCACATATTCTCAAATGTGGAATGAATCATGCACAAGCTTTGCTTCCAACGCCGATTAAGTCGATTGAATGCACAGTCAAGGTAGCTGTGCCACGAAATTTTCGTCAATTCATCGTTTATACTTTTGTGATCTTGTCATTAATAGTTCTACTGTAAACTGAATATATTTCACGAAATAAACACTGATGCAAACTCAATATATGCGTATCCTTTGCATTATCCTTTGTGCGCACACATTGCACATACAAAGGAAGGGTTCATTTTTTGTATATTGTAGGATGGTATATTGAATAGTTATTTTCTCGAGATTATTTTCGTAGATCCTAACACCTGCCCTCGCAAAGAAGCTAAGAATAGCAGGAAATGTATCTGTGACGACACAATGTTAACTAAAATACGATTTTAAGGATAGCATAAAATTTAACGAATTAACGGTTTAACTTTAACTTCTGTTACTTTACTCCCAAATTTACGGATTATTGTTAACGGAACTACAGTTTTAAATTAACGGAACAAAGTTAACGGAACCAAATTTCTTTTTAACGATGCCCAACACTGCTGATGTGAGAGACCTAGGTAAGGCCCCAGCGCCGATTTTGACCTGTCAGGTGACTTCTCGACACGACAGGTCGCCTCAGCCATCAAACGTCTTAAGATCGGTGAGGCGACAGGAATCGACAACATCCATCCTGAATTTAACTTGCATCAGGTCAGAAAGGTGACTGGATGGATATCACTTTTCTACTCCGTATGCCTTTCATCACTAAAAATTCCAAAAATCTGGCACGAAGCGAAAGTCATCGCTCTGCCTAAGCGAACAAGCCACTTGACGGTCCAAGCTGACGGCAAAGGTTTCCTCTCATGTCGCATTGGTACGCCGCTTGACAGGCACCTCTGGGGAGCCTCGACCAAGACGCTACGAATATCCACGCAGGCGTTGGTCTATTCCACCGCCGAGTTCTGTGCCTCTGGTTGGTGCAGAAGCCCCCACACCCACATTCTGGACAGGCCTCTCAACAGCGCCATGCAGACCGTCTTCGGTACCCTTCGCTACACTCAAGTGAACCAGTTGCCGATCCTCTCATGCATAGCACCACCATCGCTGCGGCGAGAAGCAGAAGTTCGGTCCCTGTCTCGCAAGGCCAAAAACGACGAAGGTCACCTGCCTCATAAAATCATCAGACAACCCCCGCAACCAACCCGCCTGAAGTCCCGTCGGCCTTTATCAGCGCAGTCCCGCCAGCTCCTGAACACCGTCCAGACGACAGCACCAAATTAACATGGCTCAATCGTCGATTGAAGGAAGAACGGGCGCTGAGTCATAAACAACTCAGCAACAAACTCATTGACGAACCCGGTAAAATTCAAGGCACCGAACTACCACGCAGGCAATGGACCACTCTAAAACGCCTGCGGACAGGTGTAGGTCGCTTTGCCGCCAGCATGAAAGACTGGGGACTAAAAACGTCATCAGCCTGTGATTGTGGCCACCCAGAGCAGAGTCTACACTACATCATACAGGACTGCAGACTCCACCGACCACCCAACGGCGACCAAGGCCTCAAGATCCTGGACGACGACACGAGGGCCTGGCTAGCTGCAACGAAGCAAAGAAAATTTCAAAGATGGCAAATGGCAAACGACAGAGGAAGAAGATCGTGCAACACAGCACGCATGCACGAAGACCAGGTCGACGCATGTCGCGCACTCTTCTCAAATCCCACTAAATCGGTAGTTGAAAAAACAACTGCAATCGAAGAGCACCAATATAAAGGCCAGGCCCCACTTTAAGGGCTTCGTCAATGGTAGTAGTAGTAGTCGCGTATATATTGATAGGATTGAAAATACAGATTGGCACAAAGAAACAGAAAATATATAGGATTCAAGGGATTATGTGGCCATTTCATTATTGAAAGGAAAAGTAATATAGTAATGTAGCCTACGAGGAAAAGAATTTGCACGACGAGCAGTTTTGCATAATGGCACTCGAAATTGTCCAGCGAAAGTGAGTCTGTCAGGTACCAGATGATGCAGCGGGTGCTTAGTAAATGATTCTGCTCGATGCAGCAGCCGTAAACCGACGTGTTTAAATTTCTCGTTTGAATGAGGAATGAGAGCACAGTTGCAATCAGATTCACAGATCAACCGATATGCTCTTTTTTGAAAACGCTCAAGCAAATCGTGACGCATACAAAGATATGGCTGTTATGATTGAGAGATATACCAGATTAGCACTCTAGGCTGAAATGTCTGCTTTAAACAGCGAACAACGTGAAGTCTTTGTGAAGTTAACCTCAAAGCACACGAAATTTGATCATTCCATTTCAGTTGGTAATTTATGGTTGCACCAAGGATCCTAGCTGATTGATTAAGCATGAATCCGCTATTTGCATCCACAACAACATTATTTGATTTTGCGATGCACAGCTGCTTACATTTTCGATCGTCAAGCAGTAAACCATGACTTTCGAACGTAGAGTTGAAGTCCAGAGTCGCAGTTGATTGCTTACTATGTGGAGCACTTTCTACAATAGTGACATCGCCGGCATATTTGATGTATAGTGTTTGAAGAAGAAAAGTCATCTGAGCCCATAAACGATGCAAAAATAAACTGTCCGAAGATTGAGCCTTGCGTACCCCGGTTAACCTCTGGACCGTATTAATACATTAGCCTAACTCTCAAAAATCGCGAACGGAGGTAAGAGAGCAACCGTTGAAGAAAATCGTTGTCCGGATTGCATTTGTTCAAATAATTTATGAAGATGGAGTTCATAGAATGCTTTAGACAAGTCCAAGCTGAAGTAATTCACTTCTAAGCTGAAGCAACTTATTCAAATTGGTGCATAAAGAAACATAAAGAAAATATGTTATGACGTCATGAAGCTCCACTAGAGCTGTTGTCGTAGAGCCATGTGGTTTATGCGCATGCTGAATTGGATCGTAGCATTTTATAGGCTCACTTTTACATGATTCAAGACCACCCTTTCAAATACTTTTGAAATCGGGGACAAAAGGGAAGTCGGACTGAAATCACACAGACCAGGAGATCTCGTCTTAGGCAGTGGGCATGCATACGCGCGTTTCAATAATGAAGGAAATGATTTCGATGGAATTGACGTGTCGAAAAATATCGCAAGGGGAACACATAAGGGATGAGCGCCGATATTCAGCGACTTTGCAGGTATGTGATCGGGTTCAGCAGACTTCCGTATATCAAAGGTCGTAAGCTCCTTGAAAACACAGTCAATTATACATGGGCTCATCACTCAAGCGATCGATCAGATTGTCTCCATATTCTTCCAGAAGAGAGTGCCATCGGTCGGACAGCGACTTGCCACGTAGTGTTAACAATCTCCCATATGCTATTATGTTGATATTCAGATCAGTTTCTCGTGCGAAAGGCATGCCATCGTTTATTGATGAGCAGTTTCAATTCAGGTGTCATTCACTCGTAGTCGTTGTCTGATAGAGAAATTGATTCACATGGAATGGTCGAGATACACCAGAGAAATGCATCGTAGAATGTCTTATTCACCACATTTGCAATGTGAGCACTACCTGAACAAAATCAGTGGGCGACAGTCCATTGAGGTATTCTTCAAGATCAGTGGCGGACGCGATTCGATTTTAGCGCGATTCCGAATCCGAAAATCGCGCTATTCTGAATATTTTGAGATTCAGTGATAAGAAGTTTATAGTTAATCTAGCTAGTGGTGTAGGCGGCCACGTTTAATGACCGGATCATTGGACCTCATTTCTTTGAGTCAACAATCAACCTGGACAAAGGACTCAGCTCTTACACTGCGGAAGTATTATTTTATTCTGGAACTACAGAGATCACGACGGCGTTTTTCCAACAAGATGGCAGACCGCTTCATTGGGGTTCGAAATCAAATGTGAGGGAATCTTACAGCATTCACTTCCTTAATCGATGGATTGGACCGAGATCCGACGCCGCTTGATTATTGTCTGTCTATAAGAAGATGTCAACCAATAGCAATGAACTGTCAGAAAAGTCAACAGAAGCAATTGAAGCTGGGACATTCCCATAACGGCGTCTAAATGTTTCATAATTTTAATAAACTTATATTTAATAAGACTTAAGGTTTGCCCTTAAGAAGACAGGTGGTGCGTTCCCACCGGCAGACATTAAACGTTCAAGGCGCGTCAAACTTTTGACTATCCTAGGACTTCATTTTAGAACCAAACTTGACGAGATCGGTGTGGAGGACCTTCCCACTCGTCCATTTTTCAATCAGCGCTTCTAAAGCGGGGCTGGACCTTACCCCTAATGGTCCTTTGACTTGTGATCCTCGACAAATGCATGAATGCATGAAGGTCTTTAAGCACAAAAACTTGACGGATCTGATTGCGTGACGGGCGGACCTTCCCGGGGGTCCATAACATAGCGCTATAACGGGCTGGACTTCACCCTTAAGTGTACGAGATCGTACAAGGCCGCTTAACAAGTGATCTCCTTGGTCAAAGTTTCAGGCTCGATTGATTAGGAACTTATATATAAATAGACACTTAGTAATCACCCTGTCAACCCCATGGAGACCACTAACCGACACAATCCATTCATCACACTAGGGCAGTTAGCGATAGAAGAACAACGTTAAAACAAATAAAACAATAGCCAGTCGTCAACAGGTACCCGCCTGGTCGCGTTTCGGCCCCTCTACCTGAACGCTCAAGCCCAGGTGGGTGGGGCCCCGCATAAACTTACATGCGGCTGGCATTCTAAAATCAATATAGTAATGATATATGTAATAATAAGTAATACTGATAGTAATAGTAAAAACAAAAACAAAACAACCGCAAAAGACGGATACAACCAAAACAAACTAAAATATATGTGTGAAATATTGAAATGGTATAACCAATAAAATAAATTATAAAAAAATGCTAAGAAAACAAACAAACAGTGTTAATTTTGTTGTTTAAAATGCGCACTGCGATGTCAGCTGCCTGGCTGAGAAATATCCGAACTTGACTAGAAAATTGTTATGTCCGGTTAGGACATACAGTACATGCCTTCATTTTAGACTTACAATGTCCTCTGCTGCTTATCACAAAAAGTGTCATATTAATTCGTTTAATTAGATCTTCAAGATGCGAGCAGATGCAACAATAACGAAAAACATGGCCGGCAAATACACTAATTCCCATGTTATAAGGTATTGCATTGTCTGGAAATGTCAACAGAACAACAGGGAAATCAAAATCTTCCACTTTATGATATATTGAGGTCCGAAGACCGTCACTACTAGATTGGAGTCTCACATCGAGGTAAACAACGGCTTTGTCATTGACTCCGTTTCTATCTGCAAGAAGCTCCACTGGGTAAATTTTTGGAATTAAGGCATTGAAATGCTTGTAATTTATTACGCATATATCGTCTATATATCTCGAAGTGTTTGACAATAATTTAGCTAGTCCAAACTTTTTATTTTTAACCAATTGTTTCATAAAAGCAAATTCGCAATTTAACAGAAACAAGTCGGCAAGTAAAGGACTGCGATTCCCTCCCATTGGTACCCCTCGAATTTGTCTGAATATATAACCGGAAAAAGAAATGTAGACTTCAGACACTATAAAATAATAGCCTTCTTAAAAGAGTCCACGTCATAACAAAAATACCCCTTATATTTGATTTTGGAGAAAAACGACTTCTCATATCCTACACACAAGTATCTACGATTAGTAGAATTGAATGTGAGATCAAGGATGGAAAAAATATTATTCTTGATAGCACCTTGATCTAAGTTTGTATAAAGAGTAGAGAAGTCAAAAACTTGCATAGAGTGGACGTTCACGTTAGAAATATTCCTCAAAAAATCTTGAATCGAGGCTACACTCCAAAAGTAAGGATAACCAGAATTACTCCTGATTGACTCACAGTATCTATGGAAATTTTCTCTTATCACTTTCAGACCTTTGTTGATATTCACCGATAACTTTTTAGTTGTACAATTTCTGGCTCCGGCAATGAATCTAAACTTATAAGGATTTTTATGCAATTTTGGAATCCAGAAAAGTTTTGGTAGTTTAAGGTCCTTGTCACTAACACTAATATCAAAGTTTGATTTCATATCTTTAACGTGTTTAGTTAGGACTTCCTTTTCAGAAATAAGCTCAGGTTTATAAGTTGCATTGCCTACTGCAGTGGAAGAATCTATGTCAAAACCAAGCTCGTCCATCAGGATTTTGAGATAGAACTTTTTACATATGAAACTAAAGTTGTTGGATGCTTTATCGACAGGAACGACTATCAAGTTTTTATGGAGATCTTGCAACTCCTTATCAACACAAACGTTGCTGCCATTATCTTTCCTACCCAACTACTTACAACGAAAGATACGGTGCTTTATTAACATGATGGCCCTGTTTTTCCAAATAGAGAAGTCATCAACTTTTAAGTGAAGGCGACTGGACACACGAGATATATGATTTTCTATGGAATCGCTGATCTCTTTTTGAATAGATTTCCATGATATTGACCTAGACAATCTGTGTTTAGTGCCATACGCAAATGTAGCTCTGAGACCTGGATCATTTATTATATCTAAATTACCGGTAAAAACATGCCCATAAAGCTCATAAACAAAACTGGTCATCGAGTCACAGCTGCAATCGCTCTGTAAAATGCCAACAACTTCCTGAATTGTCAGGCTATTAAGAAACTTATTATAATTGAAGAATTTCAAACAAATAGGGTTATTAAGTTTATGGTACACTTTGGGAGGATATAGATATTTCGCTTTTTCTGGAACTAAAGCACAGACACTTTTGTCATTAAATATAAAAGGTAAATGAAGTTTGTCAACTAAATGAGACTTGAAAGGAATCACTATATGCGTTTTGTCTTCGGTAGAGCTATCCTTCTTGTTTCTATATAATTTACTATGAACATATGTTGTCAAAACGAAAGATAGGTCATTCGACTGATCAAGAAGCCTAGAATACATAATTTTAGGCATGCTATCACTAATCGATTTCAAGCAATTATAGAAATTTCTAATTTTGTTGCTCTTCATCAACTCTTGAAGCTCCTTGAGAAAATCCTCACAACTATTAGATGGAGGATATTTCTTTCTACCCGACTTCCTAAGGCCATGGCTTCTCTTACGTCTGCTAATAGGAGAACTAAAAAATGAAAATGAATTTGCAGTGTTCTGAGAGGCGCAACCTCCGCCTAACACTCTGTCATTCAAGCCTAAAGGATGCAAGGTGTTCAGCGTTCTTATATGAAAATCTTCCTTACTGTTAAGCTCGAAGGCAATTTCTGTATCAGATTTATTACGAACATCGACAAAGTCGGTAATTTGTATACTTACATCATCCCAACTGTGATTAAAACTATTAAAATGATTACTTAAATACGTATTGAGATGATTCTTTTGAACAGATTGCCGATGCCCATTAAGTCTACTGTTTTGTCTGTCCAACATACTGGACCCCACATGATTGACATGTGATCAAATATATTACATGTCTACTCTTACACGAGAAACTACTAGGATAATTTAAAACTAAATTTTTTGCTTAAATCAATGAGAGAAAATTTTTAGTCAAAAAAGTTTTTCGTGACATTTGGTTGACCTCCATAATATGAGCCTGGCTGGACGTTTAACTTGATGTATTTAGAAATGCAGGCTCATGCAAAAAATTCTGCTTCTTCCTCTACGGTATGAAGGAAAAATTAAATTTGCAATGCTAATACTTGACGAGAAATCTTGATTTGATACCCGATTAGGTCTTTTGAATCACCCTGCACATCATGTGCATGCACTATGAAGCATATCACTAATATTTTTATTTCTTAGTTTTGGTTCTTTTGGTCTTTACCAATCATATTTTATCGAACATACATATAGCTGTAAGAGTGTAGGTAGGCTATTTGCCGTTTCTTCTGTCATTCCTGAAATAAGCATAATTGTGCATCAATTAAGTCAAACTATTAGACTTGCAACTTTTGCAAAACATTAGCCAATCTAATGGAGAGATGTCCTCAGACTTCGACAGTTTTAAGCACAAAAATTCCGCGACAACCTTAGACACTGCGTTTCGCCTTACAAGGGTTCTTCAACACGGTTCGGTATGGCCCAGACTAGCTTAAAATATCTAGAATTGGTACTCTATGAACTTTATAATAATCAGCCGTAAGGCATAGCCAGGATAGGCAGACACAGAGCACCCTGTTGTGCAGTCCTTCAACTTGCTCAGCCACTTCAGATAAATAAGCTAGTTTGTGCCATTCCGAGCCGTACTGACGAGTCCCTTGTAGGGAGAAATCAGCGCCTGCTGTACTGTTGCCACGGAATGTTTCTGCTTAAATAGTTCAAGTCTGAGGACACCATACTATTCCATGCCCAGGTGAACTGTCACTCTACAGTCATCATAGTTAGCACATCTGCAGTGCAATTGCAATCGTGCTAAGCCGATAATGTGCATGTTAAACGTAAATCAGGCATTAATACGCATTGTTATTAATTTATTTAAATGATTTCAATGTAAAGATGCAACATCATTGGGAACTACTCTGATTGACTTTGCCTTAACAACATGCATGATTCATATAAATGGTGTACCTGTCCTATGCGAGCGTGTTAAATGCTCTTTTTCAATGCTATATGGGGAGCTCCCATAGAGATTTCACATAGCAACTGTCTAGCTATACATGATGCCAGGAATGAGCAACCGCGCATTGCAGTTATTTCAAACGATGAAAGAGGGAATAGAAACATTGTTTCTACCACATCAAGCAAATTTCATCGAGAATTTGATTGCAAAATCTGCACATTGAAAAAATCGCACGATTCCTTGTCATTCAAGAATCGCACGATTGATTCCGTCGTACGATTAATCGTGCGGAATCGATTAACTGCTCCCGCCACTGGGCAAGATAAGAAAGAGCCACGATAATCCCAAATTACAGTGGACCGGAATGTTGTAGTATTGGGCGCTTGGTCTTGGTGATCTTCACGCTGGTAGCAGTTCGAGGACTGGGATTCGATTCCCAGCCTGCAAGCCATTTTTTCATGGTGGTACCAGGAGCAAGGCGCATTGAAATATCATTTCGATCTCTTAAAAGCCGGAGGCATGGAATTTTTGAAGGCAGAATTGCTCGTTGAGAAAATTTCAGATCATTAAAATCGACAACAACTACAAGCTTTGCAGGCCGAATAAGTGGTTAGAAAAGTATCACACTCAAAGACGAGATATTCTGTAATCATTCTATGATCAGCGGCGCGTAATCCTTGAGGAGCGTAAACCGCGCAACAAATTATGCTATAAGTACCACAGTTTATTCGAATAAAGACGACTTCAATAGTTGATGGGATAACAGTCGCTGTGGACAGTAAGCGGGTACAAAATTCGTGTGAGTCGAGACACATACACCAGCACCTCTTCGGTTGCGGACGCGATCAGATCGAAAAAACTGAAAATTATCTTTTTTGAGTAGACAGTCATCTATTTCACTAAGAAGCCATGACTCAGTCACACTGACGATATGAGGATGAAATGAAGCGACAGACAGACGAAATTCATACAATTTTGGAGTAGCAGACCTGGAATTTTGGAATGGTATGTGTCCATTTAATGACATAAATGGGGGCGTCAATAGAAATCAAGTTTCTCATCTGAAAATTGTGTTTTTGCTTAAACACTGTACTATGAGAGGCTAACATCCTCTTGAAAGAAGCTAAATGGTGAAAAAGAATCATTCGCATCTAGCAATGCACTACATGCATAGTTCGGCAGTCGGAATAAGCTTCTGCAGGAAGCGATGCCGAAAATGAGACTTTCACAGAATAAAGTGCACATCATGGCCATCATGGCCATCACGAATCTGCGCGTCTGCTGAGTTGCATCCTTTTGCTCGTGTACAACTGAAGTTATGGATGGAATACACCAGGAATGCGCAATTAAAGTATGAATAGTGTGTTTGTTATTTAATATATCATAATAATTATTATTGATTTACATACTATTAATTTAATTTATATTAATTAGTAATATAATAAATATGATTATTATTAATATATTACTGTTGTAAAGTATTTCGAGCTTTACGAAGAAAGGAGTCCTTCTTCCTATTTATAACATCTTTCCTAATTATGGCACCTCTATTTATCATTAGAAACTAAAAAACCTCTCCCTATCACTGAATTCTGCAGACATTCATTATAGTAATGCGATTTAATGAAAGACGTGACTGAGTTACTATTTATTTAATTAATTTGTTGATTTCCTTAATTAATTATTTCTGTGACTACCATTTTCCAAACATGCGTGGATTGTTATTGCTGTCATAAATTGAATTTCTTGCTCTTTGAATTTTACGGATGAATTCAGAGTCAAGATGAAATTATTGTGCCATCAAAGTTTGGAAATGAGCCCTTCCTGATGTTGTGGGTCAATGACATGACGATATTTTTGGCGGTACTTGAAGGATGGTCTAGATAAACATTGATAAACCAGATTGACTCCCATAACATGCTACGATGAATGATCTTGAAAGTTATCTCAATGCCTAGCTTCGACGTCTAGTTCGTCATTTTGCGTTAAAACTTCAAGCTTATTTCTGCATTCATACATCGCTCATTATCGACATTATATAGGTATTGCACTTAAGCAGTTTGTGTACACAAACTGATATAATTTCTAATGAAGGCAGCAGGATTTTTTAAGTTGACAATTTATCCCATCAGGCGAACTTTTGATGCAGTGAATACTGCATCAAGTTAGGAGGAATATTAATGTCCATTTCATTCAGAAAACATCAAAATGATTTCAAAAAAATGAATTGAAATATCGGTAAGAATAAGCTTGCAACTATTCATTTAGAATTAAATGGCTTGCTTATTCAATAAGCAAACTGTCCTATTGGCTGTCGCTTCATTCTATTTGAAAGGAACATTAACGCACCTACCACTTGTCACTTGAAATCCTACCGGCCATTTATAGATTCTCCTAAAATTTCCTCTCTGCATTTGAACTGGTCGAATTTGGACTTCGTATTGCATCTAAAAAAGGTAGATGTTCGCCACCTTCAAAGTGAAATTGCATACTATACATCCATAAAGGCGTGATTGAAATTCAAGACTGTATTATTTCTTAAATTACTTCATGACTCCTCAAAGTATTCAAGACATCTATTTCGTCACATGTTCAAAAGCATATTTCGTCATAGCAATCGATCAATAGGTATGTAAACGTCCTGAATAAACCGAAATGATGTCTACATGCATGTTCGTAAGAATTTTATGGAAAAGAAAAATACCAAAATGCACTCTCAATAAATGCAAAGAACAGACAAAGAAATGTGCTTCCTGGAGAACATCGTATACCAATTACAATCGTGCCAGCGTCTCTGCATCGGTAACACTGCAAGAACTTTACATGTTAGGATAAAAGAACATGTTGATAATAAAAATTCTTCTGTATTCATACACAAAATCACATGCAAGCAAGACTTCAACATCGCAATAATTGCAAGAGTAACAGATGAAGTTGGTCTGCGACTTAAAGAAGCAGCCATGAATCTACGCTATTATCCTGCCATCAATAATATGCAAGAATGTGAGAAATATAAAAGTTTGATTGACTAAAGCCCATCCTTTACTTAACCTTTTACACTCATCTGATTATGTCGTGATCTATAAAATGATTTTATAAATGTTTTACACCTGTTATAAGTCTCATGATGACGCTTACAATTCTGTAATTCACTATTTATTCAGATCAATATTTTTTGCAATCGGTGCCATGTAACCCTGTTCGATCTGTCTCATGACCGTGATCGGCGGTAGACCCGGACCTATATATTTTTATTTAAAGGATGTTTCATTCCCATCATGAGACTCTATTTTTCAAAATAGTGCTTTCATTCTAACCAAAATTATTTAATTCATCATGGAAATTAGTGGTGCAATGCTTGAAATATATCTAGGACTGTGAAATTAGAGTTGCCGCAAATTACAAATATAAATATATATCTTTTATAAATATTCATATATATTTTTTGGGGTCGGAAACTTTATATTTGATAAAAATATACAAAATATCATATCTCTAGGATAAATTTGAGACAAATTGCGGATATATCTAGGATAACTGGACTTTATTTTCCTCACCGATGCTTTATTTTCCAAGAGAAAATATAGCACTGCTTTCAAATAGCAAACATGCCCTACTAAAAATCATTTATGTACTTTATTCTCATGCTTCAAGAAAAAAAAGCACTCAGGTCCTCGTGTTTTATCTTCTTAAAGTATTCGAAAGAAGTACTCTATCTAATACTTATAGAGACATTCACATGCTATTACCGTATAATCGTATGACTTAACTATGAATTTCCCAAAGTCACATACAGTCTAGTGCTACAAATATCTATTTTTGTATCTTCATCTTTTCAAGTGGGACAGTCAATGTGAGTGTCAATGGGAGAGACAACTTCCATTGTGAGAAGCAATGCCATCACAATTAATAAGCGATCAAAGGGTGTTTGTGATGGCTCGAATTTCTAAACAGTTTATTAGGATATTATTATAGTTATTATATCAGTTTATTATTGTACATAAGTTTATTAGGAGGATGTTTTTTGATTTTTTTGTAAGTTTTCTTGTAAGGCACTTGTCATTTATTATAGGTAGTCAGCCGCATTATTTTTCATGTCTTGTAACTTCATTCTTTTCAAATTTTGAGCTCATATTGTTGAATAGCTAACACTTCTTTTTATGATATGTGCACTGCAGGGACAACTAAGATATCTATGTAACTATGTAGTTATATAGATATCTTAGTAGTCCCTGGTACCCTGATGATGATTACGCCTAGTCGTTGATACATTGGCTTGAAAAATTGACTTTAAAAATAACAAAGTGCTTCAATTTTAAATATACTCTAAGTAATGAATTCAAATAAAGGCCCCTTTCCTAGAAAAAAATTATGATTTAATTCTATCTACGCTTGATATCAAAATATGAGTGAATTCAAATCTTCTGTTTTAATTTTCCACTGTATAGTCAGGGAAATAGCACGAAGTTGTTCAAGGAAGGAGGTCTTGGCGGAAGCGTTAATACATAGCATTGCACATACACCTCTTTACTACTACAAAACTTCACGTCTGCCGGATTAGATCACTTGTCTTTCATAGCGTAGATTGAAAAACCTCATGTATTTCCAGAGGAGAGATGGTGACATGCTGGTTATGAACACGATGTTATTGAGTTATTGCCCAAAAATTAAAGTAGAACAGGTATTTTTTTAATATGATTTGTACGTATATCTACAGGCCATGTAAGTGGTCGAAAAAGTGGAACGTGCAAGTGGTACATACAGACATCACATCCGCAGAGAAAAGTTCTGTGAAAGTGTTGCAACGTCATTACACATGTGAGCGCTTTACCAGTCAAAGAAGAGCGATTATGAACAGAAACATTCATAATTTTGAAAGAAAATGCATGACCTGTAGATGCTTTGTAACAAATCATATTGAAGAAATACCTCTTCGACTTAAATTTGCAGACTGAATAAAATCGTGTTTCTAGCAAGTATGGACTGGAAATGCATGGACTTTTTTCAATCCAGGCCAGCGGCGATTATTGTCTCTCATTCCCAGGTAAACACCTATGCCTATTAAACTTAGAATCAATAGGCAAACGGCAGGTCCAGCTATTATGTAATTGTTCGCCTTTTATCCTGTCGTTTTAAAATGCATACGAATATATACAGCATCCGTACACTTGTACAGCACTTTCTGTCTGACCAACAAGCTCATGGGTTTTATGCAAAACTTGCAATTCAGCACGAAATTTGTTTGGCAAAACGTGTATCAATAATACAAAACAAATAATTAGGAGATAAGACAGATATAGCTTTCCCGTAACACTGGGTAATGCTTGAGAGGAATCTTTGCCCTGATGTCTGCCAACTCGAGATATCAACATTGATGACGCTTATCAGCGAACGATGTTTCCATGCCAATACATAATCACATCATATGTGTGTTTATCTTCTTAATATTAAATCTTCTTTCACCATGTAGATTTCGCCACTTTATGATGTGTTACTAATAAGCTTCAAATATAGTAGTACAAATATTAATAATTACTTATAAGGAGAATTAAATTTCTAAAATTTACTTTTAGGACGAATTGCTGTATCATCATATGAATGAAACGGTATAAGTTGGTTTAACATGATAATTTGACAATAATCACTGTTTACCTTAATTACCCTGAGAAATCGCCACTGATCGCCACTGTCCATTTATAAAAGACAAGTGATCTGATCCGGAGGACGTGCAGCTTTTTACTCAAGAGTTGGACAATGCCATGCGTGAAAGTTTCAGGTGGGACATCGTTCCCTGTGAGTTTCGTGCTGGGAACTGCCACTAATTTATGCATCTGACTTAAGTGTGTGGAACAATGAAGAAACGTGTCTAAAGTCTTCCTTGGTGGAGATGAATTGATAGTAAAAAAATCATAGGTAAGGCAACTTTTACTACTTTTTCTCAAGAATCATAATTTCAATTTGTGATTTCTCAGTGTATCGATAAAATCTAAACTTAAATAAGTTGCATTACACGTCAGAATGCAAGAATAGACTATAGAATAGTGACACAATACAAACACAGTTAGCATGTGTGAGTTAAGAAATTAAGTTTACTACATGTATAAGTTTAGAACAGAGATACAAGTATGTTAGTAAATATTGCGTCAAGTCATATGTCGACTACTAAGCTTATCTTACTTAAATTTAGATCGAGGATGGTTTTGGTGGAGAGCATATGGAACAGTGGTCTACAGGATAAGTTATAAACCTCTCATCTAAGAATTTCTAGATCTAGTTTAGTCCTAATTGATAGACTATAGCGATAACTTTTTGCGTCCTATGAAAACATTTGTGTAATTTTCAAATCGATTGCTGCTCACTCGCATAGCTCATCCTGAATGCCTCCGGCCTTACTTTTCTATTTGACTACGTGCGAGTGTGACTGCATAAATGAGAAATATTTCAATTAGAGTAGCCAGCTGTGTCTGTTGAACCAGGTATAACTATAAACTCAATTAGCTTGGCATCAAACCATAAAGTTGATCGCTCTGTTCACGTCGAAGTATCTGCTCTTCTAATGAGAGAAATTCCCGATCAAGAATCGTTTGACGAGGAATATAAGTTTAATTGAATATGGGAAATATATGGATTAAATGACATACAGGAAGTGAGCATTCTAGTGAGATATTGCAATTTTGGTTTGTGGAAGCGATCTATGTTTTTAACTACTTCCGCTTCCGCAACCACTCTGAGTATATCGTTTGCACTTTCAATAATAGGTTGCGAAAACGTGACACCATGAAGTCATGTATCAATACATGCAGACATAGAGCGCTGTGAATTAACTGAACTATCTATCTGTTTAACTGAAAAGTTGTCGTAATGATATGAGAAAAGCATAAAAATGAAAATGCAGCACACTCAGTGACAGCCCCAAAGTTGATAGTTGCAAAAGTTAAGGCGAACATCTCATCAACACATAAGAAGGCAACGCAATCAGTGTTATACACATATGCGTATATATCAACTTGGAATGCTTAAGGTCTGAAGGTTTCGAGGTTTAAAGTATGTAAATTTGGACTATCGTTACAAAATTCAGTTCGTGCCCCGTCGCATCAACTACATCGGATTATAGAAAGTCCTACGACCCGAAGCGGATCCGGAATCCGGAAAAATGATCGCTCAGAATTGATTTTTTCAAGAATTAATTGTGAATTGTTAGGGGGAAAGGAGAAATATTTTTCGCCTTTTAACTTCATTAATTGCGAATGAATTACAGTGCATTCCACTGTAGTGAGGCTTATAGTGAATGAAGGAGAACCAAATGTTATTTTATGAATTCTTATTGAAAGGAATTTTAGGAATATTTTGAAAATTGAGTATTGAGAACAGTGAAGATCAGGTGGAATCGCGCAGTTGCGTTCACAAATGATGATCGGTTTTCTCAATTGATCTGATTCTCCAATTCTTCTCCCGTCATTGCTTCCTACATCTGCAGCCTCGTTCCCCAACCTCGATTTGGTTGTACCCATTACATACACACATTCACACTGTTGCCGCACGCACGTGCAAACATCTGTCGTCCGAAATACAGGCGCCTCGCTCCCTCCTCCCTGAAGCACCAAAGCAGCAGTTGACCGGCCGACCACATTTATCCTTCTCCCTTTTGAAAGTTAAGTTGGCTGATCCTAGTGTTGCTACCACTCGTGGTACATTGCCCTAGTGTTTGCGTGTGCCTGAACCAGTCTCTCTTGATCCTGCGCTAATCCAAGTGAGAAGAGATATTGCTCGTTCACTATCTAACGCTTGAAGTCACCTACTCCTTCCCTGAAATATGTCAGGTGAGCCAGAAAAACGCAGTAATTATAATTTCAAAGCACTTGAAAAGGGAAATTAACTTACTTCTACAGGGACACCAAGCTGACTCAGCGATTCGTTATTCAATCTCTTGCAAAAATTAACATACCAGCGTGTTGAGTTAAAAAGATACTTTGGTACGTGTGACATTAGTTACTACGAGAGAGTTGTCTATCTAATTTTAGCTATCTATCATCAACAGAGAACGTAAAAATGCAGACCTTGATTTATTGATCACGAAATTTAAATATATTTGAATGTTTAATGTCTTTTGAATAATATGCATGTGGTGCATCAGAAAGAGCAAAAGAAAGAGAACACGACGTAATCAAAATCAACTTTCTCAATGACGTGTGCCTTCAATTTTATATAAGTTGTAAGAGAAATTTCATCATCGATTTCATGTAGATTTCATCTCTGCATGAATAATTGGAGAATATCAGCCCTCAGTCAGTCAGGTCTCTCATGACTTCCCTCTGCCACACTATGTGGTCTCGTATACTTCACATTAACTGATTGCTTAAGACTTGCTCTTGACATCGTCCAGCATTATCATGTTTCGCTTTCTTCCTTTCAATCGCTTTATTTCCCTTTGTAATTGCAGCACCACTGCTCGTAATAAATGCTCGTGTCTCATGATATATCCAATTCGGCGGATCTGAGGTGCTTTGGAGCTTTAGTCGATCGTCCAAGTACTCCCAGATCTTTCGCCTGCTTGTCCACTTCACTTCTCTGATTCTGCACTCCCAATACATAGGTCTATAACCTTCTATTAGCCAACTATGCTTACTTCAACAATGTTCTCGTTTTTTTCTATGCAGTCAGTGGAGACGGATACAGTAGCCCGGAAAATTCCGGATAAGTATTTAGGCATCTGTGCTATTTTTCGAGTTCTTTTGTCCTTGCTGGCGTTTCCAATTTTTATCTTTTGACCTTTGATATTGTGTTCTTAGTTGTTATAGCATTGTTCTTATTCTTAGTTAGGTATCATACTTTTCTGCGTACAACCTGCACTTTAAAAATTCATGAAATTACCGATCAGCATCGTTGGGTAATACACCATGTTTTTCTGTCTTGTCATTAGTTATGGTGTTCTGCTTTGAGACATAAGATATGCGATCAAGTAATTATTGCTATAGAATGAAATTTCTCTCAATATTGCATACACATAGCGAGCATGTTGGGGAAAGGTGGTTAAATTCCTTGCTTGTTTGTCTACCCAGCTCCCACCTACTAATCTCAGCTTCATCAAAAAGCGGTATTCAGTAAATGGCATGAAAGGAGGACTGACTCTGCTAACGAAATCGTGTTTTTATTCCTAAGCTGCGGCACAAGATAAGGAGGTATTTTTTATAAAAGTTCAAATATCTCTGTGTAGGCTATATCAACAACGTGCTTCTCAACCAGATACCTACCTTCACCTCGGAGAATACAAAGCCTGTGATGCACATGGATTCTGAACATAAGTCTCCCGAAATCAGTGGGATAATGCATACATCTTCAATAAGTTCAAAGCTTGCAATTTGCGTTAGATTCTGTACAACAAAGGAATTATATTTTGCATATTTGTGAAATACTGCAGTCATCTGAAAATTTTAGATTTAGCTTGGAAGATATGAAGCAACACATTTCATAGACAAATTAAATCCTTTGAAAAGAAGCACTTTCGAAAACAGATAATAAATATGACTTTTCTGTGGAAAAAATCCAAGAACTTTTCGGGATAAGTTTTAAAATACGTCAAAATTAAAATTCACGAAAGCCTAGATATTTCAGGAATAGGGTAAATCAAATCCTCGCAATGCTTTTGAAAATAATTGAAGTAAAATTTTCCATCAATAATAGGGTTCGAGATCCGCTCAGATCCTCAGATCTAGTATTCGGATCTGGTTCAGGATCCACGTTCTCGCAAAAACGATCAAGTAATAGGTCTTAACTTAAACCATGCGTTGCTTCATAGCAATCTACAGGCAAGAATGCAAACTACTATAAAGCAGCATTTCCTACTCGGCCATCGTGTCGAAGTTTTTTAATTTTTTCCTTAGTCTTTAGACAGAGAATAAGAATAAGTTTCATTTCGCCGCTGCAGAGATGTTGACATGTAGATGTGGAGACAATTAGCAGTATCATCTTATCTTACCACTACAAAGCCGTTTTATATTGAAAAATTCGTGCACCACTACTGTATTCTATTGTTACTGATTCCTGATTGCGAAAGAATTTCGATTTAGCATACATCAAGACAAATTTTGATGTGTCATACTATTCCTCTACTTGCACTATTGTTTTAAAAACTAAATTTTAAATAAATATAGAAGATTCCTTTCTTATTTTGCAAATTACGATCACACAACCTTTTACTGTGCAAGCCTAAATGCGAATGCGAGAAAAGTTATTTCAGTGTGTAGACATCACTGGATTGGTTTCACTACGTGTACTATGTTCTTAAATGTTGTTTCAGAATATTGTAAATCTTTTATCCTGAACATCTTCGTTGTACTTAAATGCAAAACTATATGCCAATGGTCTATGCAAATCGATTCAATATGTTGCACATGTAGCTGTAGTGAATCAGCAAATGTTCAAAACAATTCGTCAAATCAAAATTTTTTTTGGTGGTATTACATTCATGTTTTTTATGTACGATCTTTTAGCGGATCGAATCAGCAATGAATCTTTCAAAATTTGCAAATTTGCACAAGTTTGTGCATTACTAGAAATTAGTTACTTTTTAAATGTATGCATCGGTCGTGTGATTTGAAGTAGAATTCGCACTTTGATCACTTAGCCTCACTCTGTACAAGACGTCTTTACGCTTTTAAAGTTCTAGGAGAGATTTTCACTCATGACGACTTATGGCTTGTTTTTAACAGCACCATCAGAAGTATTATGTTATATTGTACGATTCATATCATGTTATATTGTTACATTTCTGACTTTCATAACGTGCGCCTGAATGCCTATAAAAATCGTTTTGAAAAATGTCAAGATGTGAAACATCCCTCGTATGACATTGTTTGTCACATTAGAAACAACTGAGTGTTAATTCCATACTATAGAACAGCAAGGAGAGAGAACTGTTTTGTTGTGCTATCTACCTCCATTCTAAACGGACGGAATGATCTTACGACCAGACTTGTCTAAATTCCTTGTGTATATTAATTACTTTTGATTACCATTTTGAAATATATATATTTATTCTATTCTATTCTATGCTATTCTATCCGGCATCCTACATCGCATATCCTAATATATCATCTATCCTACATCGCAAATCCTACGTTCTGCATCCTACATCCTACCTATTTAGGCCTACTGAATCTCGGAACATTCAATGGATCATCACCAATCTGATCCCGCATCGACCCAATAAGCGCCCTAAATGTGGGTATAAATTTCATTTTAAAGTTTTAATCAAAACTTTTGAAACTCATGAAATGTCAATATATGTTTCGCATTTCTTTCTTTGAAGTCTTTATGAAGAGGAACGATGTGCATGCTGAACTGACAAATTAATTAGACAATTTTTCCCGAAAGACTAGACGTATTCGGTGACTCTCAAAGGACGGAAAAGTGCTTCCACCATCTATCAGATTTATGACAGAATCGTCCCTTCTATCACTTCATGTCTCTCGCCAACCTTCAACCGCTAGACATCACAACAGTACATGGAGCTCTCGACCTGAACACATCAGAGATCGCATATCGACCGAAAAGGGAAGGTATGTCGCCACAACCCACACAGAAGCTTCTCTGTCAAAATCAGAACTTGTAAACATCTCATCAGGATAAAACATTTTTTGGAGATCGTTGACTGATTTGACTGATGGCACATGATGATTTACCAATCAATTCTGAAAATACATATCATGTCAACTAAATACGACCAAATAGAATGTAGAAATCATTCCGCAGAATCAAATGCTCTAGCGAAGATGCCAATCTACATGAACTTACAACAACATGAGAGCCAAAGAACATCACGGGTCGATATATTCGGATATCAAAACATATGACTTTTATGTAAAACAAGGTTATTCAACTCCCTGGACTTCAAGCTTTTATGAAATTACGAAGGAGTTTAGTTTAGCAAACGATTGATGATTAATTGTTTAGTTGAATACATCAGGATATATGTAGCTGTACTCAATGAGACAACCAAAATACGTCATATGACATTTTGCATGAAAATTTATGGCTTTGCCTTTAAAGCTACATTGAAAGTTTACCTTGGAACCCAACTGAATAGAAAATGTTCTACATCTCGTATTATACCCCGCAATGTCCAACTACACAAGTATTTTGAACATCCTTTGAATCTTCAAAAACACATGAATATTATACAAAAGTGCAACATTAAAGAACTTGAAGCCTTAAATCAAGGAAAAGCAAGACTGCGTACACTGGCAAAGTCCCTCTAGCAGCGACAGCGTTGCCCATAAGAATGGTAAACTGAATACGAGTAGGCTGTGTCAGATACATGAGAGCTCTTTTTGTCTGAAATTGCCAGTAAATTCTTGCTCCAAGTACTTAAAGAGCTCTAAAGTTTCAGGCTCAATAGCACCAAGAGTCTAAAATCGATGGGAGTATTTCACGGAAGTATTTCATACTTTTATGTGTCTTTTCTCAGCTTCTTCTGCGATACGCCCTTAGTAATTAGCATTGAATTTAATGTGGCTTGATGCTAATGGATCTGTGAAAATGGCATCCCAGACCCATATTTTACTATATGACCATTTCCATTGAGTTGATGGCGTGTCATCAATTCACTGACCATCAGATCTTGTTAATTCCGTCGATTCCAAGATGACAAGTATGCTAATTGAATTTAAAGCGCGTTAAATTATTTGTTGAACATGGCATGGTGAGAGCGTTGACTCGCGCTTCTTTTGGTAAGAAAGTCCAATTTGACCACCTCCAGAAGCTGCTTCTCTACAGACACATGATCTGAGAGACTCCACAACTCTGCATCCGAGTCGTAGTATTAAGTCAAGTTTTACTGTTGATAAGTATTTCTGATTTATCATAAAAATACTTTGTAAATAGGCGTACATTCTTGTGAATATTATTCAGAAAATGTAATTGATTACATACAATTGCCAATTGCTATAATTGTAATTCCAATTACACAGTCCACTGTGAAAGTCTGGGATACATTTGGCATTAACTTTTTAACCTTTCAAGATATTAGCACAATTATACGCAATTTATCACAACAATTTTTGAAATTTACTAATATACATATTTTTGAAAAACAGCTTTCTTTCATCTAGTAGGTCCACGATTAACCAAGTTACTTAAGATAATTAAACGTAGCAAGCTAATTAAGCTTCATTACAGGTGATATTTTAGTAACTTTCTTTCTTACTTACATCAGCACACTGCTTAATTAATAACTTCGACTTAAATAGTTGAAAAAGTTGCAGGCCCCACCATAGAGATTAACTCTGAGTGGACAAAGGCATAAAGTAAACTGAAAACGGTCATAGAATAGTGAAAAATCATCCTATCAAAAACACACGTGTTTGTTATTCTTGTCTCTATAAATACAAAACATTCTCGATAAAAGCAAAAAAATCTCTAGCATAAATATCTCTATGACAATCAAGTAATGTATTTATGTCTGACAATGGGAGATTTAATTGAGTAATTCAGTCTTTATTTACGATTGCAGAAATATTTTAGATTTGCAGTGTATGTTAAAGGAAGATGAGCGATCTTTATTTATGCCAATACGATAGAATAGTGTTCTCCTGCTTTTTACATTTCATTATCTCAAATGAAAATAATCATATTAGTATCCAACTCTAATTATCCAGTTAGATCAAGTGCAACCATGAGAGAAGAAAATGATGATCCGATTCTTGACAGCAGCTAGGAGAACAGTTTTGCGTGATGTTTTTCGACTATGTATGTCTCGCAATGTCTCCAACACTTCTTCAACAGAGATATCAGTGCGGCCTAAATAAAATCTTAGTGAATTACATCTCATCTGACCTACATGGACACCTTATGAGTATGAACGGTGCATGTACTTAACATCTGTACCAGGTATACCTAAAGCCCTTGCAAGTAAGCTCAAGCGATAAATGTTGACTGTATTGGTTTACACCAAGCTTATAAAAAAATTATGCGAAATATAGGTCACCTTGATTGTGGAGTAATATTGAAAAAGTAAGTAGAATTCATGAAAACAAGCTTCATAATGCATATCTACTTTCGAGTGGTCGAGATTTTGGCACCATGATTTCGAAGGAGTGGAGATCTCGAGATTGAATGCACTACCTCATTCATGCCGTAATGAACATTCTGCTTCGATTGGCAGATTATTGCAACTTCATAAACTATCTTCTTAAACAATTGCAGTTCAAGGGATATTCAGTCTTGTTTCAGCTGTCAAAACTTGTTTTGTTGTCTGTGGCCGACAGCCACAGCGAGTTTCTGCAGGAAACGAGACCGAAAATGAGACTCACAGAATGATGCACACCCTATGCCTACTACGAATCTGCACGTCTGCCGAAGTCTGCCTGATTCCTCTTCTTGTCAGACGCAATTAGGGGAAACCACACATCAAGGCCGCATCAAATTACCTACGTGTTACGAGTTGCGTATTCAATATAACATTAACATGGATTTTTAGGGCAATAATGAAGGACATTTGAGCTGATAATCTCCAACATTGTTGCCCGAAAAAATCCATGTTAATAATATTCCGTCAGGTACATCTATGATTAAGTGTGTCATTGTCATGTTTCTGATTGGTGATGTTTGCGAGAAATGTGGATAAAATTATTCAAAATACTTGTGTTTGCCGACATTAGGAGACTTGCCAAATCTGAATGTGTTTAGCTCCATTTATACAAAGTTGCATGAGCATAATAAGAAGTCACCTGAAGCCATTATATGCCAAAATTGTGATTCTGGACTTAGTACTTTTCGTTCAATCACAGAAAACACAGAAAATTTTATTTTTTCCAAGAACGTCAGTCTGCGTCTCATTAGATTAACATGCGTTTTTCTTAGATCCTGTCTGCTAAGAAGGTACATGTAGAACTCGACTGAGGTGCAGATTTGTAGTAGGCATGGGGATTATTCGGCCACATTCCCTGCTGAAACTCGCTGTGGCTGCCGGACTCTTAGATGAGTTGTTCAAATTTCATGTATTTTAACTTTTTCTTGTGCCTTCATATTGTCGACACAACTGCGGCTCAGTCTCATAGTGTTATTGAATAGATTATACCAATACATTATAGAATGTTGGATGGGTCTTGTATCATGCAGGGGATTGAAAAGGCTCATTTGGTTCATCTTCTGGAATCGACATTTTGAAAACTCGCTGAAGCAGTTGACGTTGTGTAATTTTCCTTCAAGATAGTCCACTTCGTCAACAATAAAGTACAGTCGGAAACTTTAGAATCAAAACGCGGATCATGTCCTGATTTAAACCCGATCAAATGCTGGTAGGCAATGACAACATGACACTCAACTTGAGTATTGCGACATATTCACATAATTTTAAATAGCACACCCTAGGCGCTATCTAAAAAGTACTATTATAATGTCAGTGGATAATTGATGGAATATATGAATCACAATCAGAGGATTTGAACGATGCGATAATCAACGGTCGATCATGCTTGATTTTTTTCACCGATTGATCGATCATCAATCAAAACGCACCGATCAAAATTTGCAGATGTATTTTTCGCTTTCCTTGATACGCTCGTATTATTGGAAACGTTTAAAAGCGCAACTGAGTAGTTCCTTTTTACTGCTTTCTGTCCGACTGTTATGTTAAAATCTGCATCTGTAAAATATCAATACTAAATAAATTTTAGTTCTCGTCAGGACACTGAATTCTTCAAATTTTGAAAATTGAAATAAATTGCTTTATAGTTTGCATTATATAAACCAAACACAGAGCGCTGAAAATTATAATTTATATCTTTTGTTCAATTTTCTAACAAAACGTTTCTGAGCGATGCAAGCACAAAGTGGACAAGGTTAAAAATAACAAATCTATATGTTGTAAATTACAATGTGCATTGTTAATTGCAATATTGTAAATTGTGTGTACAATTGTAAATTACAATTATTGACTGTAAGTGTTGATTGTATTCATGTGACTTCTCATTGCAAGTTTCGATCTCCATTTTTAAAGAATAAGCGCTTTGTTATTAATTGTTCAATCGAATCGTCTACCAAATCCTTTTTACCGACACAAACATCGAGCGCTTGAACTGTTCAGGTTTGAGGCGCGATGACAGGTATCCAGCAGTGATGTCCAGATTATCCTGCAGAATAATCGCTCTACAGAAGCCTACTCTAGAGGGATGTTGTTGGTGTTTCGTCTTTCTAGCCAGCGGAACAATGGAGGGGTACATACGTTGCTTCATCTTCATAATATAAAGTACATGTGCAACTTGATGGAAAACAAAGGTCATAATTTCGAGCATTTTATTACTGCTTCAATGCAGTAAAGACATCTTAATGTTTGCTGTCATAAAGCTTTATATTACATCACGCCTCTTGTCTACCAACAACTTAAACCAAAGTCCGTTTCACGATGAATTGAACATTTCATAATATCTGTCGATTAATGAGTCTCAATATCTTTACAGTGTATGTCATCGAATCTTCTCAAGACGCGACTCTATTTTTTCTATAACCATTTAAGTCAGATATTATAACACGATAGCAGTCTAAGAGTTAACATTGTGATTGCGTGTGCAAAGTATGCATTTCGAAATTCAATCGAGCACTTTGAGGAGTTGTACAACAGTTGTTTAACAGCTAATGGTTCATGTAGAAAAGTCCATATCATGGCTAGATTTAAAAAACAAATACTGTAGGTCTATTTGACTACCATGTTTTCAGAGTAAACAAGTGGATCCACCACGATCTCTCAATTTGTTCTAGAAGATTGATGCATATCATTAGTGTCATTCCTCACTAGCATTATTTGACTTTCCGGGATCGTCATTAATTGACTTATCAAATTACTTAGATAGGCCTAGTCACCATTTCTAGGAAGAGTAGGTCGGCGATAACAAGACTGAGAATAGGCACTATAGCCTACTACTTCTTGTGGATCGAGTTGACTCAAAATGATATGACGCCTGTAAAATCGCACTTGCTCGAACTCGAACGAATTGTGGCATGTGGTAATGCTTGGCAGTTTCATTGGCAAGCAGCATTTTATTGGATCATTCATCGTAAAACAATTCGTTAGATGATAAGCCATTTATCAAAATAGTGGTAAAACTGAACACAATATAATGCTTATATTTCGATCACGGGGCCGGCTCCGCCTTCACTCCGCTGAGACACACAAAGTTGAGAAGCTGATCGTAGCAAATTTAATGTGCGGCTGCATATTTAAACAGATCTCTTAGTTTAGTCAATCCTTGTCAACCTGAGTTGATCGTCCTCAATTTCGTAAAGTTGGAATTCATATTTTCACGAATTCACCATAGTATTAATTGAATAATTTCAAACAAAAATGTATAGGCCTACATGTACATGTACATTAATTGAGGAAATGTTGATGCTGACGGTATAAATTGGTTGATAAAAAATGATGCAAGTAATTCAAGGAGTTCGTCTTGTACATTTGTCAGTTGAGTGTTTCATTTACCTCACACATAGAACAAGCAACCTTAAAAATCATTGGTACTATCGGAAATATGAAAAATGTTCGAGTAATCAGATAGCACTTGGTCACAGTAAAAGCCAACTTCAACTAGTTCTTCTTCAGTTCTCGGCGCCATCAACTACTGCGTAGAAGAGAACCATGACAGCCTTCCCATCAAGTCAACACTTGTCATCGATAATTATAGAGCTAGCAAATGCATCATCGTTGCTCTAATTATTCAGCATGTATTGCGATGTCTGTTTATTGTTCTGCTATATTTTTGCATACAAGTGACAAGTGCAAATTTGATAAGTAGAGATAGAATCTTGACCAAGATCGTTAGCTGACGCAATTATTATGTATAACCGCTGACATATTAAGCTATAAATGTCGAATTTGGGTTGGTTGAGCATCGAATGAGAGTCGGTCAAGATTCTGCCTTCCACACAAGAGGTGAATCATGAATTATTTTGATGATAAGCAAATATTGCGTCCGATCTAACACCCAGGGATTGGAAAAAATATTAACAAGATTTATTTGCAATCTATAAATGATTTATGAATAATAAAGATCTAAATGACTGATCGCACATAGAAAGAAGATTGATTTATCGACAATTATTTCAATTAAATTGTTCGGTGAAATTCGTTAATTTCACTTATTGGAAATCTTCTCAAAATCAAGGTCTGTTCTCTGTCAAGTGATGATGACAGCAACTTTCAAAAATCAGAAACTCATCATTCTTCTGGTGTGAGGAGTGACTTCATAATTCTCCCTCTTGCTGTGTACTTACCGTGAAATGTATACTACTTCTCAGCAGTTGGTTAAAGATCAGAAACACTGTCGCTGAATGAGTTTCGATAGCCAGCAAAAATACCTACAAAGATGTGTAATATAATTCATGATGACAGCTTGATTTTGTGGATATGATTAAAACAATTGACGTTGCTATGGCTAAGTATGGAGCTACTCTAAAGCAATCGTGTGAGACATTTTGATAAATATCGCTGTGATAACGCTATGATAGCGCTCATTTAGAGATTTCTATAATGGAAAAATTGGTGAACCAGGACATTGTTATTTCAAGTCACAGAAATCGAATTATTATTATCAATGCTGTTTACGTTATTGTCCAAAATGTTCTATTGTAAAACTCAGTTTAATTTACGTAGCGTCAGTTCATGAATGAGTACGCGAACTTTGCGTCCCCTCGGTACTGTCCAATGTACAGTATGACAGCGTGCTGAAACCGACCAATTCGTCTCCGCCGCGCTATCAAGTAATAAGGTAGCTATCGCCCTCGCCAATTTGTATCGACAATTTTGCACCACTCAACTGGCGCACACAACTTGCACCAGTTATGAGTGAGCAGGCATTTTCTTCTGCAGGCGAAATTTGCACCAAAATTCGAAGTTCTTTTGTCGGACGAAATGTTGTGCAGTTTGTGCTTGTTAAAATTTGTTTATTATAAGCACTGAGCGACTTTTCGCGTGCCGCAGGAATACCCATGCAATATTCAGTTAATGCTAGTAATAGCAAATTATCATTGAAGTTATATTTGATATATATATATATAGTTTAAAGAAAAAGAAGACGAGGTCAATAAAAACATATATTGGAAGGCTTTCGACAAAAGTCTTTTTCAATCCAAAAGTAACAACAATCTTAAAATTTTTTTTTTGAAGTTTCACTTTCAAAATTGGAATTTTGTTTAAATTCAGAGCGAATTTGTCTTGCTTGATTTTCATTGATAAAAGGAATACGAACATAGGCTTGCTTTTCTTGGTTAGTACTAACCAAGATACCTATAAATACCGATAAAATACCTATACGATAACAGGAAATAATTACTATTAAAAAAAATTCTAGGTTATATGGTCTTAATGAATGAAGGGCCTATGTAGAAAAATCAATTATGTACAATGTTAATTTCAGGTTTACGAGATTCAATAAAAAAACTTTTCAGCTGCCTTTCTTTCACAAGCGTTCCTAAACTTTTCTTGCATTATTTCACAGACAATGTCTTCATTTGTTGGTTTCATCTTATGTTTTAACCTGATTTCTTTTTGGTTGAGATGTTCTAAAACCCGCTTGCGTAATGTGCATCGACTTTTACCAATGTAGAACATTTTACAATGTGTACAAGGGATCCTAATACCAAGTTCTAGTGGTTGCGCATACCCCTGTTTCCAGATATTGTCCTATAGAAAAGATATATAGATTACATATTTGTGTTTTCTACCTCTCCATTGGATGACATTTTACATGAAGCGAATGCCATTAGCCATCATATTTCTTTCAATCTTGAACCCCCTACCAATTCTAGTCTTCCATTTCCTGATACATATGTAAATGTCTAAGACAATGCTGTTACAACATCTTTCTATTCAAGGGAATTGCATAGTGGTCATTTACATCTCAGCCAAAAAGGTTCAGATCATACTTTATGGGATCATTTCTATAGTATGATTCGCCAGGATGTCAATCTATATTGACCCATACAGAACTGGCAACCATTCTACCACAGTACTGCAGATTGAACCAGAAATGATGCACATTGTAGCGTTTAGCCCTATTTAGATCCAGCAGTCATCTGCAGAAGATTGTTTCTTGCTCTTATTTTCGATGTCAGATTTTGCAAATGATTCCGAAAAGTAAGGGTCCTGTCCAGTGTGACCCCGAGATAGGTTGGATGGAAATCGTGGCTCATACGGGCATCATTTATGAGGATGCTAACCTCAGTTTGACTCTTGATATTGTGAAGATGAAATGCAGACGACACAGTCTTGTTTCTACTTGGCCTGAGTCTCCATTTCTGGCAATAAGCTGTCAGACGCTTTTAATCTTCATTCCAAGCTGTGTTCAGTTGGTCAAAACAAACAGAACTTTGTTGTTCCTTGATCAACACAAACACCGCATAGATGAACTTTCTGCTGATTGTCTCTGGCAAGTCACTGATATATATATTAAACAACATTGGCGCCAGGACGGATCCCTGGGGCAGGCCATTCTTCTGTACCCGCCAACTGCTACAGTTTCCATATATGTGAACTCAAAGACGGTGATATGGGGCGATAATAAGCAGCTTTTGTAGTGTCCTTTCTGGGTTTCGGAATTGCCATTGGTTTCGGTTTCGTCCATTGCTTAGGAGTGTACCGCTCCCGTAGAGCGCGTGATAAAAATTGGGAGAGGCATCTCAGTGCGCAGGGACCAAGGTTTTTCAGTAACTCTGGAAATGCGTTGTCGTATCCGGCGGCTTTGCCATTTTTAGGGTCTTATAGGAGGCTGATACTTCAAATGGCGTCACTGGGGGGAGCTTATGTTGAGTCTCTCTGTAAAAATTGACGCCATTTCATATTTACCACAGATTTCTGATTTCCATCATTTACTGATGTTTTCCCCAGATTCACCAGGTGATGGGCAACGGCGTTCGGGTTCACTTTCGAACTTGCAGTGGAAATTGGGCCTTGGCCAGTGTTCACCTTCGTCATCAGATTCCAACTTTTCCGACTTGAGTGTTTTAGATCTATTTTGCTCGTGGTTTCTTCCCATCTGGCTTTGCGTGCGTTGTTAAGAGCTTCTACGAGACGGTCTCCTATTTCGGAGTCGCCCAAGTGGGTGAGCTCGTCCCATAAATCCTGACACTCACTATCCATACACGTGATGTACTTGGGTCTGAAACCACGTGGGATGCTCTTATATGCAGCTTTGAAGATGGCACGAATAAATCTGGCGCAAGCTTCATTCAAACTGATGTTGTGATGGATACATATCGAGCTTTTGTCCAAGCGTTCAGCATACGCTTTCCTATCGGAAATTTCATCGAGGTTTGAGTAGACCTTGCCATCATCATATGCCACGAATATGAACTTGTTTTCTGAAGTAATAAACATATTTCCAATTTCGTGAAATTTTCGTTAAATTCTTGAAATGATGATTTCGTGAATCGTGAATTCGTGAAAATGTCATGCCTACTTAGTAGCCCAATTGCGATCAAACAAGCTATCATAGATGCTTGATAACAAGCTATCATAGATGTTATTGGCATGCGCCAACCCGGCTCTATTTGCTACCTTTCATTTATTCTTTGTTTTCATGTTTTTTACTAAATACATTGTATGTCCTAAATATCGAAAAAGAATTCCCCATTCCTCAGAATGCAACACCCTTTTTCCCCCTCGCGTTCGTCTGACCAAGGTAGCGTCCTTAGAGGGCCTAGTAGCGAGCTCGTCTTCACCTCGGACTTTGGCTCGATTCCTGGGTCAAGCGAGTGCGGTTGGGGAATCAAGGGTGTTAGTGTCTTTTATTGACTTAATAAAAGTCAAATTATTGAGTAATAAAAGTCACTCCCCCTTAAGTTAGTCAACATATTGCGAGGACACTTCGTTGTCAATGATATCCTTCATTCTACAGGGTGTCTCAATAGTTTCGCACCATGGGAAAAATATGATAATCTACAGAGCAATCCATTCTATTGTGTTAATACTGAAACATTGAATAGGTTATAGATATTTTATGCAAAATGCAAAATATTTTATAGAAATTACAGCATTATGAAAAGAATTAGCTTCTGAAAAGTCACAAAAGATGCTCAAACTGACCACCGTTTTATTCAACACATTTTCTACATCGATGCAGAACTGATTCTTGAGTTCGTAGAATAACCCTTGCATCAATTTTGCCATTTAATTTGATATTCAATTCTTTAGATCACCAAGCGCTCTAGGTCTGGTGTTGAATGCGACCGATTTCAAATGTCCCCATAAGAAGAAATCGAGTGGGCTTGGATTTGGAGATCTCAGTGGCCACAGTACTGCACCTCGCTTTCCTATCCATTGTCGTGGGAATGTCTTTTCGAGAATATTGAGCTCATTCAGACCAAAGTGCGATGGTGCTCCATCTTGCTGGAACGATGGTTGTCGTACCTGCAATGGTAACTCATTGAGAAACGGCTCAAGAAAAGTTTGAAGGAGAGATAGGTACGAATCCTTTGTAACATGCTCATCAAAGAGAAATGGGCCGACAACTCGATTTCCGCAAATCGCGACCCAAACCATTATCCTTGGAGCTTTTGCATGTTGGAATCTTCCATCCGGTGAGGGTTAGAATCGCACCAGCAACGAAAGTTGTGTCTGTTTGCATGTGAAGAAAGATAGAACATAGCTTCATGGCTGAACATAGCGGACTGGGTAAAGGAAGTCGGTTGTTGCAGCATCCATTCGCAAAATTCCATGCTTCTGTCTGCTTCACCTTCATCTAGCTCTTGCACCAGGTGCACTTTGCATGGATGAAATTTACGCCTTTGCAAGTTCCGATGAACTATTGTACGACTGACACCACATTCATGGCTAAATTTGCTAACTGAATCAGCTCGAATCAGTTCTGCATCGATGTAGAAAATGTGTTGAATAAAATGGTGGTCAGTTTGAGCATCTTTTGTGACTTTTCAGAAGCTAATTCTTTTCATAATGCTGTAATTTCTATAAAATATTTTGTATTTTGTGTAAATCATCTATAACCTATTCAGTGTCTCAGTGTTAACACAATAGAATGGATTGCTTTGTAGATTATCATATTTTTCCTATGGTGCGAAACTATTGAGACACCCTGTACATGTGTGTTGAAGTCGATTAGATTATGAAATGTATATTTGTCTATTCGCATTTATTTGAAATATTCGCATATATTTGAAATGTATATTCGCAATTAACATGGCGTCTATAGCTCTGTCTCGGTTTGTAAGAGCAACTGGTCTGGATAACCAAGTTTTGATCCCGGGTTCAAGCTCTACCAGTCGAAGATAATGCAAAATAATTTGCATAGCAATCCAACGTTTGTTTATTTCAAATTGTATAATCCACTTGTGGAAGGCTTATGTAAAAGTACATGGATATGCCGAAAAGGGTATAACAACTAAGTCACTCTCATTGGTTCAAGGAAATCATCAGCTGAGCTAAAAAATATGATGTTATTTCGGTGTTAGATGAAAAACAAAAAGTACTTTTGCCGTTCTGTTATTAATCAAAGCTTTTAAGAAAAGGCTTATCCTAGCATACTGAAATCATGCACAAATCTATTAAATTTCATTTTGACTGCAATCTAATTTCTATGGCAAATATGCTTTTTGGAACCAGTTTTGTGACAATTGTAACTTGTCATCTAGAAATGATTCAATCAATATCACTATTGAATATAAGAGAAAGTAGGTTCAAACTATGGTGCATGCAAACTAAATCACAAACAACTGGAAATAAGTGTACGATTCAATCCGGGAAAAGTCTATTATGTTGATTTTGATGTACAAAGCGATTTAAAAACATAAAAGTTGGTTGAAGCCAGTTTGATTATTCTTTCATGTAAGAGAACATCATGCATGCTGAGTAATAAGATAATTGCAATCAATAATTGCTTTGTCATTTCAACTTTATTGGATATAAGAGCGTAAACCCATACATTTTCTGCAATTTAATTCTATCCAAGTCATAAATTGTCATGCCGCAATGTGTGAATGGTTAGATATTCAATAGATGTCACTCACGATGCAAACATAATACACAGTGGGTAAACAGTAAGATGCTAGCTCTAAAGAACAAACTGCTACAGAAAATTTTATGTTCTTTCCATCTTCTAGTCTTACTGGCAATTTGGCTGGCAATTTGTCTCACATCCGGCTAAATTCATGAATTTGTTAAGCAATTTTGTTTCGATTTCTTATGACTGTTACCAGCATCAAAATGTTTACAACTAATTTTTTGTATAATTTTTGAAGCTTCAAACGTTTGAGGTATGTTTTTATAATTGAAAATTGATTTTAAGCAGCTAAAAACATGACAATAACCAACCATTAAAGATAGCAATCCTGTCAATTATTGTAGGACACAATGAGGAGAAATTGATGATGTGAAATTCTGTCACTATATATTTGCGTTAATTTCGTTAATACTCACAAGAGCTTTCAATGTCTTTGTACAGATTTCGACCATTAGGTTACAAAATCGATTATTTCGCAGTTTTAAGGATTAGCGGTACTTTGACACATTTATTATCAAGATGTCCGTTGTGCACCGGATGCGATTTCCCTATAAATTGTTTAACTTTCGATCTTATGCGTATTCATATAACGGCTTTACATTGATCGCAGTTGCGTAAAGCGATACACCAAATTAATCAATTGATAAATAAGTTTACATATTTATAGGAATAATGATGAATATTTTTCGACACAGAGTGGTATTGTATCGTCGTTCTTGCATCGAAATTATCATTAATCACAAAGCAAAGGGATTATTTACAGCGCCACTCCCTTTTGCTCGTCTACTGAGATGAAGAAAAGTAAATGAAAACTTAGAGCGGAGTTCGAAAAAAAGGCGTGGCAAATATATAACGTTTAATGGCGAAAAGAAACTATGAATACCTAGTGTTGTACAATCTTCAATTTTTATGGGACGGGTGATGATGATATCAAACTTAATAAGTCGTGTCTCATAATTTATATTGTCAACTTTCCCTTTTTTAATGCTCACTCATGCACCAGAGTATTTTTGAACAGTTCAAACATAAGTCATGGCACGTTGCTTTTGAAAACATATAATCATCAGCACCTTTTAATAGTCATCATTATCTCATGATAATCAATCATTTGCTGCTGGGGGAAGAGCTCTAGGTCTGTGCAGTAATTTTGTAAAATTTAGATATCTGTTTCTCGACCATTTCGTGATAAGCGACGATGCATGAGTAAATGTCCAGCGCACCTTTCAATTTACTTTAGTGCATATGGCTATCACTTCCTTCGTAAATTCTAAAAAAGTAAATAAGATCTAATTGCTTAAGATTGTCTAAAATTGAAATCTAAGTCAAAATGTACTTAACATGCATCTTGATTAATAAGAGTATTGTCCTCGTGACACAGTAGTTGCAAACTTGGCCTTGTGATTAGTTGGTTGTTTATGTCAGCATCGTTCAGGCCCAGAGTGGTGGCGTGATGACGCTTAGGTTTCAGCATCTTAATTGAACAATTTAAAGTATTACTCTTAGAATTCATGATAATTTCACTTATATAATGCTAGCTATTGAAGTAAAACCAAAAGTTTCGAAGGCCAAAACTTCAACTCAGTTTTGTAATCTGCATAGGGCTTACATGCAATAGAACCATCATTGCGGTACCTAGGCTAATGCTGTTTTGCCAGCTCATGTACATCAAGTTTGACAAATGCACTCCATAGACAACTGTTATCTAAGGCCAGCTCGCTGCACAACATCCGAACGATTACGACCGTAAGCAGGTTATTGTACTAAATCCTGTTTCGACCAATTTATGTTGGAACTCGAAGATTGAACCGCTTTGTTTCTTCACGTGAAAAAAGAAAACGATCTTTGCAAAGTCATCAATCCAGAATAGAGGCCCACCAGTTTTCGAAAATTCGTTTTTAAGAATTTTATATCCTAGATAACACTTTTGTTGCTTTCGGGGGACTTCTCTTCAAACAAAGTCGGGCATTCCTATGGGTGGGAATTCCAGCTCAATCTTGGCTGACTTATTCTTAGCACACAGGGCGTTGAGTTCGTGACGGGGCTCCTAGCGAGTAAGAGATTTGGCTTGGCCAAACGTATCTCGCGTACCACAAGGTATGTCGACGACAACTGTGTGTCTAACAACAAACAATTTGATAAGATCCTTCCTGAAATCTACCCAACAGATCTCTTAGCTAGCAAAAGCGGTGATAGCAACAAATGCGTAAATTATTTGGATGTTAAAATCAAGATCCAAAATGATGGCCTATACACCACAGCACAGAGGTTTACCATAAGATTGATGAGTTCAGCTTCCTAGTGGTGCTATATACTTTCCCCGAGAGTAATATGCCTTTGAACACTGGCTTAAACATCTTTGCTGCCCAACTCACCAGGTTCGCCAGCATTTCATCTGATGCTTCCGCCTTCACATCAAGAGCTAAGGGCATTTCAATATCTTCAAATGAAGGGGTTATGAGGTTAATCTGCTAGTTAATTCTTGCATAAAGTCCATCTCGAGGAATAGGTTCCTCGTCTAGATGTTTTTTTTTATCCCCACCAGATACCTTCCATCATTGGTATGTTGGACTAGAAAAACCTCTTCCAGATTCACTTGCTTCCTTTTGTCCTCAAAAATTCCAAAAAATTTTATTTTCGGTGAGGTTCTGCTATGTTTCTTCAGGCTTGGAGAGACATTCCATATCTAGCATTCGATATGGTTGGCCTGGCCCCGCCATGTGGTATAGGTTGGAGGTTAGGGACCGAAATGGTGCTTCATGCAGCCACATGGTACCTCCTTGATGACTCCATACATAGCAAACTTAATTTTGGTTTCTTGGGTTTTTTAATTTTCATCATTTGTTATTTATCATCATCTCCCGTACTATAAGTGACCGGACCCTAGACACACGCTGCTGCACACACAGATACACGCTTTCAACTCTTCGTGCTCCATCGTCTCGATTCAGTGGACTTCATGAAATCGGTCAACTATGAGATAGTCATCGCATTCTAGGCTTCGTCGAGATCGATGGTCAGACGAAGCCTGTAGTGCGATGGACGACCGCACAGAAGCAATGTTTGATAGTGAGTTGTTAGTGACAAGTAAATTTCAATGTGTGAATGATGCTGTTAGAAATTTGTTAGCTTATCAGTCTTTCTGTGCGGTCGCCCCTATTGCTTGACAGTGCGGCGGAGACGAATCGCACGGTTTCATCGCGTTGTCATACTTTGATACTTTAATAATATCTTAGATACTTTAAATGAAGTACATAAAACGCTTCAATCTATTCATTTTATCATTCCTGTCATTCAATATAAACAGAATTATCCGACCTAAGCGCTAAGCTAGCGTCTTCATAACGTGCTCCTTCATGAAATTACGCTATGTCAATGAGACTGAGTGTCACAATATCGGTATATAATTACCATTCATGAAAATTCGATTTCTATGGCTTGTCAAATGTTTCATTTACAGAATTAGATTGTTTAAGCGGGTAACATTGCTAGTGCAAAATGATTCAAAGCGATGGCACATGCAGGAACTTTCCATGTGGGCAAAAAGAAATTTTTGATACCTTACAGGGATTGTAAAAGTAGCCGTGCGTCGCTGGCGGACTACTGTGAATTCCTTCAAAATGTTCCGATCGCCACGATTCCTTCGGATTCGAACAATTCAGATCATTGAGCAAAAGTTTCCCCGATAATGCTAATCCTTCCGATCATCGTTGAAAAAGATAGCAGGCGCACGAAAAAACGTTCACAAACTTCTCTGTAGAATTTTACATCCTCTTCGTCTCTTTGCTGTGCAGTCAACTGCAACTTCGCGCAATTTGCGTAATGTTGAACTGGCTGCTCATTGTTCGATTGCTATGGCATTGTGTCAGCAGATTGTGCCATTTCATTAGCGTTGCATGTTCCAATGCTTCCTTTCTAGTCAAACAGAAGAAGAGGCGACCTGTCATATTTTGTGGTTTCTAGGTTTGACCGATCAAGAAGCTAATCATCCGTTTCATATTAAGTAAAGACATTTCAACTGCAGAATGACATTATCATTCGCAACATTAACACTTCAAGTTCATCGCTGACATTCCAACAGCAGAATTACCGAAAGGAGGTGAAGTGCTCCCGCTAAAAAAGCCAATTGCCATATCAACAGTATAATGAAAACAAAATCTAACGAAAATTAATCCTAATCAATGGCGATCTGCACCCACACACATGAAATAAACAGGCAAATGTCAACTAACAAGTAAGAGCTTGAACAGGCATCGTGGACAACATTAAAATGTCTATCAAGAAATCTTGGAATGTATTCTTCCATGGTTAGGACTCTAGGAGACATTACACATTTATCGATGGTTCTTATGATCGATATGTTTTATGTTTTTCTAGGATTTATTATTGATGCTGACTTCATTAAATATTGTTGGAGTATCGACTTCAATTTACAATTAGCATCCATCTGTATTGCAAGTTTATAAAGACGTTCATTGTTTCATTTTGCATTTGAAACGGCAATGACGCAAATGTTTTGCGACTACTGCACTTTGAAATAGCATTTTCAATATTGAAGGGACGAAACTCGTTCTTGACGGGTCAAACCTTTAGAAATCTCAAGGTGAGCGCTATCTTAGGACTGTTTCACGCATGTTACTTCTTGCATCGCGGAAGTCGCGTGGGTGATTGTTTCACATTACAGCCTATGGAACTTTTCACACATGTCGCGCGTTTTCATTTTGACGCGAGTAAATCGCGCGATTTTGGTTTTTGACACACCAATGATCTTCAACACCATGTCAAACTGAGAACATTTCTGAGTACAGCATTATGTGGCGATTAAAACGCAATGCGAATTATTAATTTTTGAGTAGAACCGATTCTGAAGTATTCTCCAAGGTGTTGATGTTCTCGAACCTCGTCTAAATCAGTCTATACTGTAGCTAATGTGCGTGCAAACGACAATGACTGAAGTCAGTAATTATCACCAATTTACATTTTGACCTCGTTCTCAGCTGTCAGTGGTTAGATTCTGGTGATCTACACACCAAACTGATCCCCAGAGTATGGAGAAGTTGATGGCGCTCATGGCGTTCACCATGAGAGAAATTCTTATCTTCGTAATACCCCCCTTTCCTAGGAACAATGGCCAACAGAGACAGTGGGAAAGCTATGTCAATCGAAGACAATAGCATAGTCGCGCGGATTCCAGAGCAACATCACAGCCTATGGAGCTTTCTACCCATGTCGCGTGTTTTAAAGGCGGATAAATTGCCGCAAGAATTCTCCCTGAAATCGCGCGATTTTGAGTGTTGACATAGCTTACTTTAATAACATAGCTTACGTTATTAGACTAACGGTCTATAGCATAGCGTCAATTTGAGAACATTTGTGAGTTCAGCGTGATGTAACGACAAAAGCGCAATGCGAATTGATAATTTTTGCTAAGTAGAACCGATCCTATCTGGAATGATATCTTTGATTTCCAATGTGTTTATGTTATCGAACTTCGTTCAAATCAATAAAAACTGCAGCTAATGCGCGTGCAAACGACAATAACTGAAGTTTTTGAGTTTTGACCGATTAACGATCTACGTCCTCGCCATTGGATTAGAATCAAGATCAAAATTTATGATACTGTTACCGAATTTCGTAATAAACAATATTGGAAATAACTACTAAACTAATGCAACACTAAATCAAATTAACTGATCAACTGAAGATCTAAACAAGTCAGAAAACTGGATTGTAGATGATAAGTGAATCAAAACTTCAGCACACCACTTCGCGCCTCAAGTACGGCTCGAATTCGACTTGGCATAGATTCAATCAAAGAGAGGCAATATTCTGGTGTGATGTGTTGAACCCATACTGTCTTCAATTTGTCGGCTAGGTCATTTTGGTTTGTTGGATTTAAGTCACTCACTTTCCTCTTCACCATAGACCAGCAATGTTCAATGGGATTGAAGTCAGGTGACGAGCCAGGCCAGGGATCCAAAACAGTGATATTCTGGGAGGTCAACCACTGTTGAACAGTTTTTGCCTTATGGCATGGGGCGCCATCGTGTTGGAAAACGGTACATTCATGAAGTCTCAGCGACTGTAGCAGCTTGTCTTTCAAAATATCAAGGTAAACCTTCGAGTTGATAGTCCTGCCGGGACGGATTACCCAGAGAGCTGCCGCGCCCCTTTCCAGACATGGATCCACAAAACATGACAGTTTTGCTGTGCTTCACAGTACCAATGGTGTACCTTGGATTACAGCGTGGCCCGGGAGGACGACGTACCCGAGTGTCGAAATTGTAATATTGACTAACACTGCTTTCGGCTGAAAACATAACTTTTAGCGAATCATCCTTGGTCCAAGCCTGATATTTACGACAGAATACGAGTCGATCACTTTTGTTCTTCTGCATTCTGGCAATGGTTAGCATGCTGATCGGTAACATCTCAGACTGAAAATATTTTGCGAGTCGGCGTTGCATCGCCCTATGGCTGGGACGATTATCCGGTGGTAAATGAGATATAATTTCAGCAACAGTGCTGGATGGAGTAGTCTACGCAAGCCTGAGAATCATCTGATCTGTTCGCTTGGTCGTGACTCTGGAGTGTCTTGAACGCTTTCTTGCACAATAACATCCAGTTGCGGCATGGCGAGCAATACATTTGTACACCGATGACAGCGATATGCTCAGTCGGGCTGCTATGTCTCTATGCCAAGTCGAATTCGAGCCGTACTTGAGGCGCGAGGTGGTGTACTGAAGTTTTGATTCACTTATCATCTACAATCCAGTTTTCTGACTTGTTTAGATCTTCAGTTGATCAGTTAATTTGATTTAGTGTTGCATTAGTTTAGTAGTTATTTCCAATATTGTTTATTACTGTTATGACTTATACTTTTATTGAAGGACAAAAACATACGTTCCCCGATGACAGGGTCCAGTGGTACAAGCAATAACACAAAGCAGCCCTTAAAAGGGCAAGTTAGGCGTTCACAGTTCGTAATGCAGCGACAGTTCGGTACTTGACAGCAGCAGGCTTGACTGAGACAACGGGAGAGAGAATGAGAGCGCGCCGGTCCTCCAGGGCTAGTTTGTGCGCTGGGCGTGTTGGTGCGTCTTGGCTTGTCGGCGTTGCCGCTCAATCAGCCACGCTAAGAGAAATACGCCGGTTCTCGTCTCACGATACGCTAGATATTGGGCGTCGAGCGCTCTTGGCTGACGCTTTTTAAAGTCAGTTGAGAGGGGAACAATCGATGTCATCCCAGTGTCTTTCGTTGCGGCATGGGTAAGCGCGCGCGGGAGTGAAACTTCACTTGACCTTCGTTGCGGTATGTAAAAGTGATGACGCAGCAGATAATTGAGAAATGAGAATGCGTCACACCTCCAACGCTCTAAATGAATAAAAATTCAGCGTGAATTTTTATTCAGAGTCAAATCAGTGATCAGTAACAAAACTTCACTGCTGCAACGGCTCGTAGAGGCTGGGTTCCAAACTTGAGGGTATCGGATTGCTTGAAGGGATAGCAGATTTGGAATTGATTGGTAGGACATCGAAGGGCTTGAAGGGATCGTAGGTTTTGAGGTAGCAGCAGCTTGAGTCCATGCCTGCCTTTAAAGACATGCGCGAGAAAGGCAGTCGGCAACCACATTTGTCTCGTCCTCGTATGTGCTTGATGTCGAGGTCAAAGTCTTGAATACTGAGACTCCATCTTAGGATCCGCATATTCCTATCCTTCATTTTGTCCATAAACACAATTGGGTTATGATCGGTAAGAACGACAGTCCGAAACGCAGTAGTACTCAAGTATACAGAAAAGTGTTTTAGCGCTGAGATCAAGCCATATGCTTCCTTTTCTATAGTTGAATAACGTTTTTGGTGCCTATCAAATTTTTTTGAAAAGTAGGACACTGGGTGATCAACCTCGTTATGATTCTGTGATAAGATGGCTCCAACTCCTAAATCACTTGCATCTACAGTAAGGATAAACGGTTTTTTTCATATCAGGAGACTTTAATACAGGAGGAGACGTTAATAACATCTTAATATTCTGGAATGATTTTTCGCATTCGTCAGTCCATAGAAATTTAACCTTAGCACTGGTTAGGTTAGTAAGTGGCGAAGCAACTTGAGAAAAATTTCTACAAAAACGTCTGTAGAATCCAGCCATGCCTAAGAAACGCCTTAACTCTCGTTTAGTAGTAGGACGAGTGAAGTTACAGATTGACTCAACTTTTGATTCAATAGGTGAACCAATAACTGAACCATATCCTACTTCGTGACCGAGGTATTGAACTAGTGCTTTTCCAAACTCACACTTTTTTCAAGTTGATAGTAAGGTTGGCGGAATTTAGTCTAATCATCAAATTTTCGATTTGATTAACATGATTGCCCCATGAGGAACTGAAAATGACTAAATCATCAAGGTAAGCAGCACAACCTTCTAAGCCGTTAATAATTTGGCTAACAAGACGTTGGAAAGTAGCAGCTGAATTTCGCATTCCAAAGGCCATTACTCGGTATTGCCAAAGACCATCAGGAGTGGCAAAGGCTGAACAACGCTTGGCTCTATCGGTTAACGGTACTTGCCAAAAACCTTTCATTAAATCAAGTTTTGAAATATATTGAGCATTACCGATCATGTCAATACAGTCGTCTATTCTAGCCATAGGGAAGTTATCAGGTACAGTCAGAGCATTTAGTTTACGGTAGTCGGTACAGTAGCGACTCGAACCATCACTCTTGGGCACAAGTATACACGGTGAAGACCACTCACTTGTACTCGGCTCAATGATATCGTTTTCAATCATATACTGGATCTCTTGTTTCATTAATTTCATTTTCTCGAAATTTACTCTGTAAGGATGCTGTCGTATAGGTTTCGCGTTGTTAGTCTCGACATCATGCATTATCAGATTCGTGACTTTAGGGCTGTTACTAAATAAGTCTTTGCATTTTTCTATCAATGAAATGATATCACATTTTTTATTATCTTCAAGATGGGAGAGATAATTATCTAAGTCGCTCAGAATGATAGAATTATCTAATTTCAGTGGAGGAATTATGTCAGTAAAATCCTCTTTGTCATATTGAGGTATATCAGTTATCTCGCTTTTGGCAAGGACTTGTACTGGTTTTGGTTCACTTTCCAAATCTCTTTCGTGATACTTTTTAACATATTGATGTGACAGACACGAGATTTCTTTTTGCGCTCGGGAGTTTCTACGACGTAATCGAGATTGCTCAATTTCTGTTTTATAAGGCAAGGGCCATAATATCGCGCTTTTAATGGGTCTCCTTGAATTGGCAAATAAACCAATACTTTGTCTCCCGGAGAAAAACGTCTTTCGGAAGAACTTTTGTCGTATCTGAATTTCATTTTCTTTTGTGATTCAGCAAGATTTTTATGCGCTAAGTCTCGGACTTCGTGAAGTCGTTTCCTAAAATCGGAAACGTATTCAAGTAAACTGCTTGATTCAGCATGGTCAGTTTTTAGCCATGTTTCTTTAAGCATTTTCAATGGACCACGAGCTTCGTGACCAAATACTAAATCAAAAGGACTGAACCCTAAAGATTCCTGGACAGTCTCTCGAGCAGCAAAAAGCACTAAAGGAACACCCTGACTCCAATTTCGGTCATTTTCATGGCAATATGTTCTTAGCATATTCTTTAGGGTTTGGTGAAATCGTTCGAGAGCTCCTTGAGACTGAGGGTGATACGCACTAGAAACAGAATGAGTTATATTAAGCTCATATAAAACTTGCTTGAAGACTTTCGAAGTAAAATTACTTCCTTGATCGCTTTGTACGGTTCTTGGTAAACCAAATAATGAGAAAAATTTGATCAAAGCGTCTATCACTGTCCTAGCAGTAATGTTTCTCAGTGGAAGCTTGTCGCAGAGCACATAATAGTGAGCAAGTATTGAAAACCGCGTTTACATTTTGGCAGAGGCCCTACACAGTCAATAATAACGCGACTAAACGGCTCATCAAAGGCCGGAATGGGTTGGAGAGGTGCTTTCTCGGGTTTTGAGTTTGGTTTGCCAACAATTTGACAGGTATCGCAACTTTTGCAATAATTAGAAACGTCTGACATAATCCCTGGCCAAAAGAAGTGTTTCATTATTCGAAATCTTGTTTTTCTGACACCTAAATGTCCAGCCATGGGATGATCATGTGCCAAACTGATAATTTCTTTGCGATATGGAGTAGGTACGACAATTTGATTAATTACTTTCCAGTCCTCATCAGCAGGTGCATCAATAGGACGCCACTTGCGCACCAAAACGTCATCTTTTAGATAATAACTTGGAACTTTCTCTGTGTCTGCAGTTTCAGCTAGATTGAATAACTTCTGTAAACTGTTATCGGACTTTTGATCCTTGACTAGAGTCTCGCGATCTAGTTTTAGGTTTACGGAATCATTTTCAAGAACTAGACACCTTTTAGTTCCCTTGACATCGGTGTCAAATAAAAACGTTTCACTGAGATCAATTTGGTCATTATTGTTTACCATTTCTTTTGCCTTAGATCTAGTGACAGCGCAAGCTGGGAATAAATTATCGTCAGTTACTGTAACATCTACAGGTCTGTCTGTCATAATTGGCGTAAACACACTAGCTCCCATGAGATCATTACCGAGTAACAAATGAATTCCCTGAATAGGTAACTCATTGATAACACCGACTTTTATCGGTCCATTGATAAGATCAGATTTCACGTGCAGTTTGTGCAGAGGCACTGAAACGCGCCCCGTAACACCTTTTATGGGAACTGTTGACTGAAGGAAAGTATTATCGGACACAGGAACAACTCCTTCAACAAGTAATGACTGATAGCAGGCTGAGTCTCGCCATATCTTTATGGGAATTTGACTATTTGTGTCAATACCTATGGAACCAAACGTGGTAAAGGCTTTTTCACCTTGCTCAATTAATAATTCCTCACTATTTTTTGACACTTGTAATTCCTTAGCATCTTTCGATTTCTGAAATTCAGTACTTTTATTATGATCAGTTATTGTAATTGCAACTTGTTTACTGGAAGATCTTTCTTCCTTACGTTTGAGAACCCAACAATCAGTCACACGGTGACCTCTCTTTTTGCAATATTTGCATTCTATTGCTTTTCCTGTCAGTTTCTTTATATCACTCACAACAGGTGGTGATGTAATAATTTCGTGTTCCCCTTTATTGAAAATTTTCTGGGGCTTCTGGTCTGCCAATTTGTGAGTCAAATCATACTGATCTGCCGCTCTTGCGGCATCTTGCAGACTAGTTAAATTTCTCTCATTGAGATACGCTCTGATGTTGGTTCCAGTACAATTTTTGAACTGCTCTATAAGGATAATCTGTCTTAAAGAATCAAATGTTTGAACATTTGCTGAAGAGCACCATTTATCAAAAAGAATTTCTTGCTCTTTTGCGAAATCGAGATAACTACTTCCTACATCTTTTCTTTTGTTTCTGAATTTTTGACGATAGGCTTCAGGAACCTTTTCGTAAGCTTGTAGTATCTCTAATTTTACGACATCATAATCCTTAGCGCTGAAATCTGACAACGCAACGTAGACTTTTTGAGCCTTTCCAGTGAGAGCTGTCTGTAGCAATAAGGGCCATTTTTCTTTTGGCCATTTTGAAGCAATAGCTACACGTTCAAAATTTTGGAAAAATATTTCAACGTCATTTTCGTTAAATTTAGGAACCAATCGAATTTGTGTAGCCAAATCTACATCAGAATTTTTAGAAGCGTATGCGTGTTCGAGTCTCAGTTTTTCCAATGTTAATTGCTGCTGCATTTTCATTTCCTCAAGTTTCAATTTAAACTCTTGCTCAATACGAATTTTTTCAAGTTCAAGAATATGCCTTTCATTTTTGCTTTGATCGGAATCGTTAGTAGCGCTACTGTTTTCTGAATTTGTTTCGCCAATATTGAAATGAGTCATTATAGCGTTAATAATCATGTCTTTACGCATCGATACGGTTACTTCAATGTCAAAATGTTTACTAACTTCAATTAATCGAGCCTTAGTACAAGACCTAAGCTGATCGATAGTAGGATTTTCTTGAATTTGTTTGATTAACTCTTCAACAGAATCCATTTTTAAGGATGATAGTAAAAATACACTTAGAAGCGAGAGTAATTTCTTAAGTTACACACTTGACGCAACTGACGAATGATATAAACTTAAAATACTAATAGTATTTAATAATAACTCTAACTCAGAAACAATATGACTGAAAACTTGCGCTTACTCAAACACTACCACGCTCAGGACTATCGATCCTATCCCGGCTGAGCCCCCAATTATGTTATGACTTATACTTTTATTGAAGGACAAAAACATACGTTCCCCGATGACAGGGTCCAGTGGTACAAGCAATAACACAAAGCAGCCCTTAAAAGGGCAAGTTAGGCGTTCACAGTTCGTAATGCAGCGACAGTTCGGTACTTGACAGCAGCAGGCTTGACTGAGACAACGGGAGAGAGAATGAGAGCGCGCCGGTCCTCCAGGGCCAGTTTGTGCGCTGGGCGTGTTGGTGCGTCTTGGCTTGTCGGCGTTGCCGCTCAATCAGCCACGCTAAGAGAAATACGCCGGTTCTCGTCTCACGATACGCTAGATATTGGGCGTCGAGCGCTCTTGGCTGGCGCGTTTTAAAGTCAGTTGAGAGGGGAACAATCGATGTCATCCCAGTGTCTTTCGTTGCGGCATGGGTAAGCGCGCGCGGGAGTGAAACTTCACTTGACCTTCGTTGCGGTATGTAAAAGTGATGACGCAGCAGATAATTGAGAAATGAGAATGCGTCACAATTACGAAATTAGGTAACAGTATCATAAATTTTGATCTTGATTCTAATCCAATGGTGATCACTTTACTTCACATTTTCCATTTATATTTCAGATATTTCCAAATGAATTTCAGACATTTCCAGATGGATTTCAGACATTTCCAAATAGATTTCAGATATCTTCAAAGTTAGGCTTCTTGAAGATATCTGAAATTCAATAGGAGAAATCTGAAATCCATCTGGAAATGTCTGAAATTCATTTGGAACGATCTGAAATCGATTTGGAAATATCTGAAATAGACATGGAAAAGGTGTAGAACATAGCGTCAATCTGAGGACATTTCTGAGCACAGTATGTTACGTTGATTAAAACGCATTCCGAATTGACAAATTTTGTTCAGTAGAACCGATTATATCACAAATAATACATTTGAAGTTCAAAAGTGTTGAGATTATTGACCTTAGCATGCATCAAACAATAATTCCTTCCATGCACGTGCAATCGACGATGACTGAAGTCAGTCCATGTCCATGACTTCGTTCTCAGTCGTCAGTGCTCGGATTTTTCATGATATGCAAGACTCCCAGAAGGGCCTGCCAATTCACTGTGCTTTATTGATTGACTAGTCTGGAACACTAGCAAAAAGCAGTAATTCATGTAAAACATGTAATTCAAGCAGAGAAATTGTTGGCCAGTCATTCTCATACGATGATGAAAATCGTCCCAGCAGCCATTTATAATAGAATATAATGCTTACTAATTTAAATTATTAATTAAAGTAGTCCTAAAGAGGACTGATGGATGCGATAGATTGTGAAGGTTGTTTTACTTTTCTTATTGATGTGATGGAAGTGGTCGCCTCGTGAAAATTTGTTGACTTCTGTTATGTATTAGCTAATGCACGACAAGGCGTGTAAGGCATGCATTAACAAACTTAATGCCACAGTCCACTGTGCATTATTATGTCACGCTGCACTCTTCGCACTTCAGTTGAATCTATAGCGATGGACATTAGAAACAATTGATGATTACTTGTTCACGGTTTTGAAGACTCGAAAGAATCTTGTACTTTTGCATGACCACTGATCAACCTACATGTAATGCGTCACATGAACGGCGTGCAACAATATGTATCAAATATGCACAACTCTTACTTCATTAACCGCATGACTTAATGAGAAAACCAGAGAAAAACTTCCAAGAAAAACTTTCAAAAAAAAGCACAATCTCGCATGACTTAATGTTTTGTCGTTAACGTATGTGCATGTATGTCATACTTTTATCTTTTTGCTGCTTTTATATGTTTGTCATTGTGTTCTCGCCCACCGAATTTAATTTGTGAGGAATATGAAGATTATTATTATTAATGCACTCCACACGAAATTTTGACGTGTGACTGAGGCGTAATGGTCATATAGCATTAAGAGATTTTAACAGCCATGTAGCAATGAATTCTTTGATTATATTTACTGCAGGATTAGCATCAATTGTCGTCTGTCGAGCAGTAAATCACTTTACACTATTGCTGAAGTAAGCGACCCCTTAGATATTTGAAAGTTCACATTCACTGCATGAGACTGGATTTGTCCGACAGATCGAGTTTTTGCACAGAACGAGGCCAAAAATGAGACTTTCACAGAATTATGCACACCCTATGACTACTACGAATCTGCGCGTCTGCCGAGTTCTATCTGGTTCCTCTTCTTGTCAGACACGATTAACGAAAACCGCATGTCAATCCAATGGGACGCAAATTGAAATTTTGGGTTAGAATGAAATTTTAATTGTATTTTCGCTTATCACATACAGCAAAAATAATGAGTTTAAAACAATAATTTTTGACATCTAATGTCATTTCATATGAAATGTATGTGCTATTGCCATGCTTCTGGTCGGCCATGTTTACGGGAATGTGGTTAATTATAGACTGAATTACTCAAAATGCTTATGTTGGTCGACATTAGGAGGCTTGCCAAATCTGAATGTGTTTAGCTTCATATACAAAGTTGATCATGATAGGAAATGACCTGAAGACTTTCCATGTCAAAAATTATGACTTAAAGCTTAGCACCTCTCACCTAAACAGAGAAAACATAGAAAATTTCATTTTAACCAGATTCTAAGATCTGCGTTCCATTGGATTAATATGTGGGCTTCTTTAATCGTGTCTGACAAGAGGAACCAGGTAGAACTCAGCAACTCGCAGATTCATTGTAGCCATAGGGAATGGATCATTCTGTGAAAGTCTCATTTTCGTCCTCGTTCGGTGCAGAAACTCTCTCTGGCTGCCGGACTAAATGCACATTGTCAACCGCTGAAAGCCCCTATCATTTTGTCATAACAACGCATCTCCACGAGATGCTATTGTTTTTAATGTCCGCATCCGTTCTAGTCATCTATTATTATAAAGTGTCGAATTTTTGTGGTCAACTCGATTTGGCTACTCGAAAATGGCCTCAGCATGGTTCAGAGGTAGCATACATTATATTTCGATTATACAGAGGAACAATGAATAAATCTCAAAAATTGATGCTTGAATTGAGTCATAGAAATCCATCTTTTCGCGTGTCGGATTTATGTGGTTTGAGTGATAAGCTGATTATCTAGAAAGTCGCAGTAATGTATATAAGACCGTTCTAGGAAAAGCAAAAAATAAGGTACCCCAAAAATGCAAAAAAATGAATATATGACCGATTCAGGACAACTAAAAAGAAAATAAGATACCTCCAGAATGAGTATAGGAGATATTTCATACACTGAAAAAGAGTTTTATAAATAAAAATAATTTTAAGGATAAAATCAAAAAAACAGTTTTAAGCTCGTTGGAGTTTTTTCATATACTGAAAAAAGGTTTCAAAAATATCACGTGGTCGAAAATTCAAGTTGTCTCAAAATTTCACGTAGTCCAAAATCTACGTAGTCTTTTCACATAGACCAAAAAATATCAAAATATTTATTAAAAAATGGAAACCTCAAAAATGGAAGAAACGACGAAAATGGAAGAAACTTCGACGGGGACGACGACGACAAGAATATATCCTTCGTTATCACAATTAAAAACAAGTGAAAGGGATAAAGAAAAATACAAGGATAGAGTTAGGTATATGAAAGATAAGGAATCTCAATTATTATTAAGATTAGAGCATTATGATAAATTAAGAAAGAGATGGTCTAAAGTTAAGAATGTAACACAAGGTATCGGAATTGTTCGTGATGAGATCTCTTTTTCCTCTTACTCATCGACATAACTGACAATCGCACTTGACAATTGTTCTCGTGATGCGGCTAATTGACTGAGTGATCTGATGTCTATTCATTGTCTTTGTTGATCCGTATTATATGATATGTATATCATGACATGACATTGTTTGGTTGGACAACTCAATTAAACTTTTACAGAGCAGCGTGACTTCTTTCTCTCTCTCGATCCTGTCTGTTACAGGAATATTGTATTCACAATGACATGCATTCTTTAAAACAATTGTTTGTCTTCAATGAGAATAACTCCCGTATGCTTTTAATAGAATGACCTTGAACGCTAATGGAAATTTACACCAAAACCGTTCTGGGAGACAGAAAAAGTGAGAGAATGTTTGTCGACATGGCTGTCGATAAAAGTGCCAACATGGTTCGACAATCGGTGTATTTTTCCATTCAAAATAATGTCGCATGAATTATTGTTATGGAAATTAAAATGAAGAGAAATGCTCATTCATTCATTCATTCATTTATCCTCTCTCTCTCATATGTCTATTGTGTTTAGATTGTATTTGTTCTTTTGTTCCCATAGTGTAAATGTAATTTCACAACCCGCATTGAAGGGAAAATTAACGTTTTATTTGCGCTTGAAGGTTGTTACTTTAAAAGGATGTGCAGTTTATTGAATTCACTTTCCTGCAAACCAGTTACATTAAAAATTGCAGTTGGCTGTTTGTGCTGTTATTTTACAATGGTAGGAAATCGAGAACGCGATTTACGGTTGGAAATGAAAAAGCACAGACCTACTGAAATAACAAGACAAATAGCCAGACTCCAACCACGGAGTAAAATATTTTCTCACATAAATATGAGTGAAATTTTTCATAATCTGGGTGACTTACATGTCAATTATGCAATTGATAAAAGAATATTGAACTTAATAGAACGCAGACAGCAGGCGCACATTTCATTACAAAGAACTTAATTGCAAGAGGGAGATGAAATTTTAATTGAAGAAATTCGCCAACGACCATCGTCCATCGTCCAACGTCCATCCAATCCACCAAGTTATGAGCAGGTTCTTTTACAAATGGAGGGAGAACGCACAGGGCAACAACCAACACATGCGTCGCCCTCACATGTATCGCCATCAGGAGAAAACTGAATTCATTCTTCAAGGGAAATAGTGATTTATTTGATGCCATTATTGTTTCATCTCCAAAAGTGCTATTGAATTATTTGTATTATTTTAGTAAATCATCACACCGTATCAGCTAGTTATACATTTTATTTCATTTAAAATGAATGGTGAAAATCTGACTGAGATATCTCCCAGAGTCTTTGGTTTGACCGAGTTCTTAAAATTATATGGAAAGCAAACAACTACGAATTTTGATCTTAAGAAAATTGCAAATCAATTGGGAATAAAGAATTTTCACCTATTGATGAGGGATAAATTACTATTGATGAAAGATGTACTTGAAGTGAATTTTGTAACAAATCTTCACGCGTCAGATCAAAAACGAGTACATTGGTCTGCGGGTATGTCTAATAAAAATGGTGACAATTTCTATTTCGACTCATATGGAATGCATCCAACAAATGAAGTAAGAGAATTACTTGGAAATGGAATTTATAATACCTTTCAAATTCAAAAGCCAGGAACAACTTATTGCGGTCAGTTATGTCTTTATGTTTTATTCAAATTACAAGAAGGAGTACCATTTCTTGACATTATGCTAGAATTGAATAAGGGAATTTAATTCCCGAAAAACGTTAGTTCTAATGGCTAGCTAAAGGATACTTGTAATTAAAGCTCAAGCGAAGCTAGCTACAGCGCCACCTAAAGGTTAAAGCTCGGTTATTTGTAATACGTTTTCATAAAATCTGCTAGTGATTTCCTCATCATCTAAATCTCTAATTTGATAAGTAATCGGATAAGTTTGATTTATTTTACAAACTTCATATATTTCTTTGGTCCAATAACCAACAAAGCTTTTGTCAAATTTATTCTTATACTTAAATATTCGTACTCTATCTCTAATTTCAAATTTCGGCTTACGTTTCTGTAAATTCGGATTACTCTCATTCGAATAATTATTTTCGAATATTTTCTTTCGTATCAAATCAGGATCGTCAGAAGCATTCTTTGGAGTTTCTTCAATACTGAATGAACTTTATTATCGTACTGATCTACAATTCCTGGTAATATCTTCAACCATTTCTGATTACCTTGCGCAGTTAATTTCTTGAATATTTTATTTTTTAAAGTTCTATTAAACCTCTCTATTACTACAGCTTTGCCAGCATTTTCTGTGGAATAAACTAAATCGAATAGTGGCTTAACATTTCTGTTATAAAACTCAGATCCTTTATCAACGAATAGCTTCTGGGGCTTTCCATTACTTTCTTTAAAGATTTCTTCAAACGCATATTTAACTGATAAACCAGCTTTATTTTTTAAAGGCTTTGCCCAAGCGTATCGTATATATAAATCTATAACGGTCAATGCGTATTTATAATCTTTTTCATTCGGCATATTGACTAGATCAGCACGCCAAATATCATCTTTATTAAATACTTTTACCTTCAATAGATATTTCGGTTTTCTATATTCTTTATGAATTTCGGACGCGTAGGTTTCATTTGCTGACGGATCAATACACTGCCCCAACAATATTTTAGCTTGTAAAGCTTTCTTAACAAACATTCTTTCAATTCTTTCTCTAAAGGTTGGATTTTGAATATTATCTAATTCTTGAATCATTTTCTTATCTGCTTCATGACGAGATTTTAGGTCATGATTTCGATAAGCTAAATCGTGTCTATAAGCTTCTGCATCAACTCTGTTTATTGGTTCTTCACCTGGTTTTGGATTATTATTCTCATCTAGTCTTATATCTAATCCAGTTCCTGGACCGGTATATGAATGACCAGGAAGATGTTTTTCTTTTGAATATTTGCTCCAAATAAATCCAGGAAAGTTTTCTAATGTTTTTTGTATATCACCTCCGGTGTGCAACGAAGTTGAATCACCACCGGTGTGCTGACAATTTGAGGTTTTATGTACTTTTAAGAGATAATTCAATAAATCTAAATTAGAAATTTTTAATTTAATTAAATTTTCGGAATTTGTAGAACTTGTAGAATTTGTAGAATACATTTTTAAAGATAAAATAAAATAAATGTTTTACTTAATCATACTAGGACCTAGATATATTCCAGAACCATCTTTAGTTTCTTTAATTTCTATTAAATCATCAACATTATGTAGAATGCTTTTAAGAACTCGTTTTTCTTCATCAACTAAATTTAATTTACTAATAAAATTATCTACTATTCCTTCACCCCTAGCAACTTTCTCTAACTCTCTATTATGACGTTTTTGTTCTTCTAATGCTGCCTTCTCTGATTTATTTTTATTTACTTCCTGGACAATACCAGCTGTCCCACCTGCAACACTTCCTGCTGCTGCTATACCTCCTATTATTAGTGGAATTAATGGGAGAATTCCACCATTCTTTTCTTCTTGTAATTTAATATTCTCTATCATTGGTTTACTTATGTAATATTTCTTTTTGTTAATCGTTATAGTTTAAGGTGTATTTTTGTCAACAATGTTACGTAGTTTTAATTCAACAGTTTTATTATTATTATTACTTTTCGCTTGCGACATTTTTAATAAAAAAATTTTAAGTTAGGAAAAACTTTAATCTATTCTAGTTATGAAAAAATTTTAAGTTAAGAATTTTTAATCTATTCTAGTTATGAAAACATTTTAACTTAAGAACCAATTTTAAGCTATTAAAAATTTTAATTAACCGATAGAACTTTGTTCAGAGGCTTCAGCCGATCGGACCAAAGGTTCTCAGGTTACTAACCTATCCTAACCATCTTTCCATTAAGAATTTCAATAGAATATTTTACATCTTCTAGCAGTAAACCATAAGCCATTAATGAAGTTGTGGAATCTTTCTTTTCAATATTAATAGCTACATCACAACCATTTTTAACAATATCTTCAGATTGTGCACTTAAATCGAAACAGAAAACAGGATATAAATGTCTCCAATCTCCAGGAGTTAATTGTGGTTCAACATGTATTCTATACAATGCTATTCTATACAATTCTATACAAAGATTTCTATAAGCATCATATCCTTCCATAAATTGATTATTGGTATCATCGAATCTTAATGGATCAATAGGTAAACGGGTTTGATTTAAGGCAACTTGTAAACTTCGAATTGCATTAATATGAAAAAGATTATTGTTCTTATCAAAACTTGGAGAATTATTTCTTTGAAAAGTTAGTAATAAATATCTTGGAGTAATCGAAGTTCTAGTAAAATGCCAGTTAAATCTTTGTTCAGAAAAAGTTACAGAACCAGCAGTACGCTTTAAAAAATTTACTGGAATTGGTTTGTTAGTGTTCAATCTATTTGCAATAGCTAATTCGACCTCCAAACTAGGAGTATCCACCATTCAAGTCCATCAATTTATAAATATGCTTTTTTTCCAGTCTTACCATAAAAGAATTATTCATTATTTGCTGTACGATGAATTACTAATCTAAATCCTAATTGATGTGATATTTTGTCATAATCTAAATATCCGAATAATGGAGACAATAACCAATTTACTGTCTGTTTACTTTTCCTGTTGAAAACACGTCTTTCTTTATATGTAGCATTATTTGTTTTATTTAAATGATTTGCAATATTTTCTACATCTTTCGCAATTCCTGCTGCATCTGTTCCAGCGTGAGTTCAATCATCAACAACTATACCATCATTATTATCTGGAAACCAACCTTCGATTTCATACTTTCCATTATTTTCACCAATTGTTACAAATCTAAGCATTGTGTCAATTACGCCTGGAGAATCACTTATTGTTTCTATATTTTGAGTTGCAACATCTAAACGCATTTGTGTAAATAATCTTGGAAAGAAATTATTCTCTAATGCAATATTATCGGTATCTGGTAATGGTGTTGTAAAATTGGCATCACTATATAAAGAACATTCATAGTGTAAAAAAGAATCAGGTAAATATAAATAACTTTGTTGATTATCAACTTCAAAGATTAAATCTCCTCCAGTATTTACTCAACTAGAAGATCCGGGATTAATAGCAATTCTTACATAGTCATTCTTTTTTTTATTATAACTGACGAACGGAGGATCGTCTAATCTAAATTTACTTTCAATCAGGGAAGACATTTTTATAAAAAATAATTTGACTTTTTTGTTTCTTCTATAAGTAATTTTCTTAGGATTCCTTTTTAGAATATATTTTAGAATTTTGCTAAACCATTACCTCTTATTTCTTCAATTGATTTCTCCTCATGTTTACTATCAGCTGCTATGTTAGCAATATTGTTTTTTGTTTCCTCTGACAGTTTTTTTAAATTTTTTTAGTTCTTCAGAATCATTCTTAAGTTTACGAATAGTTTCTAGTTGTTTTAATTCGTTTTGAGACTTAACAGCATCTGATATTGCAATAGCTGTACTATCTATAGCAGCTGCTCCTTTTGCAGCAGATGTATAGGCATTTTTTAGGATTAAACTTGACTTTTCGGGGAAATTATTTACGTTAAGATTTACGTTCAGGATTAAGATTTACGGTTGTAAATGGACAACAGCCGCGTGACAACTTTATCAATTTTCTGTTGCACTTTATCTATTGCGTCAAGCAGCGTGTGATGCATTTTAATTTCTTTTATATTAACTTGCATTTTCTAATGATTCATCTTCAACGCCGTTTTAGGTGCATTCAATTGAACTTTAAGAACATGTAACTGATTTTTAACAGCATCTAATTGTTCTTTATTTCCTTTATAATTTTTCTTTAATTCTTTTTCTAAATTGATTTTAAGAATTTTCATTTCATCAACTTTTTGATTTGGTGAGTTTACTTCATTTATTATTCTATTCATCTTTTTCAAGTGTTCAGTAATTTTAGAACTTCATTCATCAGCACTTCTTTGGAATGTAGCTTGTAACTTATTTAAATTTTTGAAAATTTTTTTAGGAAGTTCTTCAAATTCATTTCTAATTGTTCTTTCAATAGTTGTATCTGATGTTTATTTTTAATGACTGGAGATTTTAACTTTATAGAAAGTAATATTAAAACTTTTGATTGTTCTGAAAACTTTTTAAAATGTTTTGCTATATTTACTTCTAGCTCTCTATCCTTTTTATCAAGTTTTAATAATTTTTCGTTTAATGATTTGTCATTAAGTTTAAGCAACTTTAATTCATTCATCAGTGGAACCAAAACATCATTTACATATTTTTCTTTTTAGTCATTGATTTGTGTATCAACATATTGTTTATTCGTTAACTCTGTATTTTGTTGTGGAAGAATAGAAAGACGTAATGGGCCAAATAAAACGTCTCTAGTTTTCATGATATACTTTTCAATTTCTATTTCTGATTCACGATTATTCGGGATATATGCACCTCCACCAACATTTGGTAACTTCATTTTTTAAACAATAAAAAAAAATTTTCTAATAAAAAAAATGGAAATGAGTCAAATGTGCCAAATTATGAATCCTAAGTCAGAGTTCTATGATAGTAGATATGAGTGTACGGATTGTTTAAAAGCAAAAGTAATGTGTTTCGGTTGTCAAAAAATTATATTGAAGAAAAAAATGGAAAAAGCAAATTTAGTAAAAATTATATTCGCCCGTATCATCCTGTTCTTCTTATTAGGCGAGATCTTTGAGATTTGAAAATAAATGTTTCGATAACAATAATAATAATCCATGTATAGATGCTAATCTTTTGTTTGAATTACAAGCTGAAATATTTAAAGAACAGACTAAAGGCTTACCTAACATTGAAACAAATTATTGTATATTTCCAGGTGATCCATTTATAAAATTTATGGATATTGTAAGTAAATATAATGATGTTGCATATGTAGAACTGAATAAAGAAAATATGGTTATCATAGGGTATAATAGTGTATATGGGTTTATTAGAGCGGTTTTACCAATTAGTAATATTGATTGGATTGAAACTAAAATTATCAATTATATCAACATTAGAGAATTAATAAGAAAACTAAAATCTTTCTCAAAATCTAAATTTTGATTATTTGTAGACGAATTTAATCAATATAATATTCACATTGAAAGTAAAAAGCATAACGACGAATTATTGTGTCAAGTATATTATAGAGATACTGTTTATAAAAGAGAAGTAGTAGAAATGCCGCAAAGATATGATAATGATACTTATATAGGTCTATATTCAAATTTATATATTAACTTATTAAAATCATATATAAATGCTATAGCGCAACAAGAAAAATTTATATGTGGTCAACACCGTATAAACTTGAAATTAATAGTACTAATAGTAATTTTGAAGATTATGAAGATATTAATAATGACGAACCTAATGAAAATCACAATGAAAATAATAATGAAAATATTGATATAAAATCTGATATTTTGAAACAAACAATTAATAATAAAGAACATAAAAATAAAAATAAAAATTCTGAAAATTACGAAACTTTAGGCGAAGGAAAATTTATATCTCATCAAGATATTAATAATACATATAATAAAAATTTATCTAAATTTCATTTCTTAACAATTGAAAATAATAATAATGGAATAGTTGAAGATACTATTAGACAACTATGTGTTGGGTCTACAAAATTTAAATTAGGATTTACATCTAAATCAATTTAAAATTTTATCATCTCTAATAAAAACTAAAAATGATTCAGATTATGGTGGTGTTATTAAATTTTCCAATAAAGATCAAAGACCAATATTTTCTCTATCATATTATTATCAGATAATAAATATAATTTGGAATTAGATATTCCTATCAGGGAATGGCATCCGATACCAAAAAGTGTAATTTATGATGTTGATAAAAAATCAATAGTTAGTGATAATAAATTTAAATTATCTTTTAATAAGACTTTATATGATAAAGAAAATAAAATAACTAAAGAACGTGATATTATACGTGAAATATTTCATTATCATCCTAATTATTATTCTAGTCATGAAAATAATGTTACAAAAGAAATTTATGCTGAACGTGATAAAGAAATATATTATTGTATTTCACATCATGATAAAACGGCAATTCATTTCTTATATCTAAATTTCGGGGAACATAAAGGTACTATCCCTTATTTTAAAGAAATTAATAATATTAAAAAATTTGATGTTGAACTTTTAGAAATTGTAAAAAAACGATTAGAGACAAAATATTCTATAAATAAATTTTTAGATGTAATAAAATTTTCATATGTAATGAAGTTTTTAGATGTAATAAAAAATTATCATTCCCACGTGTCATCATTTGATATTAGAATGTCTATATCTAAAATTAAAATACAAATTTTTTCTTTAAAAAACAAATAATGGAAAATACCAAGTTTTATTGTGTCTTATGTAAAAGACAGTTACAAACAAAAAGAAGTTATCAATCTCATTTAAAAAGTAAAATGCATTTACAAAATGTAGATCGAGCTGATGAGGGAAATATATCAAAATTAAATAATTTCAAAAACTATCTAGATACATTACCTACTGATATCAAAGTTAAAAAAATGTTTGATGATTATTCACATTCGGAATATAAAAAAGTTTTTAATAGTGAAGATTTTTTTGGGGAAATCGAAGGTTCTATTACTTCACCCGATGGTTCTAGTACTTCGCCCGAAACAGATAAAAGATATTTATTCAATGAAACTGACAAAACCGACGAAGCTGTAACAGATATAAAATATTTATTTGATGAGTCTGTTGAACATAATGAAACCGATGAAACTTTTTATGATGTATTAACAAACTTCTATAATATATTTAAGAAATCTTTCAAATGTTATATGAATGTAGAAGTAATTTATACAAAAACTGGATCCGATGGAATGAATGAAGAAATAATACAAGGACATTTTACACAGACACAAGAAATTCATAATGTAAATGATATACAACCCATATTTGAAACAATGATAAATAAATTAAAAGATGCTATAACTGAAGCTCAGTTGCGTGAATCTGGTTGGAGATTTATTGCGATACTATCTAAGAAAATAGTAATTGAAAAATATAAAAATAATACTGGTGGTAGTTACATACCCCTTCCTTTCAGTTCTCCACAAATAATCAACATACAGAATGAAGATGAATATTGTTTTCTGTGGAGTATTATAGCACATTTACATCCTGCAAAAAATCACAAAGAAAGACTAAGTCATTATAATAAAGAAGAATATATAAATGAACTTGATCTCTCTGATGACTTAGATGAAGGTCCGTATAATTACAATAAATTAATGAAGTTTCATAAAAAGAATAAAAATTTAATAGAAGTAAATGTTTTTGAATTAAATGTGAAGTATGTTTCTATTGGTGATGTTACTCCCTTATATCCCGGAGATATTGAAGTTAATAACATTGTTTATAACAACTCAAAAGAATTTTATTTGAATAACAAAAATTTATGCCAAACAGAAATAGTATACAATGAAAGAGGAAATTACATGCATCATAATATTATTTACAAAGAAAATGTAACATGTACTGAAAAATATGAAATTATAAAAACATTATCACCAATAATGATCAATCATAATAATTATAAAGGATGTGGATTTCCCTATGAGTACGAAACCGAGCGTTCGTCTCTATTGTCAGAATATATACATAAGTTAGAGATGTTACCGCAACTATATAAAAAACAATATCAACAAGAATATCAACAAGAGTTACAAATGTTACATAATCAATATCTACAAGAATATCAACAAGAAGAAACTATATTAATACACAAATATATTGAAAAAGAATTTAATCTTGAAGATGAAGAATATTTAAAATTATCATACATAGTCTACCAACAATGTAATTCTCAATATAATGAACTGGAATGTCATCCAAAAAATCTACAACAATATAAAGATATTGTCAACAATAAAGTCTACAAGAATATCATATGGGTATAAATATGTTACGTAAGGAATATCATGAACAATATGAAGAACAATGTCGAAAACAATATGAAGAACAATTTCAAAAAAAATATCAAGAACAGTTAGAAATATTGCAACATGAATATCAACAAAAGTTAAAGCAGCAGTTAATGCAACCAGCACAAGCGAATATACTATATTATCAAGGTCATTACATATTGTGTAAAGATATTTCTATATTTACAAACACGTCAGATAATGCTAATTTTCCCTGTCTCCAATGTATGACGAGCTTTAGAACTAAAGAAGAAATGAATAGACATTTGGAGAATTGTCAACAAAATGAAGCAGTTAATAATACTTTTACTAAAGAAGATTATTTAGTATATAATAAATGGTATTACAAAAAAAAGTACCCTTTATTATATATTGTGATTTTGAAGCATATAATGTTAACATGACACAAAGTTCTGGTAGGCATTTGTTTGAACAAAAACCATTATGTTGGGGAATGTACATTCATTCAAATTATCCTGAATTATTTAAATCAGAATATTATCAATACTATGGTGAAGATAGTTCAGAAATGTTTACAAAGAAAATAGAAGAATTACAAAAATATTTTTCACAATTGCTTAAAACAAATAAACCAATGCTTCCATTAACGTATGACCAATTAGTACAAATGATAATGAAAAAAATTGTTATTACTATGGAAAAGAATTTACAACTTATAAAGTAAAAGATCATGATCATCTAAATGGATTATATAGAGGTGCAGCACATAAATCCAGAAGAAAAAGATCAATTTATAAAATTGTTTAATCAAAATATAGAAGGACTTATATCAAATGAAGAGAGTCAAGCAGCAGTTGATGAATTCATGCGAGAAAACTATTTGTTATATTATGATTTTAATAGCTTATATTCTTCTTGCTCTTCTTGCATGATACAAGAATTACCAGCAGGTGAAATGGAATGGAGTACCATTCTTGAATACGAACCTACATTAGATGATGAAAATAATTATGTTTATATATATGAAGTTGATTTAGCATACCCTGATTATATAAAAGGCGCAACAAAATATTATCCTTTCTGTCCCGAAAACAAAATTCCCAATATAGAAGATTTTTCAGATTATCAAAAATCTTTAATTCCTAAGAAATGCAGGCCAACAAAAAAACTTATGTTAACACAAAGTAATAAAGGAAAGTATGTTGTTGAAGGAAGAATGCTAGATTGGTATTTAGATCATGGAATGATTCTTTTTAAAATTCACCGGAAACTAATGTATAGAAAATCTAGGTGGTTAAAAGATTATATAGAGTTCAATATTGAAAAACGTAAAATAGCTAAAAGAAATAAAGATGATTTTGGAAACGTGTTCTTCAAATTAATGAATAATGCATTTTATGGTAAGACTTTAGAAAATGTGCGTAATAGACAAAATATTGAAATAGTTTATGATAGAGATAGGTTTCAAAATTTAACGATGAAACCTACATATAAAAGAACTACTAGATTTAGTGATGAACTATGTGCAGTACATGTAAGACGAAGCATTATAAAACATGATAAGTTTAATTTTATAGGATTCACTATATTAGAATTAGCTAAACTATTTATGTATAGATTTATATATGATTATTTAGCACCTGCTTATGGCGAAAACTATAAATTACACTTTACAGATACGGATTCCGTTTTCTTAGAATTAACAATACCGTATAATTCTTCACTTGATGAAGAAATTAATAAAAAAAAATATCATTCATCCTTCTGATTTATGTAAAGTAAAAGATGAACTAGAAGGAAATGAAGAGTACACAACAGATGCTGTGTTTTTAAAATCTAAATGTTATTGTTATAACACTAGTCTAACACAAATTCAAAAACATCTAAAACATAAAAAGGAATTTCAAAGGCATCAGTGGTTAACCAAATAACATTTCAAGATTATAAGAATGCATTATTTAATAATGAAATAAAAACAGCATGTAATTATAGACTAAATTCAAAGAAACATAAAATGTATTTAAAAGAGGAACATAAATTAGCATTAGATCCATTTGATGATAAAAGAAAAATTTTACCTGATGGAATAACTACTTTACCTTTTAAATTTTCTAATTTTTAAATTTCTAAAGATTAAGAAAAAATAAATTATTCGATCACTCCGCGAAAATATTTTCTATCGACTTTCAGTCAGGGCGAAGTTTAGTCAGAGAACAATTGTTCGATAATTCTATCATGTATTTTTTTATCAATATTAATTGTTATGAAGCCATAATCTTTTGACCAAGCATTGTTACACGATTGTTTAAATTCATCTTTATCTCTTATACATAAATCTCTTAACAAATCACATAAATTTCTTGCATTTATTTCAAATAGTATAAATGTATTTGCATTCTTTCTAATAACACTTCCATCTAATGAATACATACTTTGTGTTAAATAAAAAACACTACAGTTGTTATGTCTACCTCTTGTAAAATAATTTCTCTGAACTGACTGATTTCTATCATTAACACAATCATCAAAAATTACACAATGTTTCATTCTTTTATCTAGTTTACTAGGATCTTGCATATTACCACTATCATCTATTAATTGTATCTTTATGTGTTTATTTTTATTAGATTCTACTAATGGTTTATTTTTCGCTGCTTCTTCACACCACGAACTTATTTCTTCTTCATATTCAGAATTTTCATATTCTTCAAATAATGAAGCAATTGCTGTTTTTTAAGATTATTTTCAAATCCATATTTTAAAAATTGATAGACGGGTTGTTCTGCTGTTGTTGTATAAATTATAAGATTGTTATAATCCAAAAAATTTGGTGTCGTTAAAATTTTAAATAATAAATATGTTTTTCTGCATCCTGATCTCCCACAAATAACTGACAAAACTTTATTAGATAAATTTGGATGATGATTAAATTTAAGTTTTTTCTATTTAATAGTGGTACTCATTTTAACTATTTTTTTTATTTTTTTATTTTTGAAGAAGAAGAAGAAGAAAATTAAACTTCTCGAACCAAAAGATCTATCATAATCTCTTCACCTACAAAATTTATTTCTTGTCCTTTCTCATCAGTGATTCTAATGTTAATGTTGTTAATAGTTTTTCTTGTAATAGGGAAATATATTAATGTTTGTTGAATTACATTTAATCTATAACCAATGGGTACAGTAAAAGCTGGAAAACTGAATATTAAATTTGACAATTTACCATTCATATATCCTCCTTCAATAATGTCACAATGTACAACAATTGAATTTATTTCAGTTATTTTTGGAATCTTCTCACCTAAATGATAACCTTGACTATAGGTTTGTTTATTAAATCCTAAAAGTTTTGACAATGATCTATCATGATTAAAATCAACTTGATGATTTTCGTCTAAAGTAAGAAAAAATTATTTACTGCTGGTTCAACTGCGAAATGTAATTGTTTCTTATCTTTAAATGGTATACCTAAATGTCTCTTAATTTCATTTGATATTGATTCAACTTCGTAAGAACCAGGAGGGAAAGTTAGTACTTTCCACGTTTTGCCTGTATCAGTAGAATATCTAAATTGATCATTCACATCTTTGATAACGTTTTGAATAATGTTAAATGTGGAGAAACTAGTTAATGCAATTTGATAATTCTTATTTTGTTCCAAATGTAGAATGGGTTCTAAATTACAAGTGTGTGATGAAGTAGTAGTCATAATTTTTAACGTCGTACTGAATTTTGATGAACCCAAAATCTCTGTTAAATTTTCTAAATGATTATTAATTTTTTCTAAATCTGCTGAACACATTTTTTAAATAAAAATTTTAAATAAATCTTTTTTATTAAATATTTTTTTATAAAAATCAAAACCAGCATATTTCAGCTATACTTTTATAATCCTCTTCATTTAGAATCTTCCTTTCTAACAGTCTTTTCAATATAGCATGAATTTCATTGAAACTAAAATTATGTCCTTCTTTTATTGCAGATATTAAAATATTTAATCTATTTAGTAATTCTTGTGGATCATCTGGTAAGAATACAGTTATTTCTGTTTTAAAACCTTTTCCTACTTTAATTCCTGGTGAAACTAATCTTTCTAAATCTTTATATCGTCTAAGAGATTTTACTACACGAACTCTATCTAACATAGCTTTATATTTTATAAGATCTTCCACAGCATAATTTTTTAAATCTGCTCCTCTTAAAAGATCAACAAAATTTCTATCTAAATTAAAAGGATATTTATCTGGTGAAAAAATTAAACCTCGAAAAGGTTGTGGAAATATTTCTTTTCCACAAAGATAAAATCTTGCAAATAATATTTTATCTAAAAAGAAAGTTGAATGTTCAAATAACATAGATTTTGGTATTTTTTTCTATATTTGCTTCTAACAATCCATAATCATCTAATAATGTTTTAAGTACAGGATCTGTTATATTTACTGGGTTATCCTGATTAGTAAGTTCTTTTTCAAGAGTTTTAAATGGTTCAATAGTTCTTTCAAAATCATTTTTTACTTGTTCGGTTTGCTGCATTTTTTCAAACATATCAGATTGAATACCAGCTTTTGTCATTCTATGCTGAGTATGATTTTCTTTCATAATATTATTTTGCTTTATTAACTCATCTAACTGTTGAATTCTTTTTTGATTATCAGCTTTAATTTTATCCATTTTTAAAATATAATATTTGAATTTTGTGATAACATTGGAATGCAACAAAAACATTTTACTGAACAAATTATTTTTTATTGCTTTGTCGTCTGACATCTTTTCGTCTAAAGTTTTGTTTAATAAAGTTTTTAGTTCTTCTAAGAAAATTTTATCATTTTCTTCATTAGAAATTTTACCAACCTGTTTATTCTTGTCATTAACTTGTGTCTGTAATTGAAATGATATTTGATTTACTTCATTAGCTATTTGATCAAATTTTTCAATCTCATCTAACGTGATAACATTATCATGACATACTCTTTGGAAGTAATAATGCAGTTTATCATAAAATTCTTTAACGTGAGAATATTTATTTTTTAATGATTTTCGTTTCTTAGTAATTAAAGATTTATCTAACATTGTAACAAGTGAAGTTGTAAAAACACACGTACCTGTTAAAGCTGTAGCAACTACTGGAATTACTAAAACACCCGAAGTTATTATAATTGTGAATACCCCTAAACTTACTGTTATAAAGATTCCAATTCCTTGTGTTACATTAACTTTGGACCATCTCTTTCTTAAATTATTATAATGCTCTAATCTTAATAATAATTGAGATTCCTTATCTTTCATATACCTAACTCTATCCTTGTGTTTTTCTTTGTCCATTTCACTTGTTTTTAGTTGTGATAACAAAGGATATATTCTCGTCGTCGTCGTCCCCGTCGAAGTTTCTTCCATTTTCGTCGTTTCTTCCATTTTTGAGGTTTCCATTTTTTAATTATATATTTTGATTTTTTTTGGTCTATGTGAAAAGACTACGTGAAATTTTCGACCACTTGATATTTTTGAAACCTCTTTTCAGTATATGAAAAAACCCCAACGAGCTTAAAACTGTTTTTTGATTTTATCCTTAAAATTATTTTTATTTATAAAACTCTTTTTCAGTGTATGAAATATTTCCTATACTCATTCTGGAGGTATCTTATTTTCTTTTTAGTTGTCCTGAATCGGTCATATATTCATTTTTTGCATGTTTTGGGTACTTTATTTTTTTATTTTTTGCTTGTCCTAGAACGGTCTTATATACATTACTAGTCGCTCAAGACTAGAGAATCTAGAATATTTGACTTAAGTGCTTCATGTCTCTGAACCAAACCTACATATACCTCTTCCTACACATTTTCACATATCTGTGGTCTAGTAGACCGTTTACTATAGGTTTCGTCGGGCCATTAGCAGACCAGGACAATATCGGTAATTCCAATGCAACAACGGCAAGTGAGAATTTATAGCGGTAATTCCAAGTTAAAAGTAGAATTTTTCAGTTGAACAACGGCAGTTTCAATCGATTAGCGACATTTTCAGATCAAATGTAGAGCTTTTACATTCAACAACAGCAATGTCAATTCATATGCAGAAAGGACTGTGAAACACAAATTTGTAGAAGCATTTGAATTAAAATTTGTCACATTTCATTCCGTTATACATTTTTTCATATTCTTTTGTGTGTTCGCTTTTGTTATAAGATCGTTTGATTATAATTATATTATTTACATATTGTTTACGTACATCGCTTTAAATTGTTAAGCTTGCACCAATTGAACTGCTTTAATTCTGCATTTCATTAACTTATGTTTTCTTTTCGTCTTTGCTTAAATATCTTCGTTTTTGTAAAATTTTTGTATGTCTTCTCCCTGATTAAGTTATTCCTATTACTATTCTCTGATGAAGTTGTTTCGGTTTTTCACTTTTACTCATGAAGAACGATATTTCTGCTTCTTCATTAACCTTTGACGGAATAATCAAATTTTCTTACAGATCTGCATGATCCTTCGTCATGGAATTAACCGTATTACATGCTTTTCTAACCCAATAATTTGTTCAATTTACATCCATCATATTGATTGCACACATTACTATAAAATTACAGATGGGTATTTCATATTGATATATTTTTAATACCACTTTAATCAGTCAATTGAATGGAATGAAACATGCAAGCGAACGGTGATTGCCGTTGTTGAATTGAACAATGTTTACTATTGTCCTGAAAATGTCGCTAATCGATTGACATTGCTGTTTTGAATTGAACAATGCCTACTACTGTCCTGGAAATGTCGCTAATCGATTGACATTGCCGTTGTTGAACTGGAATTGCCGTTGTTGTCCTGGCAAGTGCCGTTGATGGGCGATAAAACCTGTTTGCCAACAGAGTATGACCGATATCATGAAATCCACTGTATCGAGACGATGGCATAAGCGCAAATTGAAGCATGTGTCTCTGTCTGCAGCAGTGTGTGCCTAGTGTCTGGTCATCTAGTGGAAACTAGCGTTTTATTCTCTTGGTTCATCTACAAAGATAATCATTAAAAAAACGGATAGCCTAAATTTCGATGAATTGAATCGATTCTCATGATTTCCAATCGTGTCGCACAGCAACGTGCCACACATTATTCGAGAACTTGTAGTGATTGTGTAGCTTCTAGTTATTATATAGACTTGTATCCGTTATTGTATTTGCTAAGCAGTGCTCAGAATATGAAATTCGCTCAATTTACAAATAGCAATTATTCAGTTACAAAAATCATGTGAGTACGATAATGAATCAGGCATAGGCAGAACAAGCCTTTTCTGAGATCTGTTTTTGATATAGGCCTACTGGTCATCAAAATCAGTGACCTAGGAAAAAATAAGTGATATCACTAAGTTAATACAAAATCACGTCTATTTTGGCTGAAAATATTATCGGCAAAAAATCATCATTTATCGTTAGGTGGGGCCATATTAGCCTACGAAGAAAAACGTTTAGGAAGACAAAAATGAAATCTCAAAATGCTATACTAAAATATTGGCACAATAAAAAACAAATTGATATGTTCACAGACCTAAAGTTCACCACGAGTTATGGTGCAAGAACAGGAGCATTTCGGAAAAATTCTTTCAGAAAAAATCTATTAACACCATCTATATAAAAATATCCACCAATTAAATTCCCTGTAATACTGCTTACGAAAAACTCGGCGTTTACAGTGTTAACTATCAACACGTAGCAAAATTTTCAAAATTTCAGAGAACCCATTGAGCTTCACGATTTTCTATACACTTATCAGTCTCATCAGTCGATCGCAATTTTAATATAGGCTATGCCACAGTTTTCGTCTCCTTGCCGTCGGCATTGCATTTTGTAGGAGAAGTTCAATCGTATTGAGACTTTAAGGACGTGACATGACATTGAAATTTTCGTGTGAATCGTAAAGTCAAGATGCAATGTCATCAGACTAAGTCCTACAAAGTTCTGGGCACTGTCATAACGTCACATTTCGTCGATCTATAAAAGCCCATCTCATTTTCCATTGTTGTATCCTAACTTATCAAATCATTGTTATAATCAAGATTAGTCCTACAATTAACATTATACATGTTAATACCCTACGTTGTAAACTTTGGATGGGAATACTTTGCGGCACACACAGCAATTGGAAATATTCAAGAGAAAATGATAACAGCAATCCTTTGAAGCATTAATATTTAATTGACTCTATACATGTATCTCACAAAAATCATATTCTAAGTAATTTACAACAAATTCCTAATACTTGTTAGTTATTGATTTCTCAATATTTTTAAGTTACATTTAGGAATTATCTATTGTTTTATCACAGCTTCATGTAAATTCATTTCAATTTTTTAACGTATTGAAAAGGTTTTAAGCGCACCTTTCTTGTTTTTGCATGCAAATCAGTATTGCGCCCATGTTTTGCATATAAGGATTCATGCGATCAAGATAAAAGCTTGTTTAGACTACTTTTCGCTTCTATGCATTTGAAAAAACAATTTGGTGTAATAGCTATTGTCATGCTTCGGTGTGATAGTCTACATTGCTCTCATCGTGCGTTTCAATTTTCAACTAATGCGAAACGAAGAAATTCTCTCTTACGCCTGAAAGAATTTATTTAATCTAAAACATGGAATTAGCGATATGTATAGACATTTTTTAGAAACAAAGTGCAGAAGTCTGCAAAAGGTACAAAGTCTGCCAAAGGTCGTATAGGGGGATTATGAGTGACTGTAAAAATGGATGAAATGACTATTGAGACTAAATTTTATTACAAAGTTACTGATGAAACACATAAATTTCATAAAGTTTCATAAGTTTCATCACGTAAGTGAGCTCCTTGGTGCATGATACAAGATTATGCCCTCTTTACAGCACTCATCATGAAATGTCCCAAAGTTTGTCGGCTAATCATCTGGATTTCATTTCACATACTTTCTTTTAGTGCACTGGTGGATATCGACTTTTAAACGCACACACACACACACTCTCTCTCTCTCCCTTTTAAACATCCCCAAGGAAAAAATCTGTGGGAGAAAAATCTAGGGATCTCGGAGACCATAGGAACTCACATCCTCGAGAGATGATGCGATGTTCAAAAGTTTTCTGTTTAAGTTTCAATGTCTCACTAGCACTGTGACACGTGGCACCATCTTATTAAAACCGTAAAGCAGATTGATTTGGCAATGTCTTAACTGTTGGCATCAAGAACGACCTTATCATTTCCCGGTGCATTGAACCATCCATTGTGACTGCTTTTCCATTGTCGTCTTCTTCGAAAGCGATGGTCTCACAATGCAGTTGTGCATAATTACACACCAAACTATTGCCTTCTCAAGATGAAGGGGTCGCTGGTGAATAACTTGAGGGCTTTCTGTAGTTCAAAATCGATAATTGTGCTTATTAACAAATCCACACAAGTTGAAAAGTGTTTCGTCTGTCATTATCAGCGAAGTGAGATACCAAAAACTCAACAAAACGCCTTGCATAGTGTAATCTCACTTCAAAGTCACTTAAAGAGACGCTAGTACAGTACAATCTGTACTTTATATTTCTCAAAGATGTTTCAGATATCTGAAGCTTTATGGAACGTCGTTTCACACCTGAGAGGACTTCTGGCAACATCTTCTCTCACAGTCTCAATGCACGATGCGCTGCGAGATGTTTTTGGTTTACCTGATCGATCGTTGTCCTGAACACTTCCAAACTCCTGAAAACGTGAATCACAACGACGAATAACATGTTCAGATATAACATGTTCAGACGGAGGTTTTCTAACATTATTCAACCGGCGATAAGCTTTCTGAGCTGCAACGATCGACCGGTTGTCAACAGAAAGGTTCAACAATTTGAGAGCGCTGTTGATTTGTCCACTTATTCATTATCAATCATTGACAAAGTAAGCCCATCGAAAATAAAAATGAATTGAAAGTGGCACTGCTTAAATTTTGAATTATGTCTCAATTAAAGATTATGTGAAAATGCAGTGCCATTTTGCATAGAAATGAATAGTGAACAATTAAAAGGTATAACATCCATCATGACCTCTGAATTTTCCTCAGAAATTGCATATTTGATGTTTTTAAGCGTCAAATGTTATCCAAGATTGCAAATAGCTTTAGTATTCCATGCACCTGGAAAAACTTGTGGGTATGCATAAATGGAATGAGGTTCGTGCCTCTTCTTAATTGCTTTTTTTAACCTATTATTAACTTATTTTTTTTTTACTGTTGTTTTTGGTAATTTCAAGTTGCGTTGTTCACGCTCATGAGTAGGGCTAAAGCCATTATCTTGAAAAGGGAGCGAGCTTCTTATTATTTTTAATTTGTAGATTGTCACCCAGCATCAGTGAAACGACAAATCTTAGCCTGTACTTATATTCGTCTAGGAAGTCAAAATGCGTCAAACATCGCAAAATTTCATCCACATTGTCCATAACTAATTTTCCTATGTCAACGATAAGTGTTTTGAAAGTGGAATGATTTTGAATGCTGATAAGACCAAGATCATTGCCTTCAGAAAACAGTATCCTCATCACATTTAAATATCATGACATTTGTTTTGCATTGTAGCATACACTCTGCTCTTTCAAACGTCATCAAACTCCATAGTGTCTACAATGTCGGGTCTACAATATCCGGATGAACAACATGGCAAGATGAACACGTCCAAAATGACACTTTTCAGAAATTTTTGAAAAATTGACAATCTTTAGAGGTCTCTATATGACGACTCGATCTATTGCTTCTTGACTATAAGATTTTAATCAAAATCGCTTGTCAAGTTCTACGGTTAGTTAAATTTTCAAAGCTCTAGCGTAGAATCGGCTGCAGACAGATAAAGGGCGAAAAAGTTAAATAATAGATGCCCACTGTGGAGAGAGTAAACCTTGACAAAATTCACTGAAATTTCGTATGTGAATTCACAATAACCCTAGATCAAATATTTGACCTCCCCATTTTCGATTTTCAGATTTTCATTTTTTTATCCATCCTGATGAGCATGTCAATTAATTCTGCAAGAAAGCGTCCATGAACAAGTTCGCGCTTAGATGACTGAAGATGTTTCTCTCTAAATGAGTCGTGATTTGATAATATTGTATCAGGCTTTTATCGTTGCCATCATTGAATATTGCAACCCTGTTTTCATAGGACTCAACAACCAGAACAACGACCAAATTGAAAAAATACAGCACCAAATGTCACCGTTTCTTGCGGGTAAGAATGCAAAGATGACTGCCATGAGTCTGTCGATTTGTATATGCCCATTGCACATGTGGAACTCGAAAGCTCTTTGACTTACTAATTTCTCATGTGTGAAATTTGTTTGTGACTTCAATCTCTTGTGTACACTGCACGTGTCCTACGGAGTATTGTAATTTTCATTTTAAAAATATAGGCTTTTATTATTTTAAATCAACATAGTTAAAATGCGATAAGCGTGCCGAATCGCATCCTCGCCAGGTGTGGGGACCATCATGTTCGTCGCAAGTTCATCTCAGATAAAATTGATTTTCAAGCTCTATAGAAATAAGTAATTTTTGAAATTCTTTGCATAGATTTCTGTAATTCCTTACTTTCAACTCGGAGATATTCATTGTGTAGTAATTGGATACAGATGCTTTTGCTTTCTTCTTTTGGAGGGTCCCAAAACCTAGTCTTGTCTGTCCACACTAGTCCCCTTTTCATATTTTTTGTTACATAAACAAGGCCTTGCAACAGACATGAATTTCCATGAGAAATCATCTTCGATTTTATGTCGATGTCTGTCAAAGGAAATACCGTGCTTTCATTCGTACTTTTGAATCATTAGTGAAACAGTTTATCAACATTTTCAAGTAGCTTGAGCATTTATCTATGCAGCATAATGAAATTGAAATCGGAGTATTGACTTTCATCAAATATTGTAATTGTTAACATCGCATTATTTTAGATTTCTGATTCGATAATCATCAGTTTAGAAAAATTGCTAGAAGATCTCAGCTACAAATATCATGAAGTTGACAAATCTGTATACGTATCTCACAATGTCTGATTTTAATAAAAAGGCCTGTTATCGCGTCATGATGGGTGGTAGTCGCTGAAATTTGCATAGAAACGATTACAGTGCGAACTGAAATATTCTTATACATATCATACATGACTTTGCGACTTAGTTGAACCTTCCCACAGGAATTGAGTCTCAGTTATCGATGTCTTCAAAGCTCTTCATCTTAGAACAAGTCGTTTTGACAGGATAACATCCCTGGATTGCAAATATCAATTTGAATTGAAGGAATTTCCTAAAAATAGCTATTTACAACGTTTCCATCTGAATTTCAGTGGATGCCGCTACCGATTGGCTTCAATTGGATATTAGGAAATGTTGTTCTCTATTTACATGTATCTTCTCTCATTTTGTGTTGAATATGACAGACTTTTGTGCTAATAAATTAAGATGACATGGAAAAAATATACCTCTGTAATCTATTATCCAGGAGAATGAAATTGAGTATGTTTACTTGACAACAGATATCTAAGTTCATAATTTGTAATTCAGATAAAATTCATATTACTTCTCATGCAGCGACAGCCACCACGGATAAAGACGTAAAATTTCTTTCAAAATAAAGCAGTTTCTTAATTTTCCCAATTATACCCATAAGTTACTTTGGTATGCAAGATCTGACCGAAGCCTTGTGGTAATCCATCTGACGTAATTTCAAGAATTGTGTATTTGTCCCATGACGCTCCTGATCTCGTTTCTAATTCGTAGCTGCCTTGCCGACTAGACCTGTCGTCTCAATAAGTGCATTGATCCGATTGGAGAGTTTGATGATTTTTATCTATTTCAAAATGCTGCATGATCACATGCAACTGATAGATTAAATTTCGATGTCATTGTACAATGTCAATGTAATAATGCAAAATCATTATTAGGTTCGGTATTCACAATGCACATCTCGCTATGAATTCACTTTTGATATGAGAAATTTCAATCTATTAATTAATTTTCAATGTGAAGTTTATTCACAGTTTGACTGCGAAGCTTGAACCTGCCAGATTCAAAAGTCGTCACCTAGAATATCTCGCAAATGTAGATGGGCACGTATGTGACATTTGGTCTTTGAACCGACTTTCCCCCTCATCAACTATTATCTGTCTAGTTAGCTGTATCGAGCGTTGAATATTCTATCAATGTGTTTCTGAAAATCTTTAATTTAAAGAGCAAATTTATGGTCATTGACAAAATTTTTGAAACATTTACTTCTTTGACTTCTTTCTTTTTGACTGGTATATATACATGTGTGTATGATATCTTGATAATTTAGTCACAATCTCCACCAAGTCGCTAGCACAGAAAAACAGCGCATGTAGCAGATTCAACTTTAATAGCGCGTGTGCCCCCCTCTAGCTCCAATACATTCAGTAATCCGAGATGGCATGGATTCACAAAGTTTCTGAATGAAGGATGTTTCAAGGAGAAGCCACTGCTCTGTCAGTCTTTCAGAGAGAATCTTCAGGGACACTGGTGAAAGTGAATAGCGGTCTCTCACTCGCCGCCCAAGCTCGTCCCATACTTGTTCAATGGGTGACAAGTCAGGTGAGCGTGCAGGCCAGTCAAGGGTTTGAATGTTCAATCTCCTAACAGTGGCAATGACAGCCGAGGAGCAATGTGGTCTTGCGTTGTCGTCTTGGAAGACGAGATCCTTCACCCTGACCACTGGGGCAACAACAGGAAGCACAATTTCATTGAGATAGATACCTCTCTCCAGTCAACGTGCCTTTGATGATGACTGCTGTCGTTCGTCCGCCATGCCAAATGCCACCCCACAGCATAACACTTCCACCACCATATCTGTCGTGTTCTTTAATACAGCATGGGGCAAAGCGTTCACCTGGAAGACGATGCACTCTGACACGACCGTCATTGAAATCCAGAGTGAATCTCGATTCATCGGTCCACAAGACTTTCTGCCAGTGATGGTCATTCCATGAGCGATGGGCATCACACCAGGCAACTCGTCTTCTGCGGTGCTCAAAACTCAATGGAATTAGCACAGCTGGTTGTCGCGATTGAATTCCAGCTTCTCGCAATCTTCGGTAAGCCGTTCGAACGCTACAGTCTATATTTGAGGCACTCTTCCAGTGTATGACTAGCTTTGGGACTGACACAAATCTATTCCTCTTTTCAGCTAAAACTAGACGTGCGTCTGTCCTTCCTGCAGACTTTCTTGGTCGACCAGATCCCTTCTTCTTTTTAACATCTCCTTCTGCTTTCCATCGACACCACCACCTCCAAACGACTCTCGATAGTTGCAGCTCTTTCGGCAACACTCGCACAACTTCTACCACAACGAATCATTCCAATAGCCATACCTCTGGTAAACTGATCGTGTGCCATTTTATTTTACAAAAGCTGGATTTCAGTTCAAGTTTATGTTCAATTTGTAGAAGCAATTGTGACAGTTGTATCGATATCAAAATTTGAAATTTGAACAAACTGAAAAAAATGAAACAAACTTCAGTTCAAGCCAATGATAGTTTGTTTCATTAATTATGTCAATGAGTATACAATGTAAGTATCACAGTCACAGAGATAGATGCATTAGTCCGCAATTTAATTGCATGTCATTTAAAATCAAGTCTTCGAGACTAGAAGACTTGAATCCATGAAGGCAACAATACCGAAGGAGATATAATATACATATATATATATATACTATATATTATATATATATATATATATATAATATATCTTTAATACAAATATAAGAGTGGGCACTTTTCAACTTTTTCTGAATTTCAAAAAAGTTTGTCGGACAGAATGATCAACCTTTTTGGAAAACTAATGAAAATCTACGGTATGTCGGAGCTGCCAGTTTTGAAAAAAGAACTCTGCCTAAACTCCGTTACGATTTCGAATTTTCTGTAAAAACGACTATTTTTCGGATAATAATCATGAAGATTGTTTCTTTATGCATGTATTTTCTTTCTACTTCTTTCTATTTTATTTACTTTCTTTCTCTTTTCGGCTGTTGTGAGGAAACTATAGCATCGAACGGCCTAGAAATTTGTGGGAAAATGGCTGGTTATTCTAATCTCTCATATACGATCTCTATTATTCTCTCTCTCTCTCTCTCTCTCTCTCTTCATAATATCTCTAACCTTTAGCTTTGTACAAATGTAGCTTTCACTAAGAATAAGAATTTAAGATCGATGTTGCAGTAATTGATTTGTACTGGAAATGGCCATGCTAATAGCCAACTAGATTCAAACTGAAATCACTCAATAATACTCTAATATAAAAAGTCGAATAAGGGCTTCTGCAACCAGATGTGCATACGTAGGTGCTGATGAAGAATACAATCGGAAGCTCCACCTCCACTGTTTCGTTTTGAACAAATTCAGCGCTAGCGACAAGGCGGGCCTCCTCGTCTCTCTCTCTCTCTCTCCTCGTCCTGAACTTGCTTTGTTCAGAACATGTCGTGGCAATCGCAATGCACAAGCAGAAGATCTCAAACAAATCGGCAGCAAGCATCTTCAACCTCTCGACAACATCAAAGGCATGATCTAAGACCTCGATATGCTGATAGACAATTCTCCCAGAGGGACAATATCAGTCATGGAAAATCAAGACAAACATATGAACGACAGCGACCTCAACCAATAACCAGTCGCTCTGTTGAACATCCTCAGCACATCTCACCTGATTTCTCTCCTCTCACCAAGGCGTATTTCACTATTATCAAGTGCACCCATCATTTGGAGAAGATCAAGCAAGAGCCCATCTCAATCAAGCGAAGACGTCAGGACCTGGTGTTTTTTCCAAGACCAGCCTTCGCTGATGAGAACTTTCGCCAACAAGCAGAATTTCTTCCCAGAACCTGGGGACAGGACATTCAACTCGCCATGGTTCAACATTATCATAATGTCATCTCTGCTGCCAAATCACTTGTCTCACACAACTTCATACCAGTTGATGCCTTTGAGCGATCTCTCTCTTTGGTGACAACTTTGGAGCCATCGCCAGCTTTGGAGCTATCGCCAGACTGTCAAACGAGCTCCTGGATCGTTGTATCTCCGACATCTGCAATCTTCAACCAATTCAATCGACCATGGGTGCCCAAGTAAATCCTTTGACGATGATGACTGGCTCGCCAATCCCCCTGCCTCTTCGATGCAAGGCGTGATGATATCTATTCAAACTCAACCACAAGGCCCTCCTCCTCAAACCATCCCGAGCGGTCACCTCCGTCCTCTAAATTTCTCCAAAAACGTCCTCAGCAATTCTCCTAGAAGAACAATACATCCCAATGGTACCACAATTACCATCCAATGTCAACCTCAGCAAGGCCGTCTCCGGGGCAATCTGAGTCCTCTTCAGATCGTCCAGCTGCCGCACTTATGCCACAGCATCAATCCAGCACAACTTTTCAAGTGGCCTGACAAATGGTTCTCCAGCATCCCCTTCTACGAATGAACCCGCAGTCGTCCAAGCATCCTCCTATGGTTAACCCTCGACAATAGATCCGGCGATTCCTGCAACATTATGTGCCGCCAATGGTCCTTCTACAGCTCCGACGACATCTCCACATTCACAACTATCTCCGAGGCGCCAAGCAGCAAGTCCGGCATCTTCAGACTCCCAACCTACTCCATCCTCAGCTACGGTAGAGAAGCCTATGCCGTCAACGGATGGGACAAGAGGAAGGAAGAGAACGCTGCCTTCTCAAATGGACCTTTTTGGCTCACCAATGCAGAATCCCCCCACAAGAAGAAGCAGATGCAATTCTCTCCCTACAATGTTCCTGCCCTCTCCGTCACGTGACAAGCCTCATATAATTTTCGGTGATTTCAGCATTAAAAGCTTCAAACGAGCAGATTGTGTTGTGGCTCCCCATGAAGCAGGTAAACTTTTTCATTTCAAAAATTGCATTAGTGGCCTCAGTAAGACATACGATGAAGTTGAGACAGTCATCTTTTGCTTCAGTTCCCATAACAGGAGAAACTTACCTGTCACTAACATAAAATGCTTTAGAGCACTCATGAACATTACTCAGTTGAAATACCCCATGGTAAATATCATGGTGGTTCTCGGGGGCATTGCTTCGTCTCTTACCGAAGATGAAGCAAGCAATATGAGAGCCCTCAATGATCACATCAGAAATAAGGGCAAAGATCTCTGTGTACCCATTCCTGCACCCGAGAACTTTGGGGTTGATGAAAACTTCAACCTTACTGCTGAAACAAGAAGCAGTCTTTTCAACAGCTTACATAACTTTTTGGCATAAAAGGTAAGCTAGACCGAACACATTTATGTAATGTTCTTATACTTACCAATGATTTCTCTCCGAAATTTGAAACTTTCAGTCTGTTGGGAAATAATTCTACTTTTGTTCCAACACCTCATGGCTGTCCTCACACAAAAATTAAAGAAAATATTATGGATTTCATACGTAAATTTCAATGGCAAGAATCTTTTGCTTGGACTGATAATTTAGAGAGAAACAGAAATAGATTTGGACCTATATCCTCTGATAAATGGGTCCCAAGTTCTTGTCTTCCCATTACAACTAAGACTACTACGGATGAGATTATTGCGGCCACTAATGCAATGTTATACACTTGTTCTCATTGTTACCCAGAAGAAAACCTTAACTCTCTTGACCTGTCTGAACTTTCTCGCTTAAAAGAAAATTTTGTTGTTCTTCCTGCAGACAAAGGTCAAAGATGGGTAATAATGACGCAAAAACAATACACGGATGAGGCTTATCGATAACTGAATAACACCGACAACTAATCTTTCATCGATACTCATATCGCTAACCACACGAAAGCAAAAATTATGCAATGTCTCAGGTACTAGAGGTCCAAGAAGTTTATCTCATATAAAGAATTCAATTATTTAATACCTCCCAGTAACTTTTGTAGCAGAAGCTTTAATTTACTACCTAAAATGCATAAGGAAGTTTGGATCAATGATTATTCTCCTCCTGGCAGACCTATCATCTCTGATATCAATTCAGAATACAGAAATGTTTCAAATATGATCGACTACCTTATTACATGTAAGTCACTAGCCATTTGTTCTCCTAGTTTTCTACATGACTCTTTACACATGAGCAAGAGATATTACTGTGCCAAATGATGCATTACTATTTACTGTAGATGTTGAGTCCTTGTATACTTAAACGCCAATTGGTGAAACTATCCAACTCATCTCTGACTTGGTTTTGCGTTTGCCCGACCCCAGAAGACCTGATTTGACTATGTTAACACTTCTTAAACTAATCCTTTACAACAATGATTTCAAGCTTGAATCTTCCTATTTTAAGCAGGTTTCGGGAGTAGCAATGAGCAAGGCATTTGCAAGGTCTATTCGTAACATTTTTATGAATTTTTGGGAAAAAAGTGCTATCACTGCCTTCCCTTTGAAACCTCTCAAGTGGGTGCGATTTCAAATGACATTTTTTGGAATCTGGACACATGCCAGATCAGACTTCCAGCAATTTTCCAAGCATCTGAATAATTTTCATTCTAGCATTAAATTATCTTCTAATCTGAGCGACAAAGAGTTACCGTTCTTAGACTTAATGATATTGAGAATACGCAACAAGTTATCATATGCCCTGTGGTTCTAACACACTGACTCTCATTTTATACTAAATAACAAGTCGCATCATCCACCACACACGCATAAAGGGGTAATTCATAGTCAAATCTTCACAGCTTGTACTCACAGTTACAATCGATCGGACTTTCTCGATAGCATTAAGATACTCAAGCAGACTTGGTTAAACCTAGGAATTACTCGCATTCTAATCCGTAAGATTACCGACAAAATTCTCAAACTAGCGGACCAGAAAATAACTGGGCAACTGGTTTCTTCCCCTGCAACAATGACCAATGCTACTGCTCTTTTTCTCGCACTACTACAACCTTCAAGAATCCGCATAATGATATTCTGTATCCTATTGTTCACCGCATAACTTGCGACACTACTGGCATAATCTATGTTATCAAATGCCGCAATTGTCATAAACATTACGTTGGTGAAACATCTCGCACTATAAATTGTAGAATACGTGAACATTTCTGCAACATCAGAAGTAACGATCCAAATCGATCCGTCACTGCAAAGCACTTTAATTCTTATTGAACACTGTCCAATCGACAGAAAACGACGCAAAAGAGAGTCGCATTGGATTAAGAAACTAAGAACTTGGCAATTTCGGCTTGAACATTTCTATTCAGGTCAAAAGTAATCACTCCACATTGATTTTACCATACAGTCAATGCTCTAATCGTATTTACAATATGATAAAGAACAAATGCGGTTCGTCAATCAACACAAATGTAGCTTTCACTAAGAATAAGAATTTAAGATCGATGTTGCAGTAATTGATTTGTACTGGAAATGGCCATACTAATAGCCAACTAGATTCAAACTGAAATCACTCAATAATACTCTAATATAAAAAGTCAAATCAGGGCTTCTGCAACCAGATGTGCATACGTAGGTGCTGATGAAGAATACAATCGGAAGCTCCACCTCCACTGTTTCTTTTTGAACAAATTCAGCGCTAGCGACAAGGCGGGGCCTCCTCGTCTCTCTCTCTCTCTCTCACACACACACACACACACAGTCAATCTCGAATCAATCTCGAATCAATGAAGACTTGAATTCAAGGAAAGGTCAAGGCCTCTCCAAATACAGACACGGAAGACATGTGCAATTGTGCATGTACATGTAGGCCTAACACACACACAAAAGAAATAAATAATCATAAATGCTATTCATCAACAAAATGTACCATAATGTACAATGCGCAAGCTTAAGCTAATTCATGCTTCATATTGCCATTCAAGATAGGCCTACTAACCTACTCTATTATTTTGCGATCACATCATCGTGATCCTTATATGATAAGCACCATAACACTATTGCACTACTAATCCATAGTATCAAAATGCAGCTGAAGTGATTGACAAAATCTAACATTAGGTCTATAGCATTTGAGTGCTGCATGAAAAATATATACGCAGGGTATTTGAATTATTATAACTTGTGTTGTGTTCTTTATTTCCAATGGAGATTTGATAAAATTAGCATTATTATCTATGTCTAGGCTTATACTTGCATGCTTGAAGAAATTGCTATGGTCTAGGCTTGATATACAGCAGGCTATGCGAGACTCTTTACGGAAGATCGATCATTATTTAAATATCAGGTAGATGTATTGCATTAAAATGAATTAGGTAGTCTACTTAAAAACTCAAATGCCACAATTACTTGTATAGTTTGATCATTAATACCATGACCATTAATACCATGACAGTTGCTGTTCTCCTGTGCTTTCCTTCATCCTCATCTTGTTATGCCATTCTCAGACTCTGATACCCCATTTATTGTAGATTAGTGTAAAAAATCTTCAGAATCGGCACCGGAATTTGTGATCAATAATACGGTTCCTTTTCTTTGTTTCTTTGTTTTGCAGCTATCTAAAAAATGTACTTTTCATGTGGACATGCAAAAATGAGGTGTTTTTGAATTTCAAATGAACTTTTATTCCAAAAATCCTGTATGAAACTTAAAATAAAGGACATATTCGGTTAGAGCAGACGAAGACCATTTGAATGGAGTGTAGAACACTGACAATAGACCTATAGCCACAAAATGCAAAAAACTTTCCAAAAGAACACGAAAATTTCTGGATTTTACCATATACATATGTATATATAACAAGAACAATCCTAACATATTCCAAGAAGCGATTATTCCTGTGAGCGGTAGCTTGAACTTAATTGAGTCATTCAAGGACAAGAAAATAACACGTGTGTTCAAGCAACCGAAATCTCTCCTTAGATCTCTTTGTCAGAACAATAGAAAGCCTATTAATGGTGTCAGTAGTTGTGGTGAACCCAGATGCGCATGTCGTGAAACGATGATAGTAGGCAAAACAATAGACTTTGATGTCAATGGTGTAATTAAATGTTTTACTGTTAATTCAAATCTGTCGTGTATGTCATTCGATGTAAGAATTGTCAAGATTATTTCATAGGGCATACTGGAGGTAGTTTCAGGAAAAGGCTTACAGTACATAGACAACAGATGTTTAGACCTCAATACACAATTTTGGACGTTAGTCGTCATTTAATAAGGTGCGCAGCTACTAAATCTTTACATAATATTTTGAGGCTGCACCTATTTATAAGATGTCACCATCATCCACAAGAATTGATCGAGAGAACAAAGAGAAGATGCTTATATCTATGCTTCAGCCTAAACTTAACAAATGATGACAATTCTGACCTTGGCTACTTCTATGTGCTAATTCCCCTCTAGTAGTTTACCGGAAACTATGTTTATTTGAAAATAAAGCTGTGCATTAAGTTCTTTCCCATGACTAGCCTCAAAGAGGTGAAGCCGGTCGGGAATCCAAATCTTAGTTTTTCCTGAGTTGTGTATTATATATATATATATGTAATTTGATAGGACTCCGACTCCGGGGGTTGATAGGACTCCGGCTTTTGATAGGACTCTGACTCCGACTCATGGTGGCAAGTATATAAAGCCTAGTTTTTTGAAAAATATGCTGGTAACTTACATCATAGATCATCATAGGTTTACCTGAACCTATATTTAGTAATCATTGCTGTATCAATCATCAATCATTTTCGATGAAAGTTTATCAAATGTCGGTTTAAGTTGGATGCATACGACTCGGCTCCTCCCATCTTCTTGATGTGTGCTTCATACGGCTTTTCTTCAGTCTCTGCCAGGCTGGAAAATCCCCATCCTTCTCCAAAAAATATGAGTACACTTTCGACTCTAACATGCGCTTTAGAGTAGCCATCACACTCGATTAACATGAGGGCAAGAGGTAATGTTCTCAAACAAACTAGTATTTCATTTTTGTCTCTGATGTGACCTTTGGTGAGTAGGTGTGATCGAGGCTAGGAAGGCTTGTCTTCTCTACTAAATCACCGAGTGAAAAGACAATCTTTTTTTCAATATCACGATTCATTCCTTCAACTATTACAAGCTTTGCCTGCACTGTTGTCTCTGTACTTTTGTTTGACGGAAAAAGTTGACATCAAGACAGTGACAGCCATGCACGAGAATAAATAATTTGCTTGTATTATATTTCGGGTCTAGTTATAGGCCAGAGTCCGGACTCCAACTCCAGCAAAAATGATAGGACTCCGGGACTCCAACTCCGCATCTCTGATATATAAGTATATATATATATATATATAATCAATGCCCAATATATTTTTATGAACAAAAAAACATCCAATTCGGTACTCAGAGTTTCATGCGTCTAATAACACAATTATCAGCCGAATGAATTTCATACCCAAAATTGTTGCAACAATACCGGTAACATTAATCATTGTACATAAATCAAATTAAAGTAAAGAAAGATAGAAAGCTATGAAATGTACTGAAAGCATGCACTGTTCATCACCAGGGATGCTTAACAGCCAGCTGTTAACAGTAACAGGCAGTTGTAGTTGTTAACAGCAAATTCGTACATTGTGCTTAAAATACGGTAAAAAGATGTTCGATTAAAACAGGTAAAATCAATATATTTCTTACCAACAAATAGTTGATTTGATATGATGTATGATGTATTATATGCTATTATGGTTAATTACATTACAACTTTATCATATGATACCTGGTTGTAACAATGATGACAGAGATAAATGTAGATTGTAGATGTTACAACTTGACGACATCTGAAATGTTATAGATATGTTCATATGTCATGGAGGTCTTGTTTGCGCTCATGTATGTCTACTAAACGTAAGACGCAATGTTTCTAACATGTAGATGCAATTCGCTAAATTGACATGGTAGCTGCAGTTGGGCTTTGTTGACTTCAATGGAAGTTGATTTATATTGGAAGGGAAGTTAAACATTCTACAGGGCAAATTACGGTTGCAAAGCTAGTTAAATGCGATTAAATATAAAAAGCTGTTAACAGCTGCTGTTAACAGCTAACAGCTTGGCTGTTGCTGTTAACAGCTAGTATACTACTAACAGCAAATACAGCATCCCTGTTCATCACATCATTCTGAAGTTGCAAAGCAAATATTTGTTTTTGTGTCTGCATTTAGAAACCAGTTCACTTCTACTGTTAAGAGGATTTTTATCCTTGCTTCTCAAAATGTAATACTTTTCATAGGAGCACAAATGGCAATTCGAATGTCCTGGCTTATAGGGTTTACATTTCTTTATGATTTTCCAAGTAATTTTTGGGATCTTATTTCTTTCCTTGAGCTTCCAGTATTCTTTGTATAATTGCGTTTCATTTCTATACTTTGCATCGTTGAACGACTTCTTGTGATTTGCGTACCTCAATTTGAAATTGCCTTCACTCATCCCGATATATTCTCTTTCAGTATAATTCGGATCTTCACATGTGATCATCGCTGAGTACACAATGTTATCTGACAGGCATTCGTTTCCAAGTGGACAATTTTCTTTATTAGGGCAATTGCAAGTTTTCTTTTTAACTTCTTCTTTCTGCAAAGCGCTTTTGTTGTGGTCACTTATTATCCTCTTTACGATAGGCATAGAGCCATAACTCAGTTTCAAAGTGTTCCGGTTAAATATCTTTGAGAATTTGTGATCCAGTGAGAAATGCTTGCCAATAAGTGTCAAAAAATGCCTGCCGATGTTCGTCGCAACGTTCTTACTAAAAGGCGGATCAAACAGCAGATATACAAAAATGTCCTCAGACTTGAGCAATATAATCACAACAATTCCTTGGCAGCCGTAAACGCTGCGTTTCTCCCTACAAGGGCTCGTCAGTAGGGCTCGGAATGGCCCAAACTAGCTTAAAATATCTAGAATGGCTGAACAAGCTGAAGGACTGCACAACAGGCTACTCTGCATTTGGAGCCCTTGTAGGGCGAAACGCAGCGTCTACGGCTTCCAAGGAAGTGTTGTGCTTAAATTGTTCAAGTCTGAGGACATCTTTCTATTCAATGACCAGGCGAACTGGCACTCTGCAATCTTTATATATATATATATATATATATATATTAAATAAATGACAAAATCAAAATGGCAAATAATAAGTAACCCAAAAGACACTCAAGGAAAAAAGTCAAAGTACCAAAAACCAAAAATTCCCGACCGGTTTCGACCTGATCTACGCAGGCTAGTCATGGGAATGAAATAATTTATTCAAACTCAAATATACATAACAGGAAATAAAACATAGAAATTATTCTATATTTAACTGAGGCTTTGAAGCTCTACCATACCATCAGTGAAATTAAGTGCAAAATTCTGGTAGACTTCGGTATCAATTTGATTGATAAAATTTTCTTTAATATCTGCAGTCATGCGGAGCCTTTTAATTTCATGTTCAGTTTCTTTCAAACATAGCTCTTTTCGCAAGTTTGCCTCTATTTCGTTATGTTGCTGAATAGGATTCTTAAAAAATTTACGCGGAATTCGCGGGATTTGCTCATTGATCGCCTCTTCATATATGTTGGCCAGTGCATTGCTGCGAAACGCTTCATAATAACAGAATTTGCATCTTTGTAATCGCTTTTTCCAATCCACGGAATCAATATTTACACTTCTAGCCACATCTTTACCTAAGTCTTTTACTTCCTCTGTGATATTGGTACGGAGAGATGATAAATGGACACAAATCTCGTTAACGACATCAGTCTTAAATGTTGTTAAAAGCAGGTTGCTGATATTATGTACCGCTGTTGTTAGTGAGTCCACTTTGTGTGTTAATGCTTCCATTTGTTCAGATAGCGATTGTATATCATCCCTCTTGACTTGCGCTCGAGTCGTCATTTTGATCGAAAATAGATTAAATAAATGACAAAATCAAAATGGCAAATAATAAGTAACCCAAAAAACACTCAAGGAAAAAAGTCAAAGTACCAAAAACCAAAAATTCCCGACCGGTTTCGACCTGATCTACGCAGGCTAGTCATGGGAATGAAATAATTTATTCAAACTCAAATATACATAACAGGAAATAAAACATAGAAATTATTCTATATTTAACTGAGGCTTTGAAGCTCCACCATACCATCAGTGAAATTAAGTGCAAAATTCTGGTAGACTTCGGTATCAATTTGATTGATAAAATTTTCTTTAATATCTGCGGTCATGCGGAGCCTTTTAATTTCATGTTCATTTTCTTTCAAACATAGCTCTTTTCGCAAGTTTGCCTCTATTTCGTTATGTTGCTGAATAGGATTCTTAAAAAATTTACGCGGAATTCGCGGGATTTGCTCATTGATCGCCTCTTCATATATGTTGGCCAGTGCATTGCTGCGAAACGCTTCATAATAACAGAATTTGCGTCTTTGTAATTGCTTTTTCCAATCCACGGAATCAATATTTACACTTCTAGCCACATCTTTACCTAAGTCTTTTACTTCCTCTGTGATATTGGTACGGAGAGATGATAAATGGACACAAATCTCGTTAACGACATCAGTCTTAAATGTTGTTAAAAGCAGGTTGCTGATATTATGTACCGCTGTTGTTAGTGAGTCCACTTTGTGTGTTAATGCTTCCATTTGTTCAGATAGCGATTGTATATCATCCCTCTTGACTTGCCCTCGAGTCGTCATTTTGATCGAAAATAGATTAAATAAATGACAAAATCAAAATGGCAAATAATAAGTAACCCAAAAACACTCAAGGAAAAAAGTCAAAGTACCAAAAACCAAAAATTCCCGACCGGTTTCGACCTGATCTACGCAGGCTAGTCATGGGAATGAAATAATTTATTCAAACTCAAATATACATAACAGGAAATAAAACATAGAAATTATTCTATATTTAACTGAGGCTTTGAAGCTCTACCATACCATCAGTGAAATTAAGTGCAAAATTCTGGTAGACTTCGGTATCAATTTGATTGATAAAATTTTCTTTAATATCTGCGGTCATGCGGAGCCTTTTAATTTCATGTTCAGTCTCTTTCAAACATAGCTCTTTTCGCAAGTTTGCCTCTATTTCGTTATGTTGCTGAATAGGATTCTTAAAAAATTTACGCGGAATTCGCGGGATTTGCTCATTGATCGCCTCTTCATATATATAAGAGGGATGATATACAATCGCTATCTGAACAAATGGAAGCATTAACACACAAAGTGGACTCACTAACAACAGCGGTACATAATATCAGCAACCTGCTTTTAACAACATTTAAGACTGATGTCGTTAACGAGATTTGTGTCCATTTATCATCTCTCCGTACCAATATCACAGAGGAAGTAAAGACTTAGGTAAAGATGTGGCTAGAAGTGTAAATATTGATTCCGTGGATTGGAAAAAGCGATTACAAAGATGCAAATCCTGTTATTATGAAGCGTTTCGCAGCAATGCACTGGCCAACATATATGAAGAGGCGATCAATGAGCAAATCCCGCGAATTCCGCGTAAATTTTTTAAGAATCCTATTCAGCAACATAACGAAATAGAGGCAAACTTGCGAAAAGAGCTATGTTTGAAAGAAACTGAACATGAAATTAAAAGGCTCCGCATGACCGCAGATATTAAAGAAAATTTTATCAATCAAATTGATACCGAAGTCTACCAGAATTTTGCACTTAATTTCACTGATGGTATGGTAGAGCTTCAAAGCCTCAGTTAAATATAGAATAATTTCTATGTTTTATTTCCTGTTATGTATATTTGAGTTTGAATAAATTATTTCATTCCCATGACTAGCCTGCGTAGATCAGGTCGAAACCGGTCGGGAATTTTTGGTTTTTGGTACTTTGACTTTTTTCCTTGAGTGTTTTTTGGGTTACTTATATATATATATTAATGTTATTGTAAAAAAACTAGAAAAATTCAGATATAAAATTCCATTACTGACGGTACAACTAGTTTCACGGCTGAGCCGATTTTCAAATGTGACATCAAATATGCTGTAGTAGAGAAGAGATGGAATAAGTTTTGAAATTTAAAGTCTATGATTGGCGTGATATTAGACATAAATGCGATTTTGCATTGGCCAAGATATATTTTCGTCTGTGTCGGCATGTAGAAATGATTTCTGACTTTTTGTTCAAAAGATTTTGGTCTCTATACATCAAGATATGATATTTTTCTGATGTGCATAGATAGTAACGTCTCGTTCCACATTTGTAGGGTGTTGATTGTTGAAGTATCTTCCATTTGATTTCATACTCTTTATCATATCGTTTAGATCCCAAATATGTTTTGACAGAGCTTTTTCATTTCTGTATCTAATATTTGTAAACGACTTTTTGTGATTGCGGTACCTTTCTTTAAATTCATTTTCGCATTGGCCGATATATACTTTTTCATTTTGGTCGGATGTGACTGTTGCTTGGTTTTTGCTTGCCACACATTTTTGAAGACAGTTTCCGTCCAATTGTTTAGTTCTGCAGTTGCATTTATTGTTGATATTGCTACTTTCATTACTTCTTACATTGTTCAGGATTCTTGAATTATGATTTTTAATTATGTTGCCCATTTTAGGCATGCAACAATAGCTGACTTTGACAGTATTCTTGTTAAAAAGTTTATGATACTTATGTTGTTGATGAAAGTGTTGACTAATCATATTCAAAAAACGTTTGCCGACGTTTGTTTTCACATTTAAGGAGTATGGAGGATTGAACCAAATAACCTTTCTCTTTCTTCTATTTGATGTTTTGTTTTCTTGGAAGCAAAGTTCTTTTTTAAAACCACATCTGGTCAGTGCTCTTTGATAAAGTGGTTTTGCCAGGTTGAATTCTTCAGCATCGCAAGATAGATTCGATAGCCTGCTTTCGATCATGTTTGGGATTTCTTTTATAATTGTAGGTGGGTGATTTGATTTCACGTTGATATAAATTGGGTTTTGATTTGGTCTATTATACAGTTTATACTTTCCACTTTGTAGATCGAAGTATACGTCCAAAGAATCTGTTGATTTGATATTACATTCAGCAGTAATTTTTAATTCATGCTTTTGAAAGATCTTTATCATTTCTTTTCTTTCTTTATCAGCGGATGGCCCGGAAGCATTTCTAAGAATAGCCAAGCCGTCATCTCTGAAGAGACCAATGTTGTCTTTTCCAAATCGGTTGCTTAACTCATGCAAAAGGTAAAGAAAGACCCACCAAATCACAAATTTCTGGACCATCAAAGCTTCCCATTGTGACATCGAATGAGCCATTGATTTCCCGTTTTACCCAAGTATCAGAATAATCAAGCAGGAGAGATTTTCGAGAATGCATGATTGCTTCAATTTCTTTCTAGGAGAAATGTGTATATTCTTCAGCAAAGTTTATGCTATCTAAAAGCAATTGTTCAGAGATTGAAGGATAAAAATCAACAATGTCAAATTTTATCAATTTGCAATTCTTCTATTCTGGTATATTGCTGAACCACTGGATAACTGTCGCTGTTTGTTTCCATTGCATCAAATTTGAGGTTTCTCGGATTATCTTGTTATGTTTATCCAGAATGTGTTTGCTAATTATTCCGATTTCTATTTTTGATGGGTTGCTTAATCTGCACTTTATTGAATTGAGGAAATTGTCTTTATGATCCTTGAAAGCAATGAAAGCAGGTTTCTATGAATGTCCTTCGACTTTTGTCTCAACATTGAACTGCTTTGCAACTTGCTTCGCCTCAATATTTCGCCTCATATATAATTTCATTATAATATGTATTTCATTATAATATATGTTTAATTTCATTCAAACCACAATGTTGTGTATCAATATTCTTGCAATTAGAGCATGTGTAATAATGCTCATTATATAGGATATACAACAAATTTAATGAGCGTGAGGATGAAACAACACGAGAAGAATGGTTCTATTAAATCTCATCACATAAATGTACATCAACAAAAACCAAGAAATTTAATAACAAATACTGAAATTTTAGTTCGCTATGCAGATATGAATTCATTATGAGGATGCGAAAGCAAAAATACGGCACTCCCTTCAGTAATGGCTTTAATATAAATGAGTTTCGCGACGCAGTCGCTGCCTCAGTGCACTAAAAAGAAGGTAAAAGCAGTCAGAGTGCGTGGTTTATATATCAGGGTGATAATACCGTAAACAGAGTATCTCTCAGCCAACCAGCTCGTCTTTGCGATTCAACTGTGGTCTCCTATTTCTGATGTAGCGAGCTTCAGCCAGACGATTTTCAAGAGGCGAACTATGCTTGGCAATGATATTGATTGTGAAATCGAAAATGTCAAGGTTACTGTCGTGGTCATTTATCGAATGTTCGGAGATATATAAACCACGCACTCTGACTGCTTTTACCTTCTTTTTAGTGCACTGAGGCAGCGACTGCGTCGCGAAACGTTTGCCGTGTAAATATTTTTAGCAACTCATTTTTATTAAAACCATTACTAAAGGGAGTGCCGTATTTTTGCTTTCGCATCCTCATCATGAACACCCTCCCGTATGAGGCTATCAACTATACGAATTCATTGCAGATAGCTGAGGCTATATCGATCAAAGAGATTGCACCTAAATTGAATCAACACGATAAAGGATTGACAAGGCATCTGAATATCATTTCTTGATTTCTATTTCCCTTTCCCTTTTTAAACTATCTGTGTACATATTTTTATTTTTCACCGTGCGTATAATGTAGATATCCTGTCACTTTATTTTACCTGTAAAGTAGATTACTGCACGGACATGCAGTAATATTTTCATTATTGCACTGGTTGAATTATAGATTTCCATATAGATATATGCGATTGAATTATATAAAACCCGCTTATTATTTAACTCATCAAATACCATAGAACTAGATTAGTCATAATGGTCATGATATCGGTGAAAAATAAAATTACCTACACAACTCGTGCAAAGATATCCATCTTTTGCTTACTCCTCGATCAACATTCTATGCCCTCGCCCTTCGGGCTCGTGCATAGATATGTTGACCTCGAAGAAAGCAATAAAGATGGATATTTTGCACTAGTTAAGTAAATAACTATTGAGCTTTTTATACAAGTGTTTAATAGATAGATAATTTTGAAATTTCAATATTACTGTAGCTCACTTTTCATAATGTAAGCTTGAAAATGGTCCCTGTGAAAGAGACCGAAACTTCGCTAAATAAATACTTCGCAATAAAATGATATTCGTTCATAATTCTAAAAACACTGACAACAACGGAAAAGCATGAATTTAGAAAAACAGAAAAGACTCTACACAAATGTGTCAAATTAGATAAAGACATTCAATTTAATTTAATGTACAAAGAAAATCAATTGCTACCAAATTATACGAAGATCAGTAGAAAAGATCAACATCAAGAAGGAAAAGAACAACAGAAGTTAAACGAAAGGTATCAGTCAGGTCTTGTAGACCTCGAAATCAAGAATAACAAAACAAAATTATATATAAACATATGCTTATGGAATAATTTTCAAATTGCAGTAAAAATCTGAAATTGCAAAAATCTTTCTGACTTATCATTCGTTACCGTTGAGTCAGTGACGTCTTCAGAATACTGATCTGGAACATTTATCATACTTTTATGAGTCAGCATGATCTTCACTTTCTTCATTGCTTAATCTTGAAACACGTCAATGATTTTCAGATGATGAATTGAAGTCAGGATCGGTGGAGGTTGCTGCAGCAGTGTTTAGGACTAATTCTTTAGTTCATCCAGTGGTCTTCCCTGGTTAGAACATGAATGATTTATCTATTGCATTCATAAAGCAATTTGTCTTCCTTATGAGACGTAGCGCCATAGACTCCTGCAATTTAATGGAGCATCTGCAATTGATCGGCTATGCTACTGACAACTGTCAAATTCGAGCATGAAATTCATCACAAACTTGCAACATTTCATAATGAGACAAAAATCAGTTTTCCGGTAGGTTATTTAAGTTTGTTCCACTATTACAACAGGTTATCTGCTACGTAGGCAACTATCTGTTTTGCGCCTCTAGATATTTTTTTTTGAGGTAATCAAAATGATCAGCTATAGGTATTCATTGTTAAAAAAAATAGAGTTGCACTTCAGCAGATAAAGGTTATGTTTTAAAGTCTTCATAGAATGTATTCCTATTTCCGATATGCTCATTGTTTTAACATTATCTCTTCTAAAGCTTGACATGGAGGGTTGAACCAGTTGAAGCTTGCCTGAGCGATTGCTCTATTCGTTTTTTAGACCTGGAGTTGCATAGATCCAGTCAAAAAATTTATATCGCATTGGCCTTAAATTGACAGACGACTCTATTACCACCTGTATCATATCACCACAAACAAACACGCTTTCCGTTCTATCATCTTCGTTCAAATTTTGCGTTTTATGACTCTGCCTCTTTTCGAGATTTTAGAATACTAAAGCGGTTGTGCAGTCTCAGTGTATACAAAAGTTTGATACGTCACTGTGTTCGTCAGTTATTTTTCTTTGACTAATCAGTCTCCCGATCAGTGCAAAGAGACAGGATATTCACTATGTACTGGTAAGTGCTCTGTTAGTAAATTTGGCATACCCTCAAAATATGGTGTAAATGCTGTAAATAGAAAGCCCTATCAAATTATACGTAACCTCTCCTGTAAATCTTATAAATTAATTTATCTTATTATTTGTAGAAAGTGTAACTCAATAACAAAAAAAGATATTTAAAAATAAAGGATAGAGCAGATTTAACGATCGGAAATATTATCATTTTTAATATCAATGCATTTCGATGTCTTTCGGATAGACACGTTTAATATAAAAGGCAAACAGGATATGAAATTCAAAATCACTGAAATGTCAGAAATTCAAGAAAATTGAGACATAGAGTTAAGGAAATGTAAAGATAGCATAGCATAATAAGGCAAAAAGTTTCATGAGTGTGAGTCGAGATATCTAAACATAACAGTAGGATGGAAAAAGAACCCAAATCTCACTGCCTAGGAATGACATTGCTCCAAGCATCATTCAGAGGAATTATACTTTACTGCCTGTGTTTTATCTCTTAGTCCATATGGTTCTTTGTTGTTTTGTTCTGTTTCGATTACTTTTGCATTTCAATTAATTCTATGTTCAGAGTGTGCTGATTAGCAATTTTAGAGTAAGGCCGCTGTCACACAGAAAAAAAAGGCGTCTTCCATCTTCCATGTCACCCGCCTTTTTTGCACATTCTTCATAAGGCGTCTTCCATAAGGCGTGATGAGACGATTTTCATCTGCCGTCTTCCGCCTTCCATCGTCATCGTCCATCTTCCATCTTCCACGGACCGCAGTCACACTAGGAAAATCCATTTCCGACACAGTCATCACTATTTTTTACTATTAAACGCTGCTATGACTACTGTCTTGATCCTCGTCATCGTCCGGCGTGGTGAGCAAATAGATGATTTCTCTGTTCTCTTCGCAAATCACTGCTTCCTATATCTTCCCTCAGACAGCACGTCACGTTGTTCTAATTTTAGAACAGTCCTGCGGCTGATGCCTGATAGCAGATGGAAATTAACTTCATCAGCCGCATTATTTCGTGCCTTATGTCTGACGGACGACGCCTTATGACTTTCTCTGTGTGACAGTGTGATGGAAGATGGTAGACGCCTTTTTCTGTATGATAGGTTGTAATCTTTTCTACATGAAACTAAAGGGAAAACCCAAATGGAAGATGGAAGGCGACTTATTCTGTGTGACAGCGGCTTAAGTGTCCATATTGCGTAGTGACTTTTGATGTTCCTTTGTTCGTTCATCAATAGTTCAATACTAAAGCTGTTGTGCAATCTCAGTAGAAACGTCAGGGTATGCAAAAAGTTTGTTACGTCACGTTCTATCTGTCTCCCCGATATAAGATCAATCGAAATCTGTTTCATCACAACAAATCTTGTAGATAGCAACAAATCTCTTAGCAGGTTTTGAACGTTTCAGCATGACCTGTTGCCTTAAAGTTTATATTGGTTTATAACCTTTGGTAAGATTTACTTTGCAAAAATTCGTGCGATATTTTCATGTTGATGAGGAACATATGGAATTACGCAGTCAGGTGCATGATAGAGGAGTAGCTTCACTTAGTTCTTTTATCCTACACTGCATAATAGAGGAACAGTTTCATTTAGTTCCTTTGTTCTGCTGTGTGTTGTGCATGATAGAGGAATAGCTTTCTTTAGCTCCTTTGTCCTGCTGTGTGCTGTGCATGATGGAGGAATAGCTTCATTGAAATCCTTCATCCTGCGCTGCAAATGGAGGATGCGTTTCATTTAGTTCTTTCGTCCTGCTGATGAAAGAGCTGTTTAATCATTTTCCTTAATCCTGTTGTGACAATGGTGGTCCGCCATGCTTGATGGAGGAACAATTACATGTATTAATTTCCTCTTCACAATTAAGAAGATTTCACCCAACAATAGCTGCACACTACTGACAGCGATGCGGGTGTCACACAAAGGTTTTCGACTCTGACTTCCGGGCTTACGACTTCAACTGTAAATCCTTCCCGAAATTTCACCTGTTTTCCAAATGTCAGTGAAGTTTGCAATTAGCAAGTTATTGAGATTTCTACAAGCATTCATTAAATATTACTTTGAATATCATTAAAATAAAACACACTGCATGGTGAATCGCCTTAAATTAGTGCGCCTACAATAATTAATAAATGCTGCTTTTTGCAAACACAATGGAAATACACAGAATATTGTAAATGTAAATGAAGAATAACGCCAGAAGTTTCATTTTACTAGTGTACTGTCACAAACACGTTTCGTCTGCTCTCAGTCGGTGTGACACGCAGAATTAATGCAATTGATTGAAACATGAATACTGTTAGAATATAAAGTGAAGTGATAAGAAAAGTGAATACTTCTATTCACTTCGTGCCTGCTTGTCCAGTGAGTGTCCATTTGGTGTCCATTGTTTGATCGATATTCTAACAGTATTCATGTTTCAATCAGTGTGATTCATTTTGCGTGTCACACCGACTGAGAGCCATAAAATTAGATTGCTTCTATGAAATTGACTAGAATGGAAATTGACTCAACGTCACGGCACATCTGGGGGACATAAGTTGAGTCATGAACCACCAATGAAAAGCTGAAAATTGCACATGTGACTGATTCTAATCCAATGATTCAGCCGTTGACAAGTATACATATAGGTGAAAATGTGTGCGATTTTTGTGCCACTATTGTGCATTACATGAAGCTCTGCTTTCATTCTAGAGATTTTATTTTTATCAGCTGATATGCTGAGAGCAGAAGAAACGCGTTTGTGATGATACACGAGCAAAGTGAAACTTCGAGCTTTATTCTTCATTTGCAAGATCTTACCGGGTCACAATTGCTTTAATTATCTTCGTAAGCAGAATAACTGAATATTGAGTTACATCCTCAGCTGAAAAATTGGAACAGACCGTCACATGAATATAGTTGTTAATATAAGGTATTGATATATAATCATGTTTGCTTTTGTGAAAGTTGTGCAACCTTGATTATTTACTCACTGCAAGGGATCGTAGCAGTCCATTCTTGAAATGACTAAATGTGCTGAAAAAGTTTCACACAGGCATACAATGCAATGAGTGACTATAAAAACTTGTTGCGTCAAATACCTGTGCCTTGACAGTTTTGGAGTTAATTATTACCTGCCCTATGTGATATGATTCATGAGGTCATCCAATTATTGAATTAGGAACAAGATCAATTGTGCGTTTTTGTTTCTTTAGTAAATTTCATTCGTACATTGTTAATAGCTTCAAATACATACATTCGTGCATTGCTTATAGCGTATGTTTGCGCATCATCGAGGAATGAGAAAAACCGCCTGATATCAATTAAAAAAGAATAAGAAGCTCATATTTACTGCGTCTACCTTTAAAAGAGCAGTCATGGCGGCATTTAGAGAAGAAAATTTTATGTGCTGTAGAATTTATATCTTTAATAATTAATTATGCGGTGAAATGAAACAAATTATATTTGCAGCATCAATTTAATTGTAGGTTTGGCTTATCACCGTGGTAAAACATACCAAGACGATTATAAAGGAAAGTTGGAAAACCCACACAGCAGATCAATAATTGATTTGTAGTTAATGCAAAGAAATGAAGACAATGTCATAGTTATAGTATAAAAAACATTACGAAATATGTCAATACAAGTGGATTTATGAAAATAAGGGTATCGTGCCCTACAAATCATTTAAGAACTAAAATTGGATTGGCATCAACCAATTTGCATTGTACAAGTAAGCACAGCAGAAGACCAAACTTAAGCATCAGTCCAGAAAAGAATATCTGGCAAGACAATGAAATATCAAGTCAAAAACGGTCCTTAGATTATATTGAATGAGCCTTTAGTTGAATTTTCAGTTCGCTAATTTTTGGATTGCAAAGCAACATCCGGGCAAATGATTCAAGAATAATAGAATTTTTTAGTGGATATTATACTAAAGATACTAAGAAATTGGAGTCGGAGTCGATAATCTTTCTTATGACTCTGACTCCGTCGAAAGCCACCAATTCCGCAACCCTGACTGTCACTTGTTGTGATGAACAGCATCAACTATATTTCTCAGTACACTCAAACCCTCTTATCTCGACACCTTTGGACCGAGCAATGTCCGTATTTTGGGAAGTTGATGCTGTACGAGTATGAACTGCCATTTCTATTCATACGCTCACAAAACATGAGTAATCATTATAGAGTAATTGAGTAAAACATTTGTAGCATTAGGGTATTAGGGTAAAAATTGGGGCAAGCATTGGAGTACAAATAAACATGCATGACTCGAAACAATTTGATAGGAAGGTCTATATACTCCGCGACCTGCTCATAAATCTTTCGTCGTTCCTTTAAAAAATGATCACTAAATAAAGAGGACGTCAGGGTCGACTCTTTTAGTGATTTTTGTCTCATCCTTACCGCCCGGTCAACCAACTTCTTTACACAAGGCAAATGACCAGCTTCACTCCAGCAACTGCAAAACAATGTGTATGGCCTCAAATACAACAGCCAGTGTGATTGATCCTTCAGAAGTGGACTACTGTTCATAATCAGTTTGTGAATAAAGCACCATAATTGCACCTTGTTTTCAGAATGTGGGAAATTCTGAAAACTGTCTGGTAGACACAGTTGTCCGAAAGTAGGGGATGCGTAGCTCAGGAATTCAAGTACAGCATTCTAAGCATTTGTACCTCTATAGTAAGGCATAGATGCAAATAGTGGTTCACTTGTTTTAATATGCACTCGCCGTGAGTATAATATCAAGACGCCTATCAACAAGCATGTAGCACGCTCCTCAATTACTGGGATCTAAATTACAGTAAAAAATCTAAATAGTGTTTTAAAAGCCATGTTCAAAAGAACGATTTCAAACATACATGTACATGGTTCAGAACACGATTTAAAAAGCATGTTTCAAATCAGGGCTTGAAAACCATAATAATAATGACAATGGATGTATATTTTGCCAAATGAAAATCAAGTAGTGGGTACAAATAACTAGAAGTTAAGTAAAGAAAGGTTACATACAGTGTACTTGTCGAGTAATTCGAGCATTTAAGAGTCGGAATTATAGCTTGGGCATTAATAATTGTAGATTTCGCAAGCCCTCAGAAAGAACGAATCGCCACGTCGTTTCGTGTGACGATGAGGTAACAGGAATCTACCAGAAGATGATATCGGAGGTAACAGATCATTAAGAATATGATTTTCTGATGCTGCCAAGTCCAGGAACCTTAGGGACAGCATCTTTCGCCGTTGAGGTAAGGGACATAAGCAGTTCTTCCAACACTCAGTACCACAGATGACACGATGAAAACGCTTCTGAAATATATCAAGCCTGGAGGAACCTGGCATGTTTATAATAAAATACAAGAACTCTATTAATTCACTCGCTTTGAATTTCAAAGTCCTAGCACAAGCTTTGTCTGTTGACCAGATGCAGTTTGTTTCATCATATTAGCTTAGAGTAGGTCAGGAAAAGGGTAACTGAGAAAAAATCCCCGTTTACATAAGAAAATGATAACATTATTAAATCCATGTATAGTGAAAGTAAATGCATTGAATTTATGAAGTTCACATGAATTGTGAATTTCAACTAAAATGTTCTGATACTACATAACGTGTAGGTCATGCAGAATAATCACGATAGAAGAGATCATAGCATACCCACACCATCATCAATCAATCATGATTATACAACTTGTGATGCATATGGGAGTTTGATTTCCACACATTAAATTGAATTTGCATGTGCAACGTAGTTTATCACAATCACGCGTATATTTCGCGCTTGGCATATTCATTCAAGGATGTAAAATAACCTCAGGTATTTTCAGTAAGCAGGTGACTAGGATGTGTAAACACGAAGCTATTACCAGGTGTGTGCACTGGCTTGGCCTTCAAATTGCGAATGTTTGTAAGTGTTCATAGTCTATATCAACTGATCATCTGCATCAGACAGCGCAACTTTGACAAGGAATCTGATTGGTAAACGAGTCGAATCATAAACATTCACACTCGTCTTCTCTCCTAAACATCAAACAGTTACCACAATTTGTATACGCCATTTGAAGATTTGCAACAAATTCACAATCACGTGTTTAGTGCTGTATCATTGTTTCAATTCATGAAATGGCGATAAATGGCAAAATCCATTTTGATGAGGATGATGATTTCCCTGGTAAGAGTTTATTACATAATCTTGTAAAAAGAAGTAAGCTTATTTAATTTTGTTGAATATTTCGTATTCAACTTGCATATTCTCCCTTCAATAAATACATCGAAAAATGCAGCTTATTACAAATATTGAAAGGGGCTAAACCTGCACACATTAATATCTAGGCCTTACAAAGACTTTTAACCAAATTGTCAAATCAAGAGTAGAATTAATATACGCATTGATATATTTCATTTAACACAGTAAAACTTAATAAAACATATTAAGACCAAAATGTATGTTATTTTATATTTGCAGGGATTGTGAATATAGCGTAAAAAATATATATTAATTGAATATTATTTAAGATTTTGGTTTACTATATTTGCCCCTGCTATGTACTTAAAGTTTCACTTTCCACGTGGGCATTCCTAACATAGTAGTAACGAAAACAACAATTGCATCATTTTTAGCAACCAAAGACCATCAGAAGTCGTGTTAAATAGAAAATTAGCGACATCCTCATACTATGGTGCGAAACTCATTTAGATTTCCTATATTCACAGAGTGCAATTGCTTGCAGAAATTAGAAATACACCATACGATTCTTGATTAATTTTGCACAACATGAGATTGATTTGAGTTTTTTCTTTACCGAAAATTAATGTTCATGATCAGCTAGGACAAAGTTCAATTCAAATTGCCTTAATTTTGACTTACTCAAGAATATCGATAAGGGAAATTCCATTCCTTCTAACCATTCTTCAATATTTCTGAGATCGAAATGTATGAGCGTTGTGGAAGATCGAGGAGGGTGTAAAAGATCATAGATGGTGACAGTGGAGCGCTTTTAGTTGGTTTTGATTTCTATGTTTATGTTAACTGAATGATTTCTATTGATTTTAGTCAATCGTAGCTTATTTAGTTCAGTTTATTTTCTACACACGTTGGACACTATTTCTTTGACAATTATGTTTTTGATTTATCCACCATGGATACTTAGTAATTTATTTCCATCGTGCGTAGCATGATTTGAAATATAAATTCTTGGGGAGTCCAAGGCATCACACGAATGTTTTTCTGCTCCTGCTTTCGGGTAATTACCAACATGGCACCCAACGTGAATGTCAGACCAACGGACTCAGTTTTTTAATTCGAGGACTTCCCAGGAATTCATCACCTATTCTATGTAAGTACCTGCAACCACAATTTTAAGTCTTTTCAAATTTGAGTTCCTATCACTTCTAATATTTCGTAGGCTATTAATCTTGCAATTATTCCAGCAAAGTTCATTTTTTGCTGTTTATTCTAGGCCTACATTCTCTATTCTGGGTTTCGGAACTCAAGTTTGAAACATTCATTATTAATAGTCTTACGGTACTGTTCATTCTCTTGCCATTTTTCAATCATGACTTCAGTAGTAGAGACCATGTTTACGAAAAGATCGAGTATTCGCGGAGCGCTGACTAAACTTATTAGTAAAGCTAATTCTCCAATATCACAAAAAACTGATGTTGTTGATAAGATATTGAAATTTTCTATAAATATTGAAATTTTACCCATGATCTTGTTGAATTAAAGACAATTGAGACAATGATTTTGAATAAATACGATGCATTGAAATTATTAGACGAGGAAATATTGTACCAAATGGATTCAGACAGCGACATAGATGATGAAATTGAGAAAGTTTTTCGATACGAAACATCTATAAATGTAACCCTTCAATCCATAAAAAATGCTATCAAGGAACGTCATAAACAACTTACGAGACCAGAAACAAATTTGATAAAATTGCCTAAATAACAGTTACCAAATTTTAGTGGGCGTAAGTGTGAGTGGCTAACATTCTCAGAAACGCTAGAGGCCATCATAATAAGGAATGATGGATAGACGAATGTTCAGAAATTTGTTTATTTGCAATCATGCTTAAGTGGTGAAGCTAAAGCTTCAATTTCTGGTCTACCATTAACAAATGACAACTTCGAGATAGCATTGAATATTTCAAAGGATCGCTTTGGTTCCATAGACGCCGTAAGAAGAGATCACTTACGGAAGCTTAGCGATGTCACAATGAATTCCATGTCAGTTACAAATTTGCGGAAGTTTCATGATGATGTGACGCTACATGTTAGATGTTTGAAAAGTTTGGGAACATCACCTGAATCATTTGAAATTATACTATTGCCGAAATTTCTAAATAAATTAAGCGAAACGTTGAAATTATCGATTCTAAGTAAGGCTAAAGATAGACTTAGTAATCTTTCTAAGCTGGAAGATTTCCTCTCTTTACTAGAGGAGGAGATACAAATCAGAGAAATAGCTAAAGATGATTTTTCAGATAACAAGAGTTCGTCAAAGGAGCATGCTTATGATAATGCAAAGTTACATTCTCCACCTGTTGCACTACAGGCAACAAGTAAAAGGAACACACAATTTGAAAAGAAGTCAGATTAGATATTTTCTACATATTGTGGTGGATCACATATTTCTTGTAAATGTAAAAAGATATGTGCGATCCCAGAGCGTGTAAACTTTTTGAAGAATAATAACAGGTGCTTTTCATGCCTAGGACGCAATCATTCTTCTGCTATTTGTAGAAATATAAAAGTCTGCACCAAATGTACAGATAAATACCATCACATCAGTATATGTCCAAAAGCAAACGAGGATAATGCTCATGTTCATTTATCGATAGAAAATACAAAAGATGATCAGCAATCAAAAGCAGTGGCTTCGACAGTCAATGAACAGGTATTAACGACCTTTATTTTGGGTTCAGATGGAGTCGCAATACCATCTGCGAAGGCATTGGTTTGTGGTCCAATGGAATGGAAATTTTGGTGAGAATAATTTTAGATACCGCCAGTAATAAGACCTATATCAGGTCAGATTTGTGTAAGAAATTAGGCATTGAATTAATGACCTCTAAGGATTTGAATATTAATACTTTTGGATCTTCAAAAAAATATGCCACGGCTTCTCATCATGTGGCGTTTGAATTAAGGAAGTGCAATAGCGCAGAACGAATAAGACTCAATGGAAACGCTATTCCATATATATGTAATTACTTCATAGATGTGAGTATACTTCATAGATGTGAAATCATATCCACATTTAATGGGTCTAGATATGGCTGATGCGATGATGATTTAGAGGTTGGAGTATTGATAGGTTCTGACCAATTTTACGATATAGTAACACACAAAATAATTCGTGGTACTAGTGGTCCAGTGGCATTAGAGAGCAAATTAGGATGGCTCATTTGTGGAAGGTTATCTCATCAAAATGATAATTCATTTTCTAACAACAACGTGATGACTTTTTTCAGTAATCACTTAGCGTCAAAGGAAAGTGAATTAGTCACTGAGTTACACAGATTTTGGGATTTAGAGCATATCGGAATTTCTGTAGAAGAAAACGACAACTCTTTTCTGACACACATTGAATTCAAAAATGGTAACTATTACGTTAACTTGCCGTGGAAAAATAATGAAAAGAAAATTATAGCACGTAACCTACCGAATAATTTCCGAATTTCTGAAAACGTGCTTAAGTCAAGTTTGAGGACGCTAAAAAGAAAGTCATTGCTGAATGAATATGATGCAATTTTTTGTGATCAATTAGGCAAACATATAATTGAGCCAGTGCTTTTCAATTCACATCGTGACACTAGTAATGATGATAATATTGTACATTATTTGCCACACATTCCTATTGTAAGAACTGATTCAATCTCCACACCCTTGAGAATAGTTTTTCATGCTTCTCAGTGAGAGTATCAATCAGCTCTTTCATTAAACGATTGTTTAAAACAAGGACCATGCAGCCTGCCACAGATACCATTATTGGTGACCAAATTTAGACTCAATAAGACTGCGGTAATTGCTGACATATAAAAAGCGTTTTTGTAGATAAAGATAAATGAACATGACAGAGACGCTCTAAGATTTTTGTGGATTAGTAATATTGACTCCAACAACCCAACATAAAAGTCATTTCGTCATTGTTCTCTAATCTTTGGTCTTTATTGTTCTCCAGCAATTTTGGAAGCTGTCATAGATAAGCACTTGAAAAAGTTTGCGTCGGTTTACCCAAAGATTATGTCTCAACTTTCTAATCACATGTATGTAGACAATCTCACTACCGGTTGTGATTCTGAAGAAGATGCTAAAGAACTGTGCAACGTAAGTCGAGCTATTTTTATGAATGCTGTCTTTAATTTGCGGCATTGGATGTCTAATTCTAAAGATCTCAATGAATATATTTCTTCAACAGACATCAAGAATGATAAAGATAATGAAGCTACATACTCAGAACTTGTGCTAAACCCTGAATCACGAACTTCCTGTGTGAAGGTTTTAGGTATACCGTGGCATCCAATGGATGATCAATTTTTATTCGACTTGTCTTATTTACGTGATGGCCTTGCTGAGATCAAAGTGACCAAACGCTACATTTTAAAAACTACGGCAAAATTATACGACCCTTTAGGAATACTAGGTCCGATTCTTTTAATCCCAAAGATGTTGTTTCAAGATCTATGTCAATTAAAAACGTCATGGGATTCTGAGATTAATTCTAGCATCAAAAATACTTTTGAAAGATGGTTAAAAGAGGCACAAGTCTTTACTGTCAAGATGCCAAGGTTTATAAAATCAGATAAAGCTATCAAATCCATTCAACTGCATGGTTTTTGTGATGCTAGTAAAAAGGCCTACGCTGCAGTAGTCTACTTGAGAATACAAGATATGGATAATAAAGTAACAGTCAACTTTATTATGTCAAAAAGTCGTATTGCGCCATTATCGAAACCTCAGTCCATTCCACGGTTGGAACTTTTGGGTGCACTGATACTTACAAGATTAATGAGATATTTACAACCTATATTTCCCGATGCTGAAAAACATTACTGGAGTGATAGTAGAGATTCACTGTTTTGGATTGAGGATGAACACAAAGTCTGGTGTACTTTTGTACAAAATCGTGTGCTTGAGATCAGGAAAACAAGAAAAGTAGAAGAGTGGCATCATGTACCTGGCGAGACCAATTCTGCAGACGTACTATCTCGAGGAATGATACCCGGCAAATTCTTTCTATCATTCAGTAGCTGGTATAGAGGCACGAACTGGTCGTCAAAAGACAATAGCTCATGGCCGCTTGAAGGAAGCTATAATTATTTAAGTTGCTTTTCCAATTTTAATTCTGAAATAGCGAACAGTGCATCCTAATTTCAAACTTTGGAATTTTCAACTGAGTCAAAATAACATCTCTGCTGACGAAATGACACAGACAGAGAGGTTGTGGTTGCTGGAGTTGCAGAAAGCGAATTTCCCAGTAGAGTTTAGGGCAGCAATGGAGTCAACAGCGAAATCCAAGCTGAATAAGGATTTGAATCTTTTTGTGGATGAGAAGTTGATAATAAGAGGAAGGATAAGATTCGCTGTTGACTAGAGTACTTCTGCCGAGAAGTCATTCATTCAATTCAATTGTTATACAGACCGCTCATGCAGATGTTCTCCATGGAGGAGTGGCAGCGACTCTCGCTAAAATCAGAGAGAAATATTGGCTCCTACATGGAAGACAATGTGTGAAAAAGGTACTACGGAAATGTCATTGGTGCAGACGAATACAAGGTTTGCCTTACAAGCAAACAAATATTAGTCAGCTTCCTCCGCATAGGTTTATGAATACTCGAGCTTTTCAAAGTTGTGGCTTAGATTATTGCGGCCCCGTTATGTACCACAAGGGGGAGGATGTGTCTAAGAGTTATATATGTCTATTTACTTGTACTACTACGCGAGCTATATATCTACAGCTTGCTATTGATCTAACAACTGAAAGTTTTGTGCAAATTTGAGACGGTTCGTAGCAAGACGTGGAATTCCCAATTTAATAAGTGATAATTTTAAGTCACTCAAAAAGGCTCTTAACATCGTAAAGGCTTCGTCAGAAGCTATAGAATGTCACAGGCATGTCAGTGAGAAAGGGATAAATTGGGAATTCATCTGTGAATACGCCCCCTGGATGGGAGGTTTTTACGAACGTCTCATAAAAGACATAAAGATAACTCTTAGAAAAACTCTAAAGAGAAGAATAGTTAATTTCTTTGAGCTACAAGCAGTAGTTACTGAAATTGAAGGAGTATTGAATTCGAGGCCGTTAGGGTATTTGTCAGACTCTCGAGAAGAGGTCATAACACCAGCTCATTTTTTGATTTTGAGGCGTCTGACGCAGCCGCCTGATGATATCGTTGATAAGGGAATGAATACCAGCATATCAAGTACGATTTCGAGAAACAATATGTTACTCAACCATTTTTGGGGCGAATGGAAGAAGTCATACATTCTTTCACTTCGAGAGAAATGTATGAGGACGACTAAGGGCGCTTCCATTCTCCCCGAAGTGGGTCAGATTGTACAGATTGACGAAAAGAAAGTTCCGAGATTAAAATGGCGGCTAGGTAGAATAGGGAAACTTATTCAGGGGAGAGATGGTGCTGTAAGATCAGTCATGATAGACGTGTCGAATGGCAAGAGAATAGACAGCATAAGAAGGCCGCTTCAGTTGGTGATCACAATTGAAGGCTTTAAATAAAATTTTGTGCGCAGGTCCTCTGAACATTGTCTTATTGAACATTAAATCTTTGAGCATGGTGCACTATAATGGACAGAATGGTAGAATATGGTGAAATGGCATTATGGTAGAAGTGAAATGTGAACGCAGATTAAGATTTAACGGGGGAGTGTGGAAGATCGAGGAGGGTGTAAAAGATCATAGATGGTGACAGTGGAGCGCTTATAGTTCGTTTTGATTTCTATGTTTATGTTAACTGAATGATTTCTATTGATTTTAGTCAATCATAGCTTATTTATACCTTTTTGCATTCTATTTCTAGATAAGTGAATTCAATTTCTGCTGAGCAAGATATCCATTCATTTATCATGTCCGATTTCTAGATACTCCTTCTCAATCTGTTATTCATAGAACAAAGATGCATTCATAGTACATTCAGTATATGATAAATGCCTCGATAGAAGATTTAAATGGTCAGAATGTCCGAGTGGCGAAGCCACGAGGATATTTGGCCATTTGGATCCGATATCGAGGCATTTATAACATATTTATAGCACTGTATGTAATGATATCAACATTGACAAACATAATTGATATATTCAACCATAGAATTCAACCATAGATTTGGGATTCTGTATTCTTGGAGATCTAGAATATCTAGGTTTCCATAGATTTATTTTCATTTTTAGATTTGAAACCTTGGAATTCTATGGATTCAGTCTTATCTATGTATGCATTCGTTGTAGGAGTCCATGGATAGCAAAGGCATGAAAGATCGAATTCTATGGTTCATCCACAGACTACAATAGCACTATGATTTAGAAGTCCATGGATTACCTGGTATATTCCATGATATTCTCAATGATGTTTGAAATTTGAATCATGCATAATCTAACTGGAATAATCTGGTCATTTTATCCAAACTCATCTCCTGAAAGGTTTACACGATAATGGCTTCACGTATTACTGAAAATCAAATTCCCACTTCCAGTAGATTTGCATCAACTACTGACACTGAAATTCAAAGCCATCTAAATGAAGTGACCCCAAAAAATACTATTCAAAAAGCGAAGTGGGCATTTAAGCTATTTAAGAGTTGGCACGATGAATGGAAAATTAGAATTCACGGTCCATTAAAGGTAATCAAGGGAATTGATGAATTTACCGAATCCGATTTGAATTACTGCCTCAAGTACTTCTTTTCTGATGTCAGAAAAACTGATGGTAGCAGGTATCCACCGTCAACTTTAAAAGAGCTTGGAGCGATGATTCAATACAATTTCATACACAACTACAATTTTAATTTCTCCTTATTCAAAGATCCTCAGTTTCAAGAGTCGCGCATGGTCCTAAATGCTGAAATGAAACTGTCAGCTAAGGCTGGTCTTGCTAAACCCAAAAAGCGAGCAAACAATATACCGATTGAAGCCGAAGATGAATTGTGGCGAAAGGGAATTTTTGGATATTCAAATCCAAAACAACTTCAACAAACGTTGATTTATCATCTTGGATTGCATTTTAGCTTAAGAGCAGCTCAAGAGCAATATGATTTGGACTACGGTGAGGATTCACAAATGCGCCTTGGAAAGGATGAAAATTGTGACTTTCTTGAATACACAGAGCGAATGTCTAAAAACAAACGCTTTGGTATTACTAACACAAGAATGGATCCGAAGGTCACGCGAGTGTATGCCAGTGATAATGCCGAACGCTGTCCTTTGAAGTTATTCAAAGAGTACGTGTCGCATCGCCCTGAAGCTCATAACCAAGAAGGCAACAAGGCATTTTATCTTGCATGCATACCTTATCCTCGAGGCCCCGTCTGGTATAAAAACACCCGCTTGGGTATACATAGCATTCAGCAAACTGTGAGGAACTTGTTTCTACATTCTACATCAAGTGACATGTTCCTTACAAATACAAGCGTGAGAAGGACCGCGAAGAATAGGCTGGTGCAAGCCGGGATTCCAAGCGAGGTCGCCAGGAAGAAGACTGGCCGCATATCTGATGCTGCAGATTCTGCATACATCGATGGGAGCTTATTTGAGAAGCAAATGAGCAGTGCTATATACTGTAATCAGTCAAATAACGAAGTGAGATCCATTGAGTGTCAAAGTGGAGTTCTCATTCCAAAATTGCACTGTTAAAATTACAGTGAATGAATGCAAGGAACTAAATGACTCAAATGAAAAATGACTTCTGTGTTTTTGCAAAGTGTTCTAGTTGTTTGCCTTAACTGAATGTAAGTACTTTTATGACCAGTACTTACACTGATGTAAGTACTGAGATTTTAAATACAGATATCGACAAACTATAGTACTTTCCTGAAAAATAAAATATGGCTTTTAACAATACTAAATACCATTTACAGTGCTTTAAATATCGTTATTCTGAGATTCAAATTCTGGAAGATTACGTGTGGAGCTTCTGGATATTGTCACCTTCATCTCACTCTTTCGTCTAACCGGGAGTGTGTCTGGCATTATGCTCACTCGTATGTCTTATATTAACACGCAGAGTGACGATACATGTGATGACACCAGACTTAGAAAATGCATGAGTATAGCGCAAACTGCTGGAGATCGTTTGATAGCGGCTTGACAATCCGTGTCAGACTACTTCCAGCATGCAGATCAGTTAGGCATTCATAAGCAAAATGCAAGAAGCATGATAGCCAATTTTTGAAAGACTGAAAGCGACCATCTGATGAGCACGTACTAGCGAATCGACGGTAGCCGCATTGGTGAGGTGAGTGGAAAAGAAGTTTATCATCACCTTGTTGGAGATCAAAGAGAAAGTGCAGCAGGAGTTTTCACTAAGCCCATCTATCTGCGTCCAAGCCATAAGTCGAGGCTTGGAGGGGAAACTTGTTATCAAGAAGCAGTTAAGATCTGCACCTATCCAATGGAAAGAGCCGAACATCAAACAAGAAGGCAAGGCCTTTATACAATGGCTTGTATACAGTGACATGCAGACATTAGTCTTCCAAGATGACTGGGCGAACACATGGACATTGTTCATTCAGCATGATTGAAGGCGAAATGAAGATCAATAATTTCTGACTTTTTATCTGAAATCAGTGAATTTCTCTTTGAAAAAGAATTTACCACTGTAATTGACAAGGCATTATCACAGACTGAAGCAAATTTACACTATAACGCTATGTCGAGAGGGATCGTGCAAATCCTAGTATCCAAAGACAGCTAAGTGGCCATGAAATAGCAAAAACACTGGTAAAATCCGGAAAATCAACTTCCATTGAACTTTTCTTGTCTTTCAGATTTTCACCCCACTTTTAGGGATGAATGTTGTCATTCTCGAATAAAAGGTCTTTGCGCAACATAGTCATCTTATATTAATCAGAAATAGGAAATAAGTATGACGAAAATGAATGCATTAAAATCTATGAAAGTTGCCATAACATAGGCATAGGTATATGGATAGGAAAAAGTCAGCAGAAAATGAATTCACTTTTTCAAAAATAGAATGCAAAAAGGTATAGTTCAGTTTATTTTCTACACACGTTGGACACTATTTCTTTGACAATTGTTTTTGATTTATCCACCATGGATACATAGTAATTTATTTCCATCGTGCGTAGCATGATTTGAAATATAAATTCTTGGGGAGTCCAAGGCATCACACGAATGTTTTTCTGCTCCTGCTTTCGGGTAATTACGTACACCACAAAAATAACAGCAAAAATTTGAATGACAACATGATATATTAAAAATTTCAGGTTCCATAATGCTTTGATGCATCAAATACATTATGCATCAATTAAAGCATTGCGTTCTCTTCTATCTTTTACTGAAAAAATCACTAAATGAGTCAAGCAATAACTGTGATGTGCAGAAAAAGAATTCTGAACATCACACATCATCGTAAGTGCATATGCGACTAAACTATGATGAACATATTATAGAACATATTACAGTGCATGGACTCATATGACTCATGATCATATGCTCGTATATCACATGTTATATTGATATGATATGCCGGGTATTTCACTAAATCAAGATACAAACATGACGATTATCAAGCAATTACTTTAACATATCAAAAATAAGGGCCAAGGAATACGAAGATTTCACAAAGATCTACAACCTTGACAAATGTTTTTTAAAAAGAAAACAAGCAAATTAATTGCTTTGGATAATTCTGACTATCAGTCCCTCCATTTGATATAGCACGAAAAATGCTAAGGTGACTGTGCATCTTTCTGTGAATTGAATTGTGGTCTGCATTTATTTCAAGGGCTTTTCGGTGTGCTATCTGTTGAAGCGTGTCCATGCCTCCATCCCCCATGCACCATATAATATAGTCTGACACTTTATGTTTTCAATGGGCAGCCGGAACGAGTTTCTGCAGGGAAAGAGGCCGAAAGTGAAGCCTTCACAGACTGATGTACACCTCAAGCCTGCTACGAATCTGCACCTCTGTCGAGTTCTACCTGGCTCCTCTTCTTGTCAGACACGATCAAAATAAGAAAATTGAAGGAAGCAGATTGAAGGTTTCGGTAAAAATGAAACTTTCATTGTTTTCATTGTTCACCGATTTCACACACCAAAACCACCTTTGAGATTGAACTTGTCGATTCATTTAATAGGTTGCCCAATTGAAAGAAACGATGTTGCTGGAATGAAAAGTAACAATAAAAAATCGTACTTTTTTGTTTTGAAACATTATTTTAGAAATGGAGGATTCTTAAAACCCTATTAACAACGGTAATAACGGCAACATTGGCTTCCAGAAGTCTCCTGAGAAAGTGATCAGGTGTCAGAATGATACAAGTGCCGACTTATAACCGGGATATCATGTGATATCGTGTGTGTTCGGAAACAGGTTGTCTTTGCGAAGCGATTGTCGATTGATAGGATTCATTAATAGTAAATGTCATATTTATAATCATCACCAACCTACATGCAGCAGTAACTGTTCGCTTATGGTAATAGTGTGAGAGCTGCTGACTTCTTCTTCTTAAATTAGCATACTTAATTAGAGCTTCTTATCATTTTTAATTTGTAGATTGTCACCCAAAATCAGTAAAGCGACAATTCATAGGCTGTATCTCCAGTTGTCTTGCACGTTGCAGGGCGTCAAACATTTCAAAATTCCATTTGTTTATTTTGATTTTTCTCAAGATCTTGCAGCATTGACTTTGATCGATGCCTGAGCAGCTGAAATTGCCAAGCAATGGGGAAACAATTTCTAGGTTAGATAAAATCTCATTACTGGACGCTCAAGTCAACAACAATGCAGAGTTGTTGTGCGAAAAATCAGCACAGTAATCGAGTCCGTGTTAGCACACGATATTGCTGTGTGAATATTGAGTAGAACAACGCATTGAAAAAAAAACATTGCTATTGGTCTATGTCTCTTGTCATCGAAGTCTATAGCAATGTCGAAAACTGTACGGCGCAATATTGCATCGTGCGTTTTTTCTTATTGTATTGGGTAATTTTGGTTGTAATTTTAGAAATCATCAACACAACAATGTCGCTTAACTAATAGCAATGTATCTCGTAATGATGATAGCCGTATCTATGCATGTGAAAGACATTTTTGAAATCTCAATCAATTTATATATTCATGGCATTGCTGCCCGCTTTTTCCCTACATTGCTGCCACGTCCATTTCACTTATGCACAATATTATTAACACATACTTTTTTGGGCAACAATGTAGGACATTCTCAGGCGCCTACACGCCCTCAAATGTCTCACATCGTCGCCATCAAAAATTCACGTTAATGTTATATTGCGTTGTGCACTTTTGGTATCGCATTATATATTAATTATAGAAATAATCAACACAAAATTGTCGCTTTACTAACAGGAATGATGGTCCCATCATCCCAATAAACAACAGAGAATAGAGTATGATCTATCTATAAAAATCAGACATTTATCACCTTCTCTCTTTAATTAATATTTTCTATCATGATCCTGCATTGCATCTGACGAGGCAGTTTTATTACGGAATGTTATGCGATTTTTACCAATGAAGTTTCTATAGCAGCAAGGGATCAGATTTAATAAAATTGACTGCGCAAGAAGCATTAACTGAAAAATGCTGCCTCGGGAAAACTGCCAGAAAATTAATTAATTGATTATCATTACAGCTAAGGTAGAATGCAGAATTTCTATTACTGGAATGATCATTAACTTTGCCTTGAATAGAAAAGTCTTACCGGAGGGTACCATAGACTGTAGCTACATCTACAGTCTACATGAGGTATATACTAATTTCAAACTATTCTGCATGCTTAGCCGGTCTATTCATAGTTGCATCAACATGATCCAAATATCGTGCATCCACAGTCTTTGCCGAATTATTCCAGCACTGTTGATGATATGGCCGAAGAGAAAGTATGAAATATCTTTATCGAGTTGCATATTTGGTAGTACATGTAGTAGTAGACAGCGTTATCCATCCATCATCCTCAGAGTTAAAACCTCACAAATGTACAGTCACAGCCGCTTGGTTCATAGCTTTGAGTTTTGATAGTAAAATTAACTTTAACTTGCGTTGAATGCTCGTGTGAGTGAATCTGCGACTAATTTTACGACAGATGAAATTGAGAAGTTGCATGTTGAAAAAGAACAATGATGACATATAAGATAATCGTTCTAACCAATTGATTGCTATCAATATTTTGCTTGGAAATTAAATTTCTGATTGAAAATAATTTCCCAACCAATAAAATTGGTGCAAGCAAATTACAATTGATATATAATCCATTAATTTTTCAAATACCTGATCGCTGGAGTATTCCATTGTTGAATATAGACACACGCGTATAACTGATGAAATACAGAAGGCAGCATCATTTCATCAAAGTTAAGATGTCATCTTGAAACTTACTATAAAGTTTTGTTACGTCAGAGGATTTATCAAGGTCAGAGCAGGAACCGGGTCGCTTTCATTGGTCCGGACCCCGGTTCGCATCGACTCTAAAATATAAGACCCAGACCCAGTCTACTTGATAAATTTTGTATCTGACTGCGGGTGAGAAATTACATCTTTTTTTTTGACTTACTTTCCATTATTAAAAAAATAAAAACGTAAGTTCAGTCAGTGTGAGAAGCCCCTTAAGAATCATTAAGAAAAATTATTTGAGATCTCTAAGATCTTATTTGATGTGCAGATAGCTGCCATTTTGTTTTGTTTGTTGCAAAGTTGCATGTAAAAACAAAAACACAAAAAAGCAAAAGAGATATGCAATCTATCTATAAAAAGAAAGAGTCAACTATGCCGTTTTACTTCATCATTGCTTAAGAACCATGCTGATAGGCCAGCAAATGAATTTGATTAAGAGAAAGAGATAATATTTCAGACATAATGAACATTGGCCCGCGTGCTTACAGCATATTTTGGGTCCGACGCCGGGCACGCTTTCAGCTGTGATCAAGATTGAGAAAGTTAAAGTTACAAGGAAAAACATAACAGAAAGTACAAAAAAAAATAAAAATAAACGTAAAAAAATAAGAAGCAAAAATAAAAGCATTAATTGATTTTTTTTTGTTGATTCTCTTCTTGCACCATTTTAACATGCTTGATTCAAATCTTGATCTCTTTATAACCTCTACTAACTAAGTAGTTCCTTTTATTTCAATTGGAATCAAGGCCCATTTCATTCCTACTCTCTTTGTAGTTTAATTACGCCATAAAAAGTTAATCTTAATTTGCTCTACAATTTCAGTTTTCGAGCAAATTATCTTCAATTGTATCATTCCCCAATATTATGAATCGATAATAACTTCGCTAGCAAGATCTCATCGGCATTATCGATTTAGTTGGTATTGCATTGCATGTCAAACTGTGAAATACCCCAATGTGCGCTAAGTTCCGTCGATAAATCATTAAATTCCCTAAACTTTCAGATCTCCTAATTCCAAATCATCCGTCAAGTTTTAACTCGAAGTTGAAGTTACCATGGATCTACAGAGATGCGGCTCAGAATTTGACAGCAGCACTTAATGTATTTCAATGATTTCAGCAACCGAAAATAAATTGGCCCTGAGAAGAAAGTATACTTAATCATTATGAACAATTTAAAGCGAACCTGCAAATGGCGTTTTCGGAAAATCTCATCGAAAATGATTATTCATATATTTTAACATTGAATTTAAATTCTGGGAATTAAGTATATTCAATGTTTCCCAAACGTTGATCCTTGCTGTTTGTTTTCGGACTAAGTCGATGCAATGTGTTCCTTTTTCCCTGAATCTAAGATATTTTCCAGGAACTCATGCAAGATGAAAACTGTGTAATACAATTCCTCTATTTCTTGCGTATAACAGACCGAGAAACATCCGTTTCTCTTTCTCTAAAGTAGCGAAATAGCGAGTAAGAAGTGGAAAATGTAGTAAAGGTTTGACTATTCCACAGAACGATATCAACCAGTGACATACCTGCACATGTACATAAGTTATGCATACTATTCTGAAGTTCATGTAATACAGAAGATTGATATTTTGAAGATAATATGCAATAATAGTAGGGGATCTGCAAAGCTTCGAAATTCGATTCGAGAATCGGCGGCTGATTCGAGAAAAATTCGAATCGGCCTCTTCGGATAGCCAAAAATGGGCTCAGCTGTTTTCTTTTGATTTATAGCCTCTTCCCGTTCGCTACTACTTGACCGTGACATTGGAGTAAGCTAGCAACGTTGGATTATCACTGAAATCGGTTGGAGACGACGGTTGTAAAATAATAGTTAGTCGAAACAGCGGTAGTACATGCTGCATGCTGTTGAGATCAGAGGTTGGGATTCGGTCGATTTTTTGGCCGAGTCTGGATCCTATATCCATTACCGGCACTAATTTAAAAACAGAATTGCAAATGGCCCATATGAAATGTAGCAGACTCGTAAGCACAGGTTAAAAGATATCTTGCACAGGTTATAAGACGGACTTTTCAGATTGTCTTTCGTCACGAACTCTCGTGCTTGCTTACGCAGTTCAATAAAACTATATTTTATTCTGCATCCCCTTAAATACGTAGAGATCTTACTAAAAGTAGGTCAAGATCTAAGGAAACAAGACTCAAGCAGTGTATCTAGTCAATAAGAAAGGATTACTTCACTGAGGCCACTGAAGGGGTATCGGGAGCATTTCATCTCGACCAATAGATCTCTATGGCTTAGAAATACGAAATCTTTTCCTAAATCATCTGTATCTCAAAGATAAAGTCATTCGACTTGTTCAAAAGTGATATAGTACTACAAAATAAGATATGCTGCCGGCTTAAAGTCTTTAAAGTAATTTTTCTACACAGCTACTGTAGTCAATGGATTTCGCTGTTTTACTGATCACAAACCTGTCTTCGCATCGGTAACGTTTGTTCGCTTGAGGAAGTCTTGACTCCTATTCCGATATTCTCTAAAATCTGCCACAACTAAGTTAGTTTGTACCCCTCTCTATCGTGTATTGTAATAATACATCGATTCGAATATAATACGAGTATAAAGATTCGAACGACTTCTTTCTAAGCATGATGCTACAAACCCAGTCCTTGTCATCAAACTACCTATTTTGGCAAAACAAGGTCAATGGGAATTTACAATCAGCAAGTCACAGAAATAAACGTTCACTCTCTAACTCATAATAGCGTTCATAATAGAACTCTGACTCTACAAGTCATTTGAAATAGGTTGTAGTTATGAGCAGAATAATTATGCCATAAAAATAACTTGACTACTTTCTAACTGTCAAGCAGTATATCTGACTAAGTAGATCGTATATTCAGTAATCACTCAAGCTATCTATAAGTGATTCGATTCGATTCCAAATTTACCGATTTGCGCGTCTCTAGAAATAGTGATTGGTAGCATACGGATAGAAGTCAAACAATATTATTCAATAAATACCTTGAAGTAGCCAAATCAATTGCTCGTAAGTCCTCATGTCACTAGAGTAAAAACGGGTTTAGCAATTTTAAGAACAAGATAGAATAGAATATCGAATTCATTAAATGAATACATGCAGATCACGTAAGCATGGCTTGACCCGTGAAATGGGTGATCCGATTGAAAAACAGTGACCTGGCAGACCGTTTTTATCTCTGACGAAAGAATTTTTAAATCTATGCAATTCTGAATCAGTAATCAACTTTCCTAGGATATATTCTGTCTGGATCTTTCTAAACATAAGTCACATCAACTGCGCAACTTCGCGGCAGTGCTTTCAGACAACACATTAATTCAAACAATCCCTATTCAAACACATCATTTTATAAAGCTGATAGCATAATACTACTGATCATTACGAATTTGCAGTAATGCAATCTATATCGTTTTATTACATTTTCCACTACATAAAACACACTTATTGAATGCCAAAATATTCTCCTCGTTTTCTCACATTCTACACTTGATCGCGTGAATTTTGAAAGCGTGAATTTAGAATTTTTTGAAAGCGTGAGAGAGAGAATAGATTGGCTGCACCGCAGCACTCGATTGTGGTCGGTAATCATGCTGCAATTATCGGGTATTCGAATTTGCTCTGGAATTAGCGTTATGGCAAATTTGGTTAATCGCACCGTATACTTATCATATTAATTTCCGGAGAACCAATAATCAGGCCTACTTTTGTATTGTATTCCTACCACTAAAATTCATTCGCATAAAATGTCCCTCATAATCATCATTACTTTGCTGCCTTCTCATCTGCGTAACGTGCCTGGTGTGCTATTAATGATTGAGCTAATAAATGAAAATATTATTCCATGCAGAAGATATATATGCTTGTTAGACCTAAGTAGTTTTGATTGCATCTGTTAGGCCTATTTTGATAAATAGCGTTAAAGGGTTAAATAAGCATCATCAATATTTTTTATGACTTGATACTGGTGTAAAACCGGCCTGCTTAGAGCGTCCTGCCGAGAGATTGACTAAAGATCTAAGACGCACCTTAACTAGTTATGTTTTTAAACGCTATCCGGTGCCGTCAGAAGTTTTTTGCAAGTTCAAAAGGATAAAAAATGAAATTATTTCAGAATTGCATGTCTATGTTGCCCTTCATCTTCGAAAAATAAAAGTCTGTATTTACAATATAGGTTTGTAGACAAAAGTAATACAATATTAATATGTTAATGGAATACAGAGCTGATCATAAAAAACGGACCACCTAAATTTCACTGAAATTCAATCGATTCTCATGCCTTCGAATCTTGTCGCACATCAACGTGCCATACATCATTCGAGAGATTGCATTCTCAGCTTTAAAATGAGCTGTGATAGATCTGTATCCGGTACTGTATCTGCTGAGCAGTGCTCAAAATATGAAAATCGCTCAATTTACAAATTGCAGTTTTTCAAATAGAAAACATGTGAGTATGATAATGAATAAGGCACGAGGAGAAAGAGCATTTTCATGGCTTTCGTTTGACATACTGTTCATCAAAATCGGTGAACTATTAAAAGTTTATGATATCGTGAATCTATCACAAAATCATGATGAAAAAGTTCTCCTTCAGCCGTTTTCAGTCCAATGCTGGATGAAGACCTCTACACGATGTCGTCAACCTCGTCGGTCTTGCGCTTCTCGCATCCATGTTTTTCCTGCCACTTCAGCTAGACTGTCTTCCTACCGCGTTCCCTGTCGTCCTCTTCTCCTTCAGCCGTTTTCAGTCCAATGCTGGATGAAGGCCTCTACACGATGTCGTCAACCTCGTCGGTCTTGCGCTTCTCGCATCCATGTTTTTCCTGCCACTTCAGCTAGACTGTCTTCTAACGCGTTCCCTGTCGTCCTCTTCTTCTTTTGTTGTCCCTCGGATACCATTCCGTCACCGATTTTGTCCAACGCCGATCTTGTCTTCTTGCCACATGTCCAGCCTAGCTCCATTTCAATTTTGCTGCAGTCTCCAGGACGTCACTTACTCCTGTCTGTTGTCTAATCCATGTGTTCTTCTTTTTATCTCGTCTTGTTATCTTCAGCATTGCTCTTTCCATTGATGAAAATGTTATGTTCTCACTTTTTCATAAAAAATGTTCATGTTTGGTATTATCTGAATCCTTGCGATGTGAGGAGCACGATCATGTAATTTATATCTATATAAGCTCAATAGTTCTTTTTCAAACTTCTCCAATGTTTTTTCCATTTCCGCAAAAAGTACACAAACACCATGTAAGGTGAACGAAGGTTCAAAGCAAGACAATTAGCGGAGGCATGTCTTTGTTCTCTCATAGCAACTGCCGATTGTTTACCTCGTATGTTTATGTACATAAGCGGTAATGAAAAAAATGTTGAAAAAGAACTATTGACCTTATTTCAATAAAACCTACATATTCGCATTCCTCACATCGCAAGGATTCAGAGATTACCAAACATGAACACTTTTGATGAAAAGGTGAGAACATAACATTTTCAAAAAAAGGTCATGATTTTGTGATAACTTCACGATATCACTAATTTTTTATTGGTTCACCGATTTTGATGAGCAATATATCAAAAGAGAGCTCAGAAAATGTTCTTTCTCCCCATACCTGATTCATTATCATACTCACATGTTTTCTATTTGAAAAACTGCAATTTGTAAATTGAGCGATTTTCATATTTTGAGCACTGCTCAGCAGATACAGTACCGGATACAGATCTATCATAGCTCATTTTAAAGCTGAGAATGCAATCTCTCGAATGATGTATGGCACGCTGATGTGCGACACGATGGGAAGGCATGAGAATCGATTGAATTTCAGTGAAATTTAGGTGGTCCGTTTTTTGTGAACAGCTCTGTATATCGGTTATTCACACAATAACTGGGCAAAACTTAGCAGTTGGTGGCCGAACTTTGCCTTTTTTTACAGTGTTTGACTTAATGCAAGCAGCTGTCGCGTTTGTTTTGATTCCTTTCTTCCTCAACTAAGATAAAACTTTCTATGAAATCATTCTACCTTGTTTAAATGAAAGTGAGAGATCAGATATAGACAAAAGGCAACGCCCTTTCTTACAGTTGCATCAGCTGTGAGATAATGTACTCCAGCTGACTCGCACAATGTTTGTGCTCATCATCTTGACATTCATTTGAGCATTTCTTTTAATTCTCTAATTCATATTTGCAAATTTACAAATATGTGGCTTATGTGGTTTATTGTTAAGTTGAATGCACTGACTTAATTACATGCGCAAAAGATTTAGAGACGATTAAGAGAATAATAAAATACAATCATTAGATAGTGGACATCCTCAAATGCCCTAATGATCTGCATGTATGATTTCACGGCAATCATGTCAAAAATCTGATCTTCTGTTGCCATCGGTCGGGATTCATTCATTTAAGAATAATAAAATAGAACTTTCTACGACCGCGTTGTTGCATACTCGCAATGTTTGAGCTTAGCTTTTATCAAGGGATACAAAAAAAGAAAATTGTGCTGCATAGTCTTACCTTTCATAAACAGCAAATTCAATCGCACGAATAACGAATATGTCAGAAGAACACATTTCTCTGATCATGTGCAAACAGTATTCACCAACCCTACATTGAAACTTTGCTTAAGAAGAAGCAAAACAAATGCCTTTGTGAACAACATAGTGCATTCGAAATGGAATAACTAATTGAGAAAGTAGAACCAGCGACTTTGTATGCCAAAGAATTATATTGTCAATTCTGTGGTGCACTTAATATAATGCAGCAACAACGAATGTGATAAGCAATATATCTAGGGAAACCTCGAGAGCAATGAGATCAAGAATGAATGAGGATTTAAAGGGCCCTGAATCTGAGGTCAGAGATTAATTGCTTTGTCCTCAATGCTGATGGTCACGGCCAGAACTAGTCTCGAGGGACAAGGTCAATTTTCCAATGAACGTAATGCAAAGTCAAGTCTGAATTCTGATGAACCAGAAGTTAGATGCCAAAGTAAACATTCAGCAAAGTTAGATCGTGAAGAGTCGAACGGTGTGAATAATATTTCGCCTGCCTGCAATCGAACCGCTGAGGTTCGCGTGTTCGCTGAGATGAGCTACTTCTGCAATGCGCGTTCTTAGCCAATCACACAGGCCGAAAGTCTGTGTGAAGGCTGAAAGTCTATGTCATCTCTATCGCTTGCTACGATTATACGCGTGCAATGGCTTGGATAGGATTATGTCCTCTCTAGACTAACCAACACGCAAATGAATCTATCTCTGTGCAGCGAACACACGAGCCTCAGTGGTTCGATTGCAGGCAGGCCTTCAAGTGAAAAATACCTATCTTTGACTCAATACTTCCTAGTGACAAATTCCTCAAATGGAAATATTTTTCACACCGTTCGACTCTTCACTATCTAAATTTGTTGACTGTGTGTTGCGTTTAATGTGATGTCCAACATCTGGTTCGTCAGAATTCAGGCTTGAATTTACATTGCGTTCAATAGAAAATTGATCCCATTGCCGCTCGAGACTAGTTCTGAATGTGAACATCATTATTGGAGAATGCTCTAGACCAAACACGCAGACACGAAAATTAGTCTCTATGGTTAATTCACACCACAGAGAAAAATTTGCTTTGTCTGCGTGTTTGTGAATCTATCTCTGTAGATCACACATGTTCGTGATGTGTTACGCAAGTTCGTGGTACCATATGCAAATTAGTGAATAGGACGGCAAGTTCAATTATCAATCATTCCATAGAAATTTGATGATATTGAAATTGGCTGCCTTATCTTGAACTTGAATACTTAACGATATGAATTCGTGTTCCTTTGCATTGAAGCCAAGATGACACCGTATGATTGAAATTGGTTCCGTCATCTACAGTATGATCTTTTCTTGAACTTCAATACATTTGAATTGAACTAGCTTGAGAAAGCCTGTACTCTGCACTGCAAATCCAAATCTCTTTCTCTCCTTGATCATGTCCAAGCGATAGAAATCTGACCCTCAATATTGTTAGAGGATTGTAAAACAAACATTGCTCTGACAACTACATCACACCGTGTACAGGCGTTGCTATGATTCACAGTGTCTAAAGAATGACGGTTTCCAGAAGCTGATAATACTTTTGATTGCATTGCCTTCATCCTACTGTGAAAGTTTCAAGATTGGAGAACGGCATAAGCAACAGTGCACTTTATAAACATTAGCGACTTTAATTATAGCATCATTTTGATGAAATAATCTACTTTCATGAAATTATAGAATTATTTAGGTTCTGCTCATGTCCAATCATAACAAATCATATGACAACAAGTGTGACAATAATTAAGATTTTTATATACTGAGTAGAAGAACTTAAACCAGCAGCAGCCATGCAGGGAGTTGATGTTGTGATTAGACGACAGAGAACGACACCGCGTCCCTGGTAGCAGCTACACTGAAAATTTCAAATAAGATGTTCTGACAGTAGGAAAAAGAGTCTGCTAATCAATAAGAAATTTTCATGTGCCAAAGAACAGATCATGATCATTTCCTTACAGAGCTGGAAGCGGACTGCTATGTAAGATCTGGGACCGGCCCGGGTGTGGAAATTTATCGTATTATGCACTTGACTAACTACACGGAAAATAACAATTTTTGGTTGGTTGCCAACACAAATTTTCACCAACTCACCTCGGCAAATATAGACCAGAATAGAATAGATGGCGTCTAAATTTTTCATCAATGTCTCAATATTGAAAATCGTGAGGCTTACACTTGCGTTAATTACATATGAAAGTTTGTGGCACCAAATGGTGTAAAGGGTGATCAGAATGGTGATCGAGTCATGGATTTGAACAGCTTGAGACCAATCATGATGCGTCTGTAATCGAGGGGAAGGAAGCCATTACAAAGACAGTGGGAAGCACCGCAAATCACTTTATAGGATCTTTCCTGCACTTTATTTATCATGTTTGCATTTGTCAAACACATACTCAAAAATAACGGAGCACAGTACTCCAGAATGCTTCTCACGCTATTATTGTAGATCTTTATCAGATCAGCTTAAGCTGACGTAGGATGCGTATACGTGACTTTTTTGTGATTAAATGAGTATGGCGTTGAAAGTTCATAAGAGGGTCAAAAGTAACACCGAGCACTTTGATATAATCCTTCACTGGAATGTGAGCAATTGGATGTACACCAACATCGATTTCATTACTCAGATACAGAACATCTGTTGGCTATTTTCCGCTTTAATCAACATTTTGTTTCTTGCAGCCCAATTCAAAATATCATTATATATGCGAATGATGGGGTTAGCTGAAATGTCCTTTTGCATTTTGCCAAGTATAATAATGTCATCAGCATACTTGACTACACAAACTGCGGTGGTATTCGAAGTTGGCATGTCTGCGCAAAAATATCCAAAGACCAATGGACCGACGCATGATCCTTGTGGTAACCCGCTCTTGACAAGTAAATAGTCCTTGTCCACTTTGAGATAAAGTCTTCAATTTTAACAAGAGCGCATACTGTTGAGCTCCGCTTTCGGTAGGCAAACTGCTTCTCGTCAAATCGAGCAATAAATTCCGTTCCGATGTGTTTGAGCAATTGCCTTTCAAACAATCGCTCCGGTACAGGGAACAATGATATAGGGCGAATACTACGAGTAGCAAGGTGAGGAGGAGGATTCGTTTTTGGACAAGGCAATATATCCGCACATTTCCAGTATTTTGGCACATTAGTATTGGAGATACACATGTTGAACAGGGATGTTTAAGACTTTGAAATTGCCATCGCGAAAGTTTATTATAGTATTGATGGGATTCCGTCGGATCCAGGAGTTGATTGGGCTGACATTCAAAAGTGCTCTTTCTACGGAATGAATATCAAATTCGAGCGGAAAATAGTTTGAGCTATCAGAAATAAATGGAGAGGAATCGATTGGATCGTCAACGAAATGGGATGAAAGATTATTGTTCAGCTCATTTAGCAACACCGTCAAAGGGACATCAGGCGAGAAAGCCAGTTCTTTTCCATTTTACTGTTAGAAGTAGCCATCTTGTACACGTCCCAAATGCTTTTACCTCGCACCGAAAGAAACGAAGCACTCCACTTCTGCTTAGCTTTAAATATTGTATTTCTCACTTTTTCTTTGTAAAACTTGTACAGCGGCCAGTCTTAGTTGCGATAAGCAATGTACCTCTTATTGATTAGTACTTTCACTTCATTAGTTAGCCAAGGTTTATCAGAGGCACTAGGTTTGATGCAATTATAGGGAATAAGTTCCAATGCGTGATTCAGTACTATGTAAAATCGTTCACAACCACTATCAAGATCTTCATCAATTATCAAATTCCAATCAATAGTAGATAGATAAGTAAATGCACCATCCAAATTTGATTTGCGCAAATCCAACAGCCGCAAGTACTCCTCCTTTAGTGAGATGGATTGTATTGGGCTCAAAATAATCACATTGTGATCACTGGAGCCAATAGGGGAAGAATTACTGGAGCCTTGTAGTGACCTGCATAATTGTCAGGTAAGAGAATCAAGTCCAAAACTGCATTCATGCGTGTCGGTTCATAAATCACATTGTGAAGCCCAAGTTATACTTCAAAGATCGATGAGTCAACATGATTGAAATCTCCAAGCAGGAGCAGTGCATGATCACTCAAATTCATTAGAAGTCCATCTATCACAGAATAAACATACTCATTTAGACGCTGTTGTGTTTGGCTGTTCAACCTAAGTCCTATGGAACAATACACAACGTCTACCAAGCACTTAAAACGGCGATGCGATGCACGAACCACAAGGATCTCAACAGCACTGAAATCTGAGAGATGGAATATCTTTTCAGACTGAAATGTCGATTTTATCCAACAAACAGCATCTCCACCTTTGCCCAAAGTTGTTCGATCAGCCCGATATGCAACGTATCCACAGATGGATATAGTTGAGTCGTTAATAGAACAATCCAGCCACGACTTGGTGAAGCATACTATATCCGGCGAGTAATCAGTAACCAGCAAATAAACTTCACCCATCTTATTAACAAAGGAGAGAGAATTAAAATAGCATATTACGAGTTGTCCAACGTTGTCCAGTATTGTCAATCTGACACACCAGCCTTTAAAACAATCCTTCCATTTCTCATGAATACATCTTCACCATCATTCTTCCTTTTGGTGAACTCCTCTTGAATTTTCCTTCTCTCTTCTAACTGCGAGCGAGTCAAATCTGGTTTCAAAAAGATAGTACGATGAGACTCTGAGTTCTTAAGTAACTTGGAGTTTCTCAAGTACCGGGATCTGTCTTCAAAAGATTCAAAGCGAATTTTTACGGGTTTTGATTTGCGGCCATTGTATTGGTGTTACGCTTCCTAATCCGCATCGATGAAAGAACACTGGAAGGGCCCCCTTTAGTAATCCTCAAACTATCCTCGACATTAACATTGTCATGCGAAGACTCATTTATCCCAAAAACAATAACTCTTGGCTGCTCGAGCATCATTCTCAGTAATAGTTCTATTGATGACATCACTGATATTTTTCTCCATTTTTAATTTCAATTGTTGTCGAAGGAATGATAACTCCTGTTCTACAGCGATAAATCGCTCGACGAAATTATGAAAGTTTACATTTTTACAATCAATGCAATGATATAACAGATCAACAAGGCTTTACTTTGCGGACCAGTGATATTCTAACATTCTTTCCGTATATGAAATTGAGATTGGCAGCATCCGCAAACGCAATGATTCACCATTGATGGCCGTAGTACACGATTTTAAAAATATAGAATGCATCGGTGACGCTCTACCTCTTCTCGAACATTACATGCAGAGATTCACAAAACCAGCGAATACTGTTCAAATTATGTTTTTTGAGAAGTACTTGAGTTGTAGTGCACAATGAGAATAACGATGTCGATAGGGACTCAGATCAACTGACAAGAAATAACACAGCATCAAGAACTTCGTTAAAAGATCACTCAAGCCGACGATATGGACACGAAACGTTAAATTCCAGACGAACGCGAGAGACACAACCGCACGTGAAGAGGGCTAGCTAGAAAGGTATTTATTGCGACTTTATGACTGTTTCAACAAGACAGTCCGGGTGCTGATAGTACTTTTATCCTGAAATTCGAACTCTGTTATTTATCTTTTTTTAGTTGATGCATTTCTTTAATTTTACGAAAGGTTTAGACAAAAGTAAAAGAATGGTTGGGAGATCGAGTTGATTAATTGTAAACAGAATTAAAAAACCATGCTTTCTTAAATTTCTTTGTGTTTTATTTGTTTCTATTGTTTTCTTAATGCAATCATTTTACAACGCTTTCCATAATGTCTAAACTATTGAATGGGTTGTCAACATCATCGATAGTTTCAATTGACAATAAGAGAATCCTGAGCTACAATTTCTGATGCACAGAAACTTAACATGCCACATCAACGACTGACATTTGCTTTCATAGGATTTAGAATCTCTTCGGTCGGTCTACACGTATCAAATTTTATTCTGTCTGGTTTGTTAGCGGAGCCACCAATTTCTTGGTCTCATTGATAGTGCAGTAGATCAAAAGTTTACTTTGTCACCACCTGATCCAATTTGTTGCTTTGAACACAAGTTCCACAACAATTCACGACATTGCAGTTTTAACTGGAAATCTGCGAGATCTTAAGAATCTGAGAAATTCTCAAAATTTATTCAAAAATGGTTCCGCTAACTTCACAATCAGATTGCAGATAAAATAAAATTCGGATTTCCAATTAAAACTGCATTGCTATGAAAAATGAAGAACATGTTTGTGATCAGTCAACAAATTGGAACACATTGTAACAAAGTAAATTCGATCTACTGCCTCTATCAGTGAGACCAAGAAATTGGTTCCGCTGGCTGTTTCCACTAACTTCACACACTTCAGTGACTTTGATATTCGATAAAAATCAATCTAGGATAGAAAATCGTAAAACCGTAGTCTCTACCTTAATGTTATCGGAAACCCGTACGTCGATTAGGAATTTCGGCGAAATATTATTCAGAGCTGATAATGAAAAACGGAGCACCTAAATTTCGCTGAAGTTCAACCGATTCCCATGCCTTTCAATCGCATCGCACAACAACGTGCCATGCATCATTCGTGAGCTTGTATTCTCAGCTTTCAAATGAGCTATGATAGACTTGTATCCGTTATTGCATTTGCTGAGCAGTGCTCAAAGTGTGAAAATCACTCAATTTACAAATCTCAGTTTTTCAAAATAAAGACAAGCGAGCATGATAATGAATCAGGCATGGGAAGAACGAGCATTTTCTGAACTCTCTTTTGACATACTGTTCCTCAAAATCGGTGAACTAATAAATAAATAGTGATATCGTGAAATTATCACAAAATCATGACCGCTTTGGTTGAATATGCCATGGTCTCACTTTTTCATCAAAAGTGTTCATGTTTGGTATCACCTGAATCCTTGCGATGTGAGGAGTGCAAATATGCAAGCCATATTCATGTAAGTTCAATAGTTCTTTTTCAAAATTCTTCAATACTTTTTCTCATTTTCGCAAAAGTAGACAAACAATGAAGGTAAATAATCGGCAGTCGCTATGAGGGAACAAAGACATGCCTTCGCCAATTGTCGTGTTTTGAACCTTCGTTCACCTTACAATGTGTTTATTTTCTTTTGAGTGATTTTCACACTTTGAGCACTGCTCAGCAAATGCAATAACGGATACAAGTCTATCATAGCTCATTTGAAAGCTGAGAATGCAAGCTCACGAATGATGCATGGCACGTTGTTGTGCGATGCGATTGAAAGGCATGGGAATCGGTTGAACTTCAGCGAAATTTAGGTGCTCCGTTTTTTATTATCAGCTCTTGTTACAACACCCCTTGTACGAAGCAACTCTTTCGACGCCTTTTCGTTATAAGTAGGACTGTGCGCTAGCCGCACCTGCTTGCACCGGTGCACCGGTGCAGCCCTAGTTATTAGTTTCATCTCTCTCTCTCTCTCTTCTTTATTCTTGCTAATGCAGTCGTTTCACATTGACACATTTCAACTCTTGAAGAATTCAATGCATCCATCCTACATCTTTCATCCTTCCTCAATCTTCATTGCACACGCCTTAGCAAACGTAAATTCATATTTGACTCTAAATTAAAGTGTGCACCGCAAGAAGAGGAGTTTCAACAAGACAGTCCGGGTGCTGATAGTACTTTTATCCTGAAATTCGACCTCTGTTATTTATCTTTTTTTAGTTGATGCATTTCTTTAATTTTACGAAAGGTTTAGACAAAAGTAAAAGAATGGTTGGGAGATCGAGTTGATTAATTGTAAACAGAATTAAAAAACCATGCTTTCTTAAATTTCTTTGTGTTTTATTTGTTTCTATTGTTTTCTTAATGCAATCATTTTACAACGCTTTCCATAATGTCTAAACTATTGAATGGGTTGTCAACATCATGGATAGTTTCAATTGACAATAAGAGAACCCTGAGCTACAATTTCTGATGCACAGAAACTTAACATGCCACATCAACGACTGACATTTGCTTTCATAGGATTTAGCATCTCTTCGGTCGGTCTACACGTGTATTAAAAGGCAATGTTGCACATGGGCTAATTATATTTCCATTAATAATTCCAAGCCATTCACAACAATGCTGTATCAATTCATGAATTCAACTGACACATTACAACGATATGTACATGTACATTTTAAATCAGACTACCAATTCAAATTGTTATCTATGTACAGAGTATGCATACAAGTCATGGACATCAGTTTCTACAGGGGAAGGATAGAGCAATTAAGTTATATCTATATGTAGGGGAAAATATGTCATCGAAATGAAGTAGGAAATCTCTGGTCCGTGGCTTAGATATTTGTAGTAGACAAAAGCATTAATCACAAAATTACTACATTCCCCCCTCTTGAGGGGTTTAACCACTCAACAAGGATGTAGAAAATCGAAGTTTTGAAATAATTCAAGATGTCGTTATCACAACAAGGGAAAAAGTTTGAATACTCAAGTGGGTTTATAACTTTCATACAAGTGAACTTTTTGTATGGGCCTTACAAAGATTCCTTTATTGGTTTTCAACTTTACACTTCGCACAAGACCATCTTTCCCCGGTAGTAAATCAACCACTCGTGCTAGTGGCCATTTGCTGCGAGCCATGTTTCCATCTGCGATCAAGCAAACATCATTTATTTTGATTTGTTGTTCTTCCGTTTTCCACTTTTGTCAAATTTGAAGAGTTGGCAATACTTCCTTAGTCCACCTCTTCCAAAAATGATCTTGTAATTGCTGTAAATATCTGTGTCTCTTTTGTATCGGAACATCCTCTTTTAAAACATCTGGTAAAGAAGATAATGGTCTTCCAAGAGCCAGATGAGCAGGGGTGATAGGCTGCAAATCACGATGATCAGTACCTTGAAATGTAAGTGGTCTCTGGTTCAAGCTACACTCAATATCTGTCAGTACAGTATTCATTTCTTCATAGGTCAAAAAAGATTTTCCAAGTACAGCTTTCAAAGGAGTTTTCAGGGACTTATTCAATCTTTCATAAAATCCTCCTCGAAATGGACTTTTTTCAGTGACAAATTCCCAATGTACCCCTCTTTCTCCACAAAAGTTCTTTATTTCTTTCGCATTGATTAATCGTTGTGCTTTCTTGAAACTTAAAAAATTGTCACTCATTATGAAATTACAAATCCCTCTGCGATTCATCATTCTTCGTAGCGCACTTAGAAATTCCTCTGTGTTCATCGAAAGAGTCAATTCAAGATGAACCATTCGGCTTTGCATGCAAGTGAAAAGGCAAATATATGACTTGACAGGTCCAGTTGGCGTTTTAAGCATCAAAGGTCCACTGAAATCCAATCCAATATTTGTAGAGGCGTGGGCAATTGTAGTTCTTTCTGAAGGCAAAGATCCCATTTTTTGCTTACTCGGGGAAGTTTGAAGGTGCTTGCATTTCAAGCATTTGTGAATTGTTTTCAAAACTTCTCTGCGTCCATGTATAACCCAAAATTTTTGGCGGATTACACACAATGTCGTTTCGATTGATGCGTGATTATTCAACGTGTGATAATACATGATAAGTTTCTCGGTTACCATGTCACTGTTTGGTAAAATTATTTGATGTTTCGTTTCCTCTGATAAATTTGAAAAATCCAGACGACCTCCAACGACTAACAAGCCTAGTTCAATATCGTATTTCGGGTCCAGTGATAGAAGACAACTGTCTTTCCTTATAGGTCTGCCATTTTGTAGATTTTTAAATTCAGACGAAAATCTTTGTTTTTGTATGTTTCGGACCAACATTTGTTCAGCTAAACGATAACCTTGGCAAGTTAAACTTCCATCTTTGGTTCGTAGATCTGAGTATTTCCACTTCAGCATTTGACCTATTAGACGAACAAGGTCGATGTAATTTTCATATTTTAACACAAGATTGTTTTCGACAACTTCTGAGGTAAGACATACCGCTTTCCTAGTTTCAATCTGACTTTCAGGAAAATCAGGTAAGTTATCATTGCTTTCAATGTCAGGCCATTGACTTTCATCTTTCCTTAACCAGTTTGGTCCCTTCCAATATAGTGAGTTTTCGTGTAAGTCATCAACAGATACTCCTCTGGTCAATAAATCCGCGGGATTTTCTGTACCAGGCGTATGACGGAAGGATTTTGGATCAAACAAATCGTGAATTTCTTGTACCCGGTTTGCCACATAAGTTTTCCAAGCAGAGCTAGGCTTCTGAATCCAACAGAGAGCAATTTGTGAGTCAGTAAAAAAGCATACTTTATTAAATGTCAAATAATCCAGTGCCGCTATTATGTAGCTGCACAATCGAGCTGATAGTAAGATGGCAGTCAATTCCAGACGAGGCAAAGATTTCTTCTTCCTTGGAGCAACTCTCGCTTTTCCCATCACATGCTGTACTATCACATCATCCTTCTCATTGAAAAATCGAATGTATACCGTGCAGCCATGTGCTTTCTCAGATGCGTCTGAAAATGATATCATTTGAATTTTTGAGTTATTCGTTTTTGCCACTATCAAACGAGGAATCCGAATTTTTTCAAGCAGAGGCAACTCTTCTTCCCACTTTTTAAATGACGACAAAAGCTCGCCGGAGAGTTCCTCATCCCAATCAAGATCCATCTCCCAAAACTGTTGTATCATTATTTTTGCTCGAATTGTGAATGGTGCGTAGAGGCCAAACACATCATATATCTGGCTTACTTTGCTCAAGATAGAACGTTTTGTGACATTCTCCAGCATTTTTAGTAATTTTTCATTAAGCTTACAACTGAATGCATCTTTCGTGACATTCCAACCTATGCCCAATGCTTTTGTAAATCCATTTTCCTTGTCTTCAAACTCAACCACCTCCTTCTACAATCTATCCTCTGGAGAAATCGAATCCATTACTCGACAATCGTTTGATACGAATTTGGTCATTTTCCAACCACCTTCGGCAAAGACTTCTTTCAGCTCATGCAACAGCTCAATAGTTTCTTCCACAGAATCAGCTCCTCCACAGTAGTCATCCACGTAAATGTCAGAGGCAGCCTCACAACCTCGAGGATATCTTTCTTTCATTTTCGGTGTATTGACGTGATGGTTAATGCTAGCAATGGCCAAGAAGGATGAAGGTTTGATTCCGAACATCAATCGAGTCATAACATACCGAGTAGGCTCTCTGGAACGGTCACAGTGCCTCCATAAATATTGTTGGTATCGGTAATCATCTTGACTGATTTGTGTTTGACAAAACATTTTCTCTATGTCACCCATCAACGCAATTTTTCGGGTACGAAATCGTAGTAAAATCTTCACCTGGTCCTGTTGCAATGCTGGTCCGGATAAGAGACAATCATTCAGGGAGTTTCCGTGTTTATCGGGAGAGCTGGCGTTGAAGACAATCCGTGTTTTTGTGCTGGCACTTTCCTGACGAATGACTGCATGGTGTGGAATGAAATACTGTGGACCGTTAGAGAATTCAAGTATTTCATCGTTAGTTGCTGGCCTAGCGAATCCAAGTCTTTCATAGTCCTTCATGGCCTGTTCATAATCTTTAAATTGAGTTTTGTTCTTTTCAAGACGTCTTTCTGTGGAAAGTAGCATTTTCTTTGCAATTTCGAAGTTATTGTCAATTTGAGGACAGTTTTGATTGAATGGCAATTTCACACAATATCGTCCATTTTCAAACTTGACGGTTTTCTTGAAGTGATCTAATGTAAACTTTTCTTCTTTGGTATAGACTTCGTTTTTGTCTTGAATACCTATTGCTTCAAGTTTCCAAAAGTTTTCAACTTCCAATTCTAGATCGGTTTTCACACGTGACTGAAGGAACATACAATTGACATTATTGTTTTCTTTGAACTTGCTTGTGCCTTGATTCCAGATTTACGCCAATAAAGACATGTCCGAATACAGTCTCTATAGCTGCTGGAACCATGTCATCGTTTGGATTGCGCACTATATGTCCCGACACCAATTTGAGATAATGATTGATCCCAACCAAAATATCGATTTCAGATTCTGCATGAGAAAATTCATCTGCAATATCAATACTTTGTAAGTGTGAACATCTTTCAAAATCCATTTCTATAGGCTCAATCGGCTTGCAAATCCTTCCAGATCTGACCAGAGCGTCAATGTAGTAGATTTTTCCATCTTCGTTGTACTTTGAAAGTCCAAAAGAAACTCTACCCGTTTTCAAAGTCGAAACCTTCTCTCCAAACCCATTCACGTGAACATTGAAGTTTCTGTTATAGTTCATGTTCATCTTGCGAACAACACTTTCCTTGATAAATGTATCTTGACACATTGTGTCGAAACCAACTCTGACCATTTGCGACTTTCCATTGAAATGAATTTTAGCAAGTGCTGATGGCATAATTCGCTTGCAAGCAGTGCTATTAAGACAGGGTGAGTTTATCGTTGAGTTCAGGGATTGCGATTCAACAGCTTCACTTACATCTTCGTCATGCCTATCAAAATGGAGAAGGCTGTGATGCTTTTTCATACATGCTTGAAGTAAGCAAAGGCCATTGTGTGGTTCGCACTCCTTTCCTGGATGGAATCGATTCAAACATTTGAAGCAAAGTTTCATTTCTTTTGAATAACTCCATCGGTCTTTTACGCTTTCTTTTTTGAAGCTAAAACATTCTTGCAGTTTGTGGTTCCTCCTCAAGCATTTGATACATTTTACTTCTTGATTATTTCTTTCGTCGGGCTCTTGATTGGCAGTCAGCGATTGAACTGAATAATTCATAGCCCTTCTTTCAACATTTGAGTTTTCCTTTCTGGATCCAGATTTCTTTTGATTGAAGTTGCATTCAATAGCTTCTCTAGAGCGAACTTCCTTTGTAATCCATTTTGAATACTCTTCAATCGAAGCAAATTCTTCATCATGATGAGATTGCAACAATTCGTTCTCCCAACTAAGTCTCAGATCCTCATTAAGTTTAGATTCCAAGATGGGAATGAGTAAAGCATCAATAGGATTATCAATTTTGCTCAAGCATCTCGTTAGTGTATGTAGCTTTCCTTGAATAGTAACATAACAATTTCTAAGAGCAATAGTATCATTCGAAGGGCACGATGGCATTTCAAGGATGGATTTCATTATGTTCCTCACAACACTTCTTGGCTGTCCAAAACGGGAGCGAACGTGGTGCAACGCACGTGAATAATTTTCCGCTAAAGGTGAAAATGAATCCAGGCAATGTAATGCAGTTCCTTTCATGCTTTGACGCAAGTATCTATATTTGTAGAATTCTGATATTCTTTCATTGCTGTGGATAAGAGCATCAAAAGATTCCCACCATGTATAAAAATCATCATTGGTATCTCCGAAAAAATCAGGTGGATCGATACCTGAGGGTAAACTTTTACCATGTCTTGATTTGTCACCTTGACATAATTTTGAGATTTCATATTTCTTTTCCTGTATCATAGCATTGACTTCTCTATATTTCATCTGTAATTGGTTTGCAGTTTCATTTGTGAAAGTATCCAAATTTTCAGCAATAATTTCATTCACCTTTTCAACTGACTTTTGTATATTTTTCATCGCATCTCTGTATAGAAATTCACTGACTGCATTTTCAATATCCTTTTCTAAATTCCTCATTTTTGAATCAATATCTTCAAAGAACCAATTTACCTTTTCCAATATGGCATGTGACTGGCTACAGTCACCATTTGTTACATCTGAATTTTGATTATTATTGTTCGTCTGTGAGTATGATTCCAAAAATTTGTACATCAACTTACGTGTTTCTTCTTGTTCCTTCATGCGATTTTCTTCTTGTTCTTTCATCATTTGCATCATCATTTGTAGTGTACTATAACTGTCAGCATTGACACAATTCTGTTCAGATGCACAAGATAATTCACCGTGCTCTATAATTCTTTTAATCAAATTTCCTCTTTTGCCACTTGCCGAAGTATTCAATTCCTCACAAATTTCACGCAATTCATCCAAATTCTTTTTTGACAAACTGTTTTTATTCCAAGAATGAGACATGTTGTGAATTGTATTAAAAGGCAATGTTGCACATGGGCTAATTATATTTCCATTAATAATTCCAAGCCATTCACAACAATGCTGTATCAATTCATGAATTCAACTGACACATTACAACGATATGTACATGTACATTTTAAATCAGACTACCAATTCAAATTGTTATCTATGTACAGAGTATGCATACAAGTCATGGACATCAGTTTCTACAGGGGAAGGATAGAACAATTAAGTTATATCTATATGTAGGGAAAAATATGTCATCGAAATGAAGTAGGAAATCTATGGTCCGTGGCTTAGATATCTGTAGTAGACAAAAGCATTAATCACAAAATTACTACAACACGTATCAAATTTTATTCTGTCTGGTTTGTTAGCGGAGCCACCCAGCGGAACCAATTTCTTAGTCTCATTGATAGTGCAGTAGATCAAAATTTTACTTTGTCACCACCTGATCCAATTTGTTGCTTTGAACACAAGTTCCACAACAATTCACGACATTGCAGTTTTAACTGGAAATCTGCGAGATCTTAAGAATCTGAGAAATTCTCAAAATTTATTCAAAAATGGTTCCGCTAACTTCACAATCAGATTGCAGATAAAATAAAATTCGGATTTCCAATTAAAACTGCATTGCTATGAAAAATGAAGAACATGTTTGTGATCAGTCAACAAATTGGATCACATTGTAACAAAGTAAATTCGATCTACTGCCTCTATCAGTGAGACCAAGAAATTGGTTCCGCTGGCTGTTTCCACTAACTTCACACACTTCAGTGACTTTGATATTCGATAAAAATCAATCTAGGATAGAAAATCGTAAAACCGTAGTCTCTACCTTAATGTTATCGGAAACCCGTACGTCGATTAGGAATTTCGGCGAAATATTATTCAGAGCTGATAATGAAAAACGGAGCACCTAAATTTCGCTGAAGTTCAACCGATTCCCATGCCTTTCAATCGCATCGCACAACAACGTGCCATGCATCATTCGTGAGCTTGTATTCTCAGCTTTCAAATGAGCTATGATAGACTTGTATCCGTTATTGCATTTGCTGAGCAGTGCTCAAAGTGTGAAAATCACTCAATTTACAAATCTCAGTTTTTCAAAATAAAGACAAGCGAGCATGATAATGAATCAGGCATGGGAAGAACGAGCATTTTCTGAACTCTCTTTTGACATACTGTTCCTCAAAATCGGTGAACTAATAAATAAATAGTGATATCGTGAAATTATCACAAAATCATGACCGCTTTGGTTGAATATGCCATGGTCTCACTTTTTCATCAAAAGTGTTCATGTTTGGTATCACCTGAATCCTTGCGATGTGAGGAGTGCAAATATGCAAGCCATATTCATGTAAGTTCAATAGTTCTTTTTCAAAATTCTTCAATACTTTTTCTCATTTTCGCAAAAGTAGACAAACAATGAAGGTAAATAATCGGCAGTCGCTATGAGGGAACAAAGACATGCCTTCGCCAATTGTCGTGTTTTGAACCTTCGTTCACCTTACAATGTGTTTATTTTCTTTTGAGTGATTTTCACACTTTGAGCACTGCTCAGCAAATGCAATAACGGATACAAGTCTATCATAGCTCATTTGAAAGCTGAGAATGCAAGCTCACGAATGATGCATGGCACGTTGTTGTGCGATGCGATTGAAAGGCATGGGAATCGGTTGAACTTCAGCGAAATTTAGGTGCTCCGTTTTTTATTATCAGCTCTTGTTACAACACCCCTTGTACGAAGCAACTCTTTCGACGCCTTTTCGTTATAAGTAGGACTGTGCGCTAGCCGCACCTGCTTGCACCGGTGCACCGGTGCAGCCCTAGTTATTAGTTTCATCTCTCTCTCTCTCTCTTCTTTATTCTTGCTAATGCAGTCGTTTCACATTGACACATTTCAACTCTTGAAGAATTCAATGCATCCATCCTACATCTTTCATCCTTCCTCAATCTTCATTGCACACGCCTTAGCAAACGTAAATTCATATTTGACTCTAAATTAAAGTGTGCACCGCAAGAAGAGGAGTGTGTGTCATCCAATCCACTGCCCCACCCTTCTCTGTTCCTCCTCCTCACGTGCTCACCGTAATTCCCACCTTATAAATCGGACGGCCGCACCTGCTGCAATCCTTACCCGCTTTCTGCTTGTCTTCGTCACTTCCATCACCGACTAGGAAGACGCCTTTGGCGGTAGTTGGGCCGAAAAAACAGCGATTGTGTAATTTCAAACAATGTTTTCAAACAGTTGCGGAGAAGCTCCCCGCTGTAAGATAACTGAGTTTTTGTGAGGCGGAGAACAAAGAAATGAAGGGAATCGGAGCTGGAACTGTGAGTGGGAGCTGTTTTCGCATTGCGCTATCTTCCAAATTCGACTCACCGAGCAAGTCGATGATCATACGTCGCAGAAGACACGATATGGACAATAAACTCTAAGCTTCAAGTCCCTACGTAGTCCGGATGTCTTGTCTACATTCCAATATCATCATCAGTGTACTCAACTTTTGCAAACAATTTTCAGAATGTGTCAAATATTTATTACCCTGATCTATCATGTTTCTACGGCTCAGCAGATATTATAATTCTACGTATTCTCATGCTGTTTATTTTGTATATCAAGCCAACTTTTATACATATTCTTTCATTTCTACAAACTGACTACAAGCTTCACATCAGAATTGTCTTCACTACCTGTTTCGTGAGGAAATCATAGTCACGTCGCAGACCCAGGTGAGTAATAGTTAAGCTTTGTTATTTAATCAAAATAATGAGCGTAATGTCAAAACAAAATCGGTCGATATCAGATTTTACTGCTACAAGAAGATTGTTTAAGGATTCATGTACGGTGGTCCCAAATGAAAAATCTACAATACTAAAGATTATATGAAAAACAAGACTAAGCTAATGCACGCAATTATACCAATGTGCCTTTTTAGTTGAAACCAAAATTAGCCAATGACATCATGCCGATTCCGGTTACGACACTCGACATTTTGGCAATGATAAGAAAGAAAGACTCCTGATATATAGTCAATGTACTGTTGAGTGCAATAAACCCCAATGTGACGTAAGAATTAACCACTAAAGCAAGTTTTGTACACCTGTGTAGTACTGGCTGTTGTTAAACTGTTAAATCTGCAATGTTCAATCAATTATGATTTAAAGTCAATGTCAGGTAGTGTAGGCCTACATTAATTTCAATATACTGCCTCAGTTCAATTTAGCGTGATTTTGCGATTCAGATAAAATCTACGATCCCGCCATGAAAATCTTCAGTCACAAAATGGGACCGTATATGCCCTTAAAAATTACACTGACTGCTGCATTTTCTGAAACTGAAAATTCGCATCTTACCATCTTGCAACGTATGATATAATTTATCCCATCTGGCATGATTTAGTAGTGAAATAATCATTTGATCTGTTTAGTGCGAAACAAATTAAAATATGATGTTTGTTAAATATCTTCATGTTATGCTTAGAGAATGATGACATATCCAGTTAATGAAAAAGACGTCACTCAACGACTCTCAGCACATCAGTGGCTATTATTTCAGTGTGTTGTTTGCAACCACTGCTTGATGACCAATGATAGTGACTATGGATGTGCATTATTCTGTTATTTGGCACACGTTTCTGTGTGTACGAATGAGTACCCTGCCCGTACACGCCCATATCAGCGAGTTTCAGCGGGAGTGGCCTACCCACATTCATTCGCGCACGCGGTTATCCGCACCAGCCCGAACCGCCCTCGGCTATACCCACATCCAACCATAACCGCGAGTAGTATACCCGCAACCTTGAGTAACCTAACCACAAGCACCCGCACCCGAAAGCACTCTTTCTGTATCCAACCTTTCTGGCGGTTTCTGCCGGTGGTGTTGTCACTAGGCCTATAGGTAGATACAAAGATTATTTCATGATGACATATGCTCACAACTTGCAATATGGAGAATAATTAAATAGTAAACCAGGGGTTCCCAATCTTTTTTGTAAAGGTACGGATTAAAATTTTTGATGGACAGTGAGGTCCGTCCAATTTTACATGTAAATTGCAGGAAACAATGTAATAGGGAATGTGATTAACCCTTTCATGCACATTGTGTCCTTTTGAGGACATTTGGACCCGCATCTTTTCGGACAACATTGCGTAGCATTGTTGATCTCAAAACAGCAAAAATTTATAAACAAAAGATAGAGGAGATAAATGCGATTCTACAGGCACCACTCCCAACCTCATACGATGCATAGAACGCTGCAAATTGCATTTGAAATTTGTTTTCAAAAGGTTCAAATACTATAAACAAATCGTACAATTTGCTCGTAGTAATTTCGTAGTTTTCTACTGATCCTTCTACCTGCACTACGTGTTTTGATTGCGATAATATTTCAAAAGCAATTTTACATGACGGCAACGGCATAGTCTGAAAAGGTAAGTAATCACTAAACAATCTGCTCTATCAAACAAAATTGAGTTGCAGCCTACACGCTGAAATGAGAGAAGCCAAGAAATATTTTTTTAAAAATATCCATCAAGAATTGAGGAATTGATGCGAGACATGAAACTGGCTGTGTGCTTCGTAGAAATAGAGCTCCGGTTTGCTTCAAATGTGGTCTGCGACTTACATCGTGAGGACAGATTAAGCATGATCAATAACGAAGTAAACTGCAAGGAAATCACGCTCAGCGTGTTCATTACGAGATCATTGCGGTCCGTCGGATCCAGAATCGTGCTGCGGTTTGGAGTTTGGGAGGCCCTGTAGTTAACAGTAATCTACGGTGGTCTCATATTGAGAATAAATAATAATATGCGACATTCCATAAGTATTCAAAGAAAAAGAGCAGATTTTTATTTCGCAAGCATGTTTTCATGCAAGAAGCCTGTAATTTGTTGAATTCCCTGTGTACAGAATATATATTTTTGTAAATAACACAAGATTCCTTGGGCGCATTCTGCTGCATCGGATGATGATGACTTTAAAATTTGTTGTTTGTACATTTTCTAAATTTCTTTTCAAATTCACCTCTCGATCGGTAATTAGCCCTTCGCTGCATAGTTCTTGTATCGAATAAATGAACAAAACTATTTTAGATTTTGAAAATCCATTAAATGTTAAAAGTCAAAAATTATGGATTATCCATAGTAAGCTCTTTCATTTTCATCATCTATTCACAGAAGTTCTTGTTGAGAATTTATCACCAAATGCTGGCCATGTATGCTCGTCATATATCTTCTGCCTACTTTAACCGGTCAGATTAATTTTTGGCTTTCATTTGTGATTTTCTTTTGCTTGGTCCACTTTAGCCGCGGATGCCATTGGAAGTCAACCATTGGGTATCCAGACTGAAGGATGCACTGTACAAAATACCAAAAACTAACCAAACCAGCACCATCTTAATCCTGATGGGCATAGGTGACGTGAAGACTTCATTTTTTGATCCAATATTACAAGTCCTCATTAATTAGTCAAGTTCTTATACTTTATGGTCCTCTAGTGCCTGAAACTAATATTTCGATATGAACTGACTGGGAGAGTGCACCGAATGATGAAAGGGTCCACATATTGACATTAAGGAGCATTCTCTGAGAAATACTTCTAGAAGAATTGATCAAACATTTTTTCTATAAATGTAATCAATGAAATTAATCCTGTAAAATTAAAATATGAATATAAAAATATATGAAAATAAGAATCTGTCGAAAGATGCTATCTACTTTACACGACTTCATTAGAAAATATGGTTAACAAACATTCCAGCGAGATTCGTTGCGATGAAGTACTGTACGTTCTTATCTTCTAACTAACGCTCCACAATGAGAGGATCATCAGGAACCTCAAGCGAACTCTGTCTACTGATCTACTTCCGTATTCATACTTCTCCTATGGGTAATTAAGTTAATTATCAATATTTCCATGATTCTGACTGACTGTTCGAGCTCATTAATCATCAATCTCGATTATGAAAAATTATGATTGTCCTTCATCTAAATCTCTATGCCACAAATTCTACCTCATTTGTTCTGATTTCCCTTGTCACATAATTTTTAGTGGCCGAAATTCAGTTCGATGCTTTACATCACTAAACATTTACTTGTATTAAACTATAATCAGGGGAGAATAAGTACTTGACAGGACAGTTGAATACCTAACACATAACTGATCATAGTGGAGGGCCTGCATGTAGTCGAACATTGGGAAATAAAAAGTCAATTGAATATCTGGAACATTCAATACTGCAACATTCATAAAACTCATTTGGTCTCAGCTGGTCTCGCTGCCTCTCATTGAGATCTACGACAGAGTAAGAACATGCATTTGACAACTTCAGCATATACACAAGGATATACGTGTATGTCAATCGATTGCTGAGGAGTAGTAAAGGGAACTTAATGACTTCACATGCAGGTAAGAAAACACATGGTAAATCATAATGTGCTAAATAAAGGCTTAATCACAGGAAGTAAATAAAAAAACAAACAAAATAAAGTGGCAAAAATACACATTCACGTAAATGACCAAGCTCCGGGATGCTGCACGTTTTCCAATGAAAGTCATTTGACTGAAATCTCCCGGGTAAACAGAAACTTTTCGGTCTCGATTTGTTAAAAATTTTGTTCAAAACGTCGCGACGGGCATTCGGCGTCTTGCGTGTTGGCCGACATCGAACTAACATTGACATCAGGAGGCGCACGACGCGGAAGATCAGTCGCGGTTTTCAGAATAATTTTTTTAACAAATTGAGACCAAAAACTTTCTATTTTCCCGGGAGTTGTCAGTCAAAATGACTTTCATTGGAAAAATGCATGCACAATGTAATTACAACAGTGGTATGATAATAACGACAATCTATCAATTAGACAGGAGATGAATTGAAGGCAAATTCCTTCGGCTGGTATAGGGATGGACTGCGAAAGTGAATGGAATTGGCTTCAGTGGTCTTAAGTTCGAGTTTAAACCTACAACACTTGCTCATCGAAACTTGCATTTCCTTTGATCACAGGTAAGTAAATGACGAGTAGTGGATGAAGACGATGTACCACAATTTGCTCGATTGTACATGGGTCATCCCTCAACCACTTAGGGATGCGTTCGTCGAGGTTCTACCAACAGCCTCGCAGACACAGTCAAAATGATACTCTACATTTACCGAGTTCAACTTCAGAGTAGGTATGCGGTCCTTCTCGGCTCGTTGGACGCAAGTCGATGCAAAATTTTTCAAATAATAGGATTGGTTTTATGCATTAGATCTCTACGAAGGCAGCGAGACTGGTGGAGAGCAACTGAATTTACGATTCTTGCAGTATTTAATGCTTCATTCAAGCTTACTGCGCATTGCTTATAATTAGATAAAATAGTATAATGACTAAGCTTTTTCGAAAGATGCTTTGCAATTGTTTTGTGGGATTCAGCAAATTAAGAATGCTTAAGTAATAAAACATTTGCTGAGACAAATGACCACATTAGCTCACCAGTTATACAAGCATGTGTATCAGCCCCATGTACAGTATGCATAGGCCCTACATGTATATCTCTTTGCTTTAAGATTTCCAATCAGTTCTCATCAAAAACTGTACTGTTGATACTGGCATTTGTTGAACTGTGGCGTTATGCACTTAGTGGTGTTGAGACATTTTAGGAAATGTATTACTTTATTCTCTTTTGAATTTCTATTTCCCTTGCATTCCTAATTCACGCAGCGATTTTGCCTGCAACCTAAGAGGAAAATCGATAAACCTCTTGCTGACAAGATAATGTGCAACAGTTGAACATAGGTAGGTAGTGCAAGCCCATGTAGAGCAGGGGTGCTTGCTTTTATTGAGGGCCAATTCTTTTATACAGAATATTGGCGGGCCACTTTTATCTTAAATTTTAGATCTGTGCAATTTATTCAGGTAGTATTACAACACAATTGTCGTAAATCTTCACTTCGATTTCAGTCATAAATGATTTGCAAATGCTGAAGCAAAAGTTTAGGACAATATAGTAACGAGTGAAGAGTGCGGATAATGCATATAAAGTCTATCCGCAACCTATTTCACAATCAGTTGTATATCAGTTGTATGCGTAATCTTTACATAATTATACATACCCATTGCCCATGCTGTTTTATACAAAAAGAAATTGCAATACAACGGTGGTTTTTAAAATTTGCATGCGACACAAGAATCAGAGATAGTTGTGTAATAGAAATACTATTTTACCGTACATAAATAAGATAACAGCAAGTGTGCCAGCACAAAAAAACAAAGACGTCAGTGGAGAGGGTGTTCTTCTATCTTTTTTGTTTAATATTTGCTACAATATTGGATGTATAGCAATTCTCAGATAGTTTCTTCGACTTTCATCTGACATACGTGATCGCAACCGTGACTTCGTCACTTTCAGCAAAGAAAATGTTGATTCGCAAATATATGTGCTCACCAAGTATGGACGCAATTTTTCTGTTGTCCTTGATGTTTGTGCATTTTTGTACTTAATTACTTTGTCTGTAAATATTTTAGGAACGTTTTCGTTTATTGCCCTAGCGGACACGAAGAAATCGTTCACGGAACGGGTATAGCCCACGGGCCGTATGATGCGCACTCCTGATCAAGAGCATTCATCGATCCACACAATTGGCAGATTTAAACCATTTATACAATAAGAATTTCGTAATCAGTAAAATGTGCTTGTAAATGACGTTGTGATTACTTAATCGATAATGTCATCGGAAACGTCAATTACTTTGGCTTCTTGCCTGCTATCTAAAGTTCAGTATGTAAGCAAAATCACTAAGCTATAACTAATCTATAAGAATGCGTCGCGAGGTATGATTTAGTTACCTGGTCAGATGTTTGAAATTAGAAAGGTGTTACTTGCCAAGGGCAATTACCATTATGTTGGACACACATCATCCATCATAGTGAAGAATTATCTAGCATCTGATTCTGAGATCGAGTTCAAATGAATTCGTTCAGATAACACAGCAACCAAAGACAATTGTCTGAAATCCTGTGAGACCCTGTATATACAGAGTATTTATCACATCTCGGCAGATGAAACTATCACAAGGCATGTTTCGGCTTGTTGTTCCTCATTAATTGTAAGAATGCTCGAATAGCGACGTTGGAGCTAGAGGACCTACAAGCGTGCCCTCAATCGGGATTCGAGAGGCCATAGACCATATGATTAGAGCACGAATTAGCCAGGAAGACACTGCTTTGTCGTGAATGGTGGAATGCATTAAATAATCATAATACACCATCTGACATTGAAGCGCTTCACACTGGCGCTGCTCTTATTTTCCACGATTAACCTGGTTTATTGATAAATTTGTCATACCGGAAGAGATGAAACCACCACGAAACTTGTTTTGGCCTATTCTGCCATCTTCATATGCTCAGTTTTGCCATAGATTTGAAGTTGTTTTAAAAAGCTCAGAGTGAATGATAAATAATTCTATTCACCACACTTTCGTATATCACTTTATCAGAAATTATTTGATAAAGTGACATGCGAAAATTTAGTGGATTTAGCCTACATTTTTTCTGATTGATGTGGATTCTCAAGACTCAAAAACTAACATTAGGAGACGATCGTCATTAGCAACAGCATTTTCAACAATTTAGTGTAAATGCTACCGTAACATTCAGAGATGCAACAGTTAATACTTATGCTTGTTCCTTGTTGGGAATTCAGATTAGCGTTGAATTTAGTAAATACATTTTTCTTGTGATGAACTACAGATGAGGGTTTATAAAATCCCATCCATTTCGTACGAATTGAGTTACTTAGCATTAATATCGTATTTCGTGCAACAACATGAAATGAAATGTTAAGTTCATGATTGCAAAGCATTGACTCATTTGAAAAAGGAAAGGGAGTGTTACAATACAATATGGAAAACATTTTCATACAATTTCATTTCACGTCATTGTTTAACTCAATAGTCACAAAGATCTTCGCATAAGAATATGACACTCTTTCAAGATTGAAAGCAGACAGCACCACTCTGCAAAGCCACATCTTCCGGTGACGTGATTTGTCAAAAGGCATCTGTAGACCATGTATTTAACTAGCGCTGTGCGCGGTGCACCGACATGTGCGAATTTCGATCAAATTGACATTTTGCTGTCTAGTTTCAGTTATAGTAATTCTTCGTGTCTGTTATCTTGGACAAAACAAATTGGAAGAAAAATATTTTAATAATGTTGTGGTGTAATTACTGCAAGGAGGAGAACATTATTCAGTTCTGTTAATCAATTCAATTCAAGCTTTAATTTTCTATTACATGAATAAAACCTGTTGAAAATCATGAAATAACTAATGTACACGTATTTCCTGATGTTGATAAAATAATGTGAAAAAGTGACAAAAGTTAGATAATTCAAGTTCATGACAAATCATTTTAGGCCACGAAATCTCAATTTCCGCGACCTCAAAATTTTATAATCTCCAAGTGAATAGTGGATATCCAGCAGATGCTTCTCTTGCTAATATATAGGCTATCTTACGATTACATCGGCCAGCAACTCGTCTGCAAGATTTTATCGGCAGCTGTCAACGTAGTCGCATCACAAAGGGACTACTTGAAGTCGAGTAATGTTGAAGTGGTGACCTTCTTGCATAGTAATTTCATGCTTGTCAAGATCAGTAAGACCGAATGCGGGTGCTCTTATTTTTGATAAATATGGCTGGTGATCTTATAGATATGATAATTAAGGCTATTCACTGCTTCGTAATGATTCTTTGCGTTGTAATCCACAAAACAATTTCAAGTGAATTTTTGGCCATACTGTTCGGTAAACAATCATTTGCTTTGCGTTATCGATTTTATGTAGAATATAATTCAGGGGAAAAATAGGTTTATATTACACATATCTACAAAGCCATTACGCAAAAATAATCAATTTCGAGTAAATTCAATATTTTAGTTGACTCTGCCCTGACGCATGGTTTTGCTTCTTCTTCAACCAGTCTGTAATTTTCTGCATATTATGTTATTTGTAGTTTCTAACCTTTAAATCTTAGAATATGATTTTGCAGTCCTATTTCATTACTTCCCGACACACTGATGCCCGCGCTACCTAAAACTTTTAATTTTAAATAACCCGTCGTGTTATTTAACCACGAAAAGTAAAGTAAAACTTCGCTATGCCAGATCGACAAAAATATTTGTTTTGCAAATTACCAAACTGTTTAGAGTATGGGATGATAGTGATGATCTGCACTCTGTCCTGTTTTTCCTAATACAGTGCACCGGTGCGAGCAGGTGCGGCTAGCGTACAGCCCTACTTTTAGTTTTCGCAATTAGGGGACATTGGTTGGATGGAAATGATCTACAGTGCGTTCATAAAGTCACTGTGCACCTAATAAATCAATGCATGCGCAGTACTTTGTCGCTTAGAAATAGATTGCCACGCACTATAAAAAATGAAGTTTCTTTTACAAACTTCGACTTCTGTGTGATCACAAAATATCTATATATTTGCATACTACAAAAGCATTTGAAAATATCCATCTCGTTCACGGATGCAAATGTAAATTCGACGTCTCATATTCTCAAACATTCGGTGAATTTCCTCGTGCCTGATAGCGCCAAGTTACTGTCGGTTGTTTTCTCTAGACTCCTGTAGATTTCGTGACCTGCTTCCGTAAACCTCTTGCTTCACCGCTAACCACCAGTAAAAGTCCAAGACATTAAAATCCGGGATCTCGGATGCCAAACTCCTTCAGAGATAACTCTTGTCTGAAATATTCCACTAAAATATTGAATTGAGGAATTGGCGGTATGCGCAGTTGCTCCATCTTGCTAGAAATAACCAGTCAAACTTTCACCGTCACTTAATTCGTCAACGAGTGAAGCAATAACTTTGCATAACTTAGCATTCGCATACTTAACATTAGAGAATCTAATGGCTTCTCAACAAATTCGTGTGGGTTTTCACTAGACCGTATTCAGGAACTCTGGCTACTGATATGCTCTGATAGATGAAACCAAGCTTCATCTGAAAAGAAAGTCTAATTGAGCACATCATTTTCATTTAGATTTTCCTCGAACCAAACGCAGTACTGAAGACGCTTGTCATGATCGGCATCATTCAATTCGTGTTGGCCAGAGATGCGGTAGGGATATAGGTCTATGTTCTTTCTTACAGCAGGATGAGCCGCCCAAAGAGATAAACCCACTTCTTGGGATAAGCGACGCATCGACTTGTTTGGGCAATGAGTCATAGCTTCAGAAATAACATTTTCAGGAATAACCTTCTTATCACTTAAGATTAATGGCCGATCTGAGCGTGATGGCTCGTGCACCGAGTCAGCTTTTCTGAACTCAATGATTGGACTCCAATTAACATTTCCATGAGGCTAATCAGATGCAGGAAGTCTTTCCAAAAACCCCTTCTTCACTTCATTAGTATATTCCCCATTGGCGCGGAAAACATTTTCGACCAAGAAGTTCTCTCACATTGACAGCACCATATTTAGCTTCGAAATGCAAACATTTCCTGATCTTCACCGAGTTAGTAGCTGACAAATGTGAAGTTAAATTCAAATTCTAAATCATGTTGAATGTCGCAAGCTACTCAATTGCGTTTCCCAAACGAGCCAGTGACTCTGTACATGTGATAGGTAACTACCATTGTAAGATTACGACTGTTTTCTTTGGCAAAACAAAGTTAGAAGAGGTGCACAGTGACTTTATGAACGCACTGTATCTTACGAGGACTTCGACATCACTTTACAAATCTTGCTACCACTTCAGACACTTCCTATATATTTTTGTAGCCTTCATTGTACAAGTCAGTCAGCTCCACTTTTTCCCGTTCGGGTTGCACTCTACCTTGATTATACATCTATTTGTATACTCTACAATAACTGCAACATTCATTATCTTGTGCAATAAGTTTGAAATATGCTGCAGTATGTTTTACAATATGTTTCATGGGCATGTTTGCAATTTAGAATTGCAGAAGTTCTCTAACTACTCGTAAATGTGCTTTATAAAAAATCATCAAAAGTATTAGCTAAATAAATAGCGTGTTGGTGCAACTTTGTAAAGGAATGCATTGAAGAGAAAACTATGTTGTCTCATGGCCACGTCTATTCTCTACGGTGAGATACAACAGTACTGTACAATCTGGGTTAACAGCTGATACATAAAACGCTAGATTACAGTTCAGTTCATACGTCATCAATACTGTCCAAACAAGTCGCTTAACTAGAAACGCGTTACATAAAATTCACAAGAGAAATGCGTACTAGTAAAATCGATAAAAGGTAATATACAAAAACTGAAAATATGTGCGAGAGAATAAATTTAAAATACATAGACTAAAGGAAAACTGAAAGTTACAATAAAGACCATGGCAAACTGAAGCAAAAGTCAGCACAGTTTTAACAGAAACAATCTGTCCTTCTGCACACAATGATCCGGGAGTGAGAGTCGAATGCTTACACTTTCTGTGATGGCCAGCTCCAAAGATGTCCTTGCTTTTCTTGCTACTTGAAAGCCTTGGTGTTCCTGCTCTTGATTTGCCTTGGTCTTGATTGTAACTTTCAGTTTTCCTTTAGTCTATGTATTTAAAATTTATTCTCTTACACATATTTTCAGTTTTTGTATATTACCTTTTATCGATTTTACTAGTACGCATTTCTCTTGTGAATTTTATGTAACGCGTTTCTAGTTAAGCGACTTGTTTGGACGGTATTGATGACGTATTAACTGACGTATTGACGTATTATCTAGCGTTTTATGTATCAACTGTTATCCCCACAGAATTAAATATTTTGTTTATCTGCTTCGGTTTGCTAGAAGTGTGATTAATAGGAAATTGAAGGGACATAGAGGAATCTATTAAGTGGGCAAACAGGAATTCCTTATACCTTACAGAGATAGGAAAAAAAGTCGTGCGTCTCTTGCGGATTAATGTGAGTTCCAGCAAAGTGCTTCGATTGCCAAAATTCCTTCAGATTCGAAGAATTCAGATCATTGCGCACAAGTTTTCTCCATAATATTGGCCCTTCCGATCATTATTAAAGAAAGTAGCAGGTGTACGAAAATTAGTTCACTTGATGTTTTCACATTCTCTCCTCGGCATTACTCACTGTATAGTGCATACATTGAATCAAAGCCAGACATCGATGTGTGTTTCGGTGAGTGCGAAGTGATAATCACAGCACGCACGCATATCTCACTGGCTCTGGTGCCCTCTGCTGGCAGCTTATTGTTTGCCGTTTCCAATATCAAGCGATACACGAATTATCCATTCGAGAAGGAGCTATTTCTGTGATGTGCCATTTCGATATTAGGGTTACATACAATTTTTCCTTTCTAGGAAACCGAAGCGCGCGCAGATGAATCTAATTCTGTGGTTAATCCAGATTGTACAGTACTGTTGTATCTCACCGTAGAGAACAGACGTGGCCATGAGACAACATAGTTTTCTCTTCTATGCATTCCTTTAAAAAGTATTAGCTTTAGACGAGACACTGGAATAGGGAGAGCTAGTTCCTCTAAATTATGTGCTTGCGCTGTGACATTGCATCAATCCATTAATCATTTGCATTTTTATTTCAAAGCGTATTTTGAATATAGCAATATTCCGAAATACACGAAACATTCAATTAAGTCAACTTTGAAACAGTACCGGTACTTTATCGAAATTTCCATAACATAAAAGCACACAATGGACCACGATAGAAATTGGATCGAAAGTTTAATGTCGTGGATGCAAAGAATTCTTCCTATGTTGTAACAAAACTGACGTCAAATAACGTGCGAATAAACACACGAATAAACACGAATAAACAACATGTAATTGAACATTGAAATTGACAATAATTGATGACACAAAAGGCCGGATAATAGTCAACATTATTACAAAAATCGGTAGTGTAATTGCATCACTGCATTTTGCATATAAACAAAACTCTTACATGAAGATTTGAGTTGGATCTATACTTCAGGCGATATTCAAGCTATGTACATGAATATTACTTATAATGATGAGCTGTCAAAATGTCGAGTTTCATGTGTTATAAAACTTTCGATCATTACTTAAGTTGTTGATGTGCGTATTTCACAGCATCTGCACTATAGCATTTTCAATCTGTTTGTTAAGCTGTCTGAATCGATGAAATGCATCTTAGCACACTCTGCGTGGTAGCCTATGCTAATCGACTATATACGACTGTAGAAGCAGAATTCTTACATGCATATGTGCACTAAATAGTGAGCATCTCTGTCATTGATTGAACTATGCTCTAATTCAACGTATGCAAATCTGATTAACATTCACTTTGGTTGGGAGCGATATATGCCCAACAATTGCTTAGTTCATATTAACACAGGAGGCAACACGCATGCTGACCTATTTGTGATATCATGCAAGTTCAGCCATTAACCAATGGATCAACTGATTTATCACATCAATTACGATCGTAGTCAATTTGAATTTTTGTAAATGGCAATATGAAATCAACGTCTTATTGCCTCAAAAACAATCTTCATTACTCAGTAGAATATTTGTGCGTAGAAGCAAGCATACGGCTAGACGTGTTTGACAATCAGATCTGCCAGCACTAAATCACCAATGTATTGACTACACCGAGCGCGCGCGATAGCTCATTGTACTATTACCCTACGCGGACGGTTGCCTGCCGTGCATTGTGCTGTCACATGTACTGATGATTGTGCGTCGACGTGCTGCAACTAACTAATTAATCATACTTTCAAATCACCCGTTATTCGCCTTCCGCGATGGATTCAGCGAAATATTCTTCTCTCCGTCCAGAAAACTCGTGTTTGGAGTGTCTGCGAAGCACACCATGTGCCTCTCTATGGGGCCTCATCTTCTGCTTCATTGGAACTGGTGCCGTTGGTGGAGGAATCGTATTCGGTCTGAAAATCCTAAACGGACTATTTGAAACTGAAAACATGTGAGTTCAAATTCAATTTTCGCTCAGCTTTGTAATAAATTTGTCGTTAGCCTACTACAAAGGTTGTAGCAAAGGAATCTTATCAGATCCCTAAAAAATGCACTGTACTCGTACTTTGTGTTCAATTCCGGATATGACGAATTTCTTCTCGTCTTATAAATTGCTTTGGTTTTTCTTGAAAATGTAAACTTTTTTGAACTTCCATCAACCAAGAATGACAACAAGATGTCATCTGGAGGAGCGCTATTTATTCTTCTGCTATTGGAATGCTTCAAACTGAAAATTTGATTTTGTCACTCATTTCTTCAATGACAGACAAGCACTATGATTATTGCTTTTGAACATTCCCACAACTAGGATTCCTGAATGGTACGCAAGATAGCTTCTAGGCCGACGAGTCAAAATGATCTTTTAGCTGGCACAAACAAATGAGATATGAATTGATTACAAGTACATAATTAGATCGGTCTATTAGAAGTGCAACACGAAGCGATTTCACTTACTTAGTAGTCAAAAGGAGAATTTCAATACATTGATGAATAGCAAAAAGTAGTGTTTCGTCGCTCACAGATTTCTTTGAATTTTTTCAAAATGCTTTCCTTGCTTTGCCATGATTCCTTCAGATGAATGTTCGCAATCGTCACCATCCGTTTAGTTGACCGTCATGTTTCCGTTAAGTGGCGTTTATCATCACGAGTTATCCTAGTGTGATACCCGATCCAAATTTTAACCTAAGAAACAAATATTATCTATCGACTGCTGTTACATTTGCATCATATAAATCACATTTTGATTCGTAATCAGTGACTAATCTGACTGTCATCAATTTGCCACGTGATAGCTGACATTTTCATTCATTGCTACCACAGAATTAAACAGGTCGTCTCTTCTTCTGTTTGACTAGAAGGGAAGCATTGGAACATGCAACGCTGGTGAAATGGCACAATCTGCTGACTAAATACCATAGCAATCGAACAATAAGCAGCCAGTTCAACATTAAACACGCCAAATTGTGCTAAGTTTCAATGACTGTTATCAACCGGATCACACAGTAAAGAGACACAGACGATTTCAAGTTCTACAGAGAAGTTTGTGAACGTTTTTTCATGCGCCTGCTAACTTTTTTTAAAATGATCGGAGGGCCCAACATTATCGAGAAAACTTTTGCGCAATGATCTGAATTCTTCGAATCTGAAGAAGTCATGGCGATCGTAGCATTTTATAGGAATTCAGAGCAATCCGCAAGCGGCCCACGACTATTTTTCCTATCTCTGTAAGGTAATAGGAATTTCTTTTTGCCCACTTATTAAGTTCCTGGATGTGCCATCTGTTTGAATCAGTTTGCACTTCTAGCAAAGTGATACGATTAAACAATATAATTCTGTGATTGCTACAATTGTTTTGGAATGATTGCATGTGTATTCATTATGGCACATTCGGATTTTTAATATTCATCTCTTTCTCGTAGTTCAAAATCTGATGAAAGCTGCATGAAATAATAGGAATTCGCATTGCTTGGGAAAATAGTTTTTTTTCCTTTTTTGCGATAAATACCTTCTTGAAAATCAAATGATATATCCAATCGGCGTTGCCCTAAGTAGCCTTGAAAAAGTATGCTTGATAGTATCTAAAGCATGAGCCGGGCAGAGATTGACCCTGATTTACCTGGAGTCCTCACTTGAATTCAACCTTGACCATAGACTAAAAACAAAGTATGAACATTGTACAAACCTCTATGTGCATCCTTACAGTTACTTGCAATTCGGTGTTTACCATCGAAGTTCAATTGTTGATGAAGAGGTTATACTTGACCCTCGACAACTCAACATGTCCATTTTGTCTGGTAGGATGCTTGATGATTTAGATTTTTACAGGACCACGTGCAGAATAAGTCCGAATGTTGTGCGACGACTAAACGAATTGTAAAATGTTGTTTTGTTTAGTGCAAGGATCAAGTTTCAATGCCAGTTTCATCTGGCCGATATCTGAATCCCAGATTGGTCAATAAGACATTTGACCAGGTTTACACATTTACTCATTTGTAGAAGTTATTGGTGTAATGAGTTCTGCCTAAGAGCCACCTGTGCTCAGAGCTTTCTATTGCAGAAATCAAGGTGCACAAGCAACAGGGATGAGGAGTCTGGGTTCGGGCAATATGCAGCTACTTTAGGGAGAGAAAGAACAAGAAACTGTTATTCTGTCAATGAGAGCCAGGTAATTCAAGAAAACAAGGTCGTAGTCCGACAAAAATATTTTCTATTCCTTAGAATAACATTCGTAAAGCCAGTAGCACGATCTCTGATGTACATGTATGAATCTTTTCTGATGTTTAGACTGGTCAATTATTTCCTGATGTTTGCAGTATTTCCTAGGACAGTACCCATCTAAGACAAACTTGGACATATGTTTGTAATATTTTTCAATTACTTACTTTTGTATATACTAAATTCACTACAAACAGTAAAACAATAGGAACACCTAAATGTGAGCATGTTTTCATATTATGCATCAAGAAACACCCGCCTGTCTATTTCAATGTAATAATTTTTGTTCCACTTTAGTAATGTGTCATAATGGAATAGAAGTAATTATAATCACAAAATGATAGCTGTCCGTATTCAAGTCCTTTTTAATGTCGGATTAATCATGTTCATTGACATAGTTATTCTTCATTCAAATTTTAATGTCACTTGAAATGTGATCGCTGCTTGATACGTTAATTTTGAACAAATTATGTCAATCTTTCATGTCCAAATTAAAGAAATTGATTGCTGTCTTTGCTCTGTCCTATCAGACAAATAATCTTATGGTCATTAAGAGGCCAGGCTGTCATGTTAATAAAAAATATGAAGCTTTGCAAATATTGCTTATACTACAACATGATGATGTATCGTAGAATAAATGAAAAAATATCAATAAGCCTCACATCTAGCCCCATGACTGTTTCAAATAAAATTCTTTCGCCGAATGGTGGCAGCAACAATGTCAATTATCTTTTGTATTTTTTAAATGCACCTAATATACTTTAGTAATGCGAGACAGATGAAGATTTGGCTTATCTTCGATAAAGGTATAAAAGTGTTCGATGATTCTAGTATAAAGCAACATTAACATATAGTCAGATGCACGTATGGAAGTGCATGTATACATTTGAAACAATGAAATATACCCTGCAAAGATCATTTGACATAAATTCGAATGTAGAGAACTGAGTTTTCTTAGATACAACGTACACCTTGTATTATGCATGCCTTGTACAATTGCGAAAGGGAAGCGCTAAAAATGAATTACACAATCTAGAGTCTAAAACTTACAGTTATGACACAAAATTGTGTAATTAACTCCACCTTGATCAATATTCTATGCTCAGAGCTTGTAGCAAAGATTTTCAAAACTGATGTAATAGTCTGTTAGGACAAATCATCACTTTTTGGATGATAGAGCATGTATTCAAGTGTCAATTCAACGTGGCGGGCGCGATTCGATTTTCGTGCAATTCTGAATCGTGCGACTAAGCGCACGATTAATCGAAAATCACGCGATTCTGAATGTTGTCAGATTCAGTGACTAGGAGTTTACAGTTTATCTAGCTTTCATTAATTCTCATTTCTAGACCATTTTTCATCAAAAGTTTTATTATTTCCATTAAATTTGAGAGCATTTGACACTCATAGTATATTAAGAATGAAATTATAGCTGTGCTATTAATTAATGCGATGGTCTATTTGTAAATGTATCGGAAAACAGTATTATGATTCAGAACACACAAAGAGTCACAAACAAGGCATGAAAAGTCTTGATAATCTATTTACAAGATTCTACTGCAAATCTGCCATCAGAAGTACTACATGCACTACATCATGTACATGTAGTATGAATGTTAATATTTTATTTTCCCAAATTTGGTTCTTTTGGTCTTTATCAATCATATTTTATCGAACATGGCTGTGGGAGTGTAGGTTTTTACCGTTTCCTCCATCAGCCCTGAGATAAGCATAATCATGCATCAATTAAATCAAGCTATTATACTTAAAGTTAATTATTTTAAGTTATTACACTGTAGTTATAAGGAATTATTATTAAGTAATCAACTTAAGTTTTAGCTATTTATTAAGTTATTTTTAGTCAATTAGACTTTAAGTTAAAGTTATTAAACTGTTAGTTTGCAAGACATTAGCAAATCTACTAGAGAGATTTCCTCAGACTTGAATAATTTTAAGCACTAAATTCTTTGGCAGCCTTAGACATTGAGTTTCGCCTTGCAAGGGTTCGTTAGTACTCCTCGGAATGGCACAGACTAGCTTAGAATATACAGAATTGGCGCTCTATCATCTTTATGATTATCATAGCCATAAACACAGAACAGCCCGTTGTGTAGTCCCTTGCTCCAGTCATTCCAGATATTTTTGAGCTACTGTGGGCAATTCCGAGCCGTATTGACGAGCCCCTGTAGGTAGAAAAACGCAGCGTCCACTACTGCCATGGAATTTTTGTGTTTTTGTGCTTAAATAGTTCAAGTCTGAGGAAATTTTTCTATTCTATGCCCAGGCGAACTGGAACTCTACAATCTTCATAAAGTGCAATTGTTACCGGTTTATGTTCATAGTGTGCCTGTTAAATGTAAATCAGGCATTAATACGCATTGATATCAATGTATTTATATGATTTCAATTTGGAGATATAATATCATAAAGACCTACTGTGCTTGACTGCCTTGACAACATGCATGCCTATTATTCGTATAAATAAATGGTGTGCCTGACCTGCGAACTTGTTTAATGCTATGTGGGGAAGAGATTTCACACGGCAACTCTGTCTAGCTCAACATGATCTCAGGAACTAGCACCGTGCACTGCAATGATCTCAAATGATGAAAGAGTGAATAGAAGCATTGTTTTTACCTCATCAACCAAATGTCATCGATAAGTCATGTTACCAAAAACAAAATCGCAAGATTCCTAGTCATTCAAGAATCGGGTGATTGATTCCGTTGCACGATTAATCGTGCGGAATCGATTAACTGCTCCCGCCACTGCAATTTAATGATTAACGTGAATTTATTAATAGTTAATTAAGTTTTTTAGTTTTATTATTTTAAACTATTTATTTTAGTTTTATTAATTATTATCAGTGATTAACGTCCTATACATGAAATCGGACGCAAGAAATGTGCTGGATTACCTCGTGCGATTAAAAGAAGACTCTTTGTTCATCGAATACGAAATATGACTCATGTTTGTGAACATATTCAAACATATGCTATTCCTGTTCTGGTAAAGGATCGCTACTCTTCAAACGTAGACAATACCCCGAAACTGTTCACACAACGCACACGTGTCCTACGTACTATCCCACGGTGTGAGCGCCACAGGAATCATGTATACAAGCCTTTGATTTTTGGCCTTTATAACGTACGATCGTTAAACACTAAATTTGATGAAATGGTTGAGACAATTGCAGAGCATAACATTGGTGTTATGATGCTAGTCGAGACCTGGCATGATCATGACTCGGTTCCCATGCAGCGTCTACGTTCCCATGGTTTTCATGTTCCGGATAGACCTAGACCTAGAAGCCGAGAGAATACACTGAGTGTGAATCATGGTGGTGTGGCCATAGTATCGTCTACAAATATTCGTCTGGTTCGTCTATCGATTGGTTTTGATCCTATTTCTTTTGAATCAATCGCTGCTCGCATCACATCTGGACCAGCCACACATGTATCATCCTACTGATCTACAGAACCGGGCCTATTAGCTCAGCATTCTTTTTGGAGATTTCACGTGTACTTGAATTGTATGCAGACGTTGGTTAACCATTAATAGTGGCTGGTGACTTCAACATCCATATGGAACTAACTGACAACCCACATAGTTGCCATCTTCGTGATATATTCTCATCATTTGGTCTTGAATGTCTAGTGAATCAAGCTACGCATAGCCTTGGTGGAATTATTGACCTCGAATTTGCCCGCCACGATTCTCCTTTCTCATCTGTTCTGTACACTGATCCCGGTTTATAGGACCATAAACTACTGAAATGGAAGTCAAGCTTGAAAAGACCAATTCCTATATACAAGACTATCTCGTATCGTCCATGGAAGCAGCTCCATGTACTTGATCTCCGTTCAATGATTTCGCAATCGGCATTGTGTGGCTACGGTGAGTTCATGGATCTCTCTAGTGATGAACTGGTTGAGTGCTTTGATCGTACTTTCAATACCATCCTTGATCGACTCATTCCGGTACGTGAAATAAAGATTCGACGACGTAATTCCGATCCCTGGTTTGATCGAGATTGCAGATTAGCCAAACGACTTGTTAGACGCATTGAAAGATGTGTTAGAGACGGAGGCTGTGATCATGACACTCTGAGAAAATCCAGACATTATTACCGAGGTATCTTGCGATGCAAACGAGAGACTTTCTGGTGTTCTAAGGTGAAGTCAGAATCTCACAATCCTGAACAATTATGGCGCTCTGTCAAATCTCTTCTTGGTCGAGATCAAAGATCAAGCAGTTCCTTCTTCGATGCTGACGATTTTCAGAGGTTTTATGCCGACAAATTGAATAATCTATGTTCGTCAACTAGTGATACAAATCCTCCAACATATAGTGCAAATTCCTCCAAATGCTGCTTATCCCAATTTCAATCTGTAACCCCTGTGAACTATCATATGCTCTTTACCTAACAAGCAATCTTCCAGAGATCCCATCATCATGAAATGGCTGAAGGAATGTATTGACTTGATAGCATCCTTTCTCTGCGTCTTGTGAACTGCTCGATCACACAAGGTTATTTTCCTCCTAAATTGGCGACGTCGTGTGTGACTCCTGTCTTAAAAAAATCATCATCAGATTGTGAGCTAATATCATCTTATCGTCCCATCAGCAATTTATCGATCCTGTCAAAATTCGGCGGTTGTGTCTGACGGCTGTGTCTTGAGGCTTGCTCCGACGGTACAGCATTTTTTCTCAAATTACCTGGGTAACAATTGCCGTACACACAAGATTTTTGTATCATTTGCTGCACCGTCTCCTGATTGTTGGCATCGTACAAATTATTATTGAATTCTCTTCGATTCGCTTCGAATTTTTGGCATTATTCAACTTGGAATATCAGTTTGGCGAAGTGATCTCTTTGTTCTGATATTGCATCTGGGATTTATTCTCCCCTTGTTCGCGCTGATATTGGTCGACATCATCACTTCTCCCATCTCGCCTCTATCCGCAATCTGAATTAAGTGCTTCTGCTAAAACGTCTTCCGTGCTCTCAAATTCGTCACTGCAGTCAGTTTCCCGCGTTAGTATTGCCCAAAACTTTCCCTTCTCAGGGAAAAATTCTGCAGGGAAAATATTGCTGCGATAAATTGCGACCTTACTCCACCTACGGGAGTTGGGAATTGTCAACTGTTGATCAGTTTTTAATCGTGAGATTCGTGATTTATCTTTTTTTCTCACGTGACACCTGACGCATCATTCTGCATCATAATGACGAGTCAATCAATGACTGATTCAATGAATTTTGAACTGCACGACAAATGTCAGCAAGTTCCTTGTCGAAGCTCACAAAGACGCAACTGCTAAATGTTCTGATGGACGCTTTCGTAAAGGCAAACTGCCAAACAGTTGATGCTGAAACTATAAAAGCGGCTGTTTCTGAAGCAGTATCTAAAATTAGAAATGAAATGATGTCAGAGACAAAACAAATGATCGAACATATGGAATCAAAGTTTAATAGTGAATTGACTAAGCTCGCAGCGAATATGGAATGTACGATTGAGAATAACGTAATTGACGAGTTAAATCGTCGTGAAGCTCTGAAGAATAATGTTATTGTATTCGGTGTTGATGGAAAAGACACCACAGACTCCGAACAGCATCGCGATCACGATAAGGCGAAAATAGATAGTTTGTTGTATTCGTTGAACTTGAAAGAGGAAGTTTCTGTAGTTAGATCTTTTCGCATTGGAAAAAAGGAGCTTAGAACTCAGAAAGCACACACTCGACCAAGACCTATAACGCTTGTACTCAACTCTACTGAAAGTAAACATCTGCTTTTAAAGTTATCTCCGAAGCTCAATAAATTAACAGAAGAAAATGAGTTTCACCGAGTTTACATAAAGAACGATCTTACACCACGACAACGAGATAAAGAACAGTTTTTGAGGTTCGAATTAAAAAGAAGGCGCGAAAACGGCGAGGATGTGATCATTCGAGGTCCCGATAAACAAAGACGATCCGCGGATTTCCGTTTCTAGTCCATAAGATCCGCGGACTTCCGTCGACCTTCCGTCGGAAGTCCGCTTGTTTGTTGGGGTGGTAACATTGTCTGTCGCTCTTCATGACGTCCTTTGTGCCCATCTGTGCTCCTATTAAATGCTAGATCAATAGCTACTCCTGGTAAAATGGACGAGTTGAGACTTTCTTGCGCTACCAAGAATCCATATATTGTGATTGTTACGGAATCTTGGCTTAGTGATTCGCACGATGACTGTTTTTTCAAAATCTCCGGATTCCATTTCTTCAGGTGTGACCGTGCAGGACAGAAGGGTGGCGGTGTGGCAACATGGATAAATTCGCGCTTGAATGTTAAACGTTTGTCTTTTCATGTTAATCATTGTGAGTCGGTATTCTTGAAACTGACATACAACAACATGAACTTTCTTGTAATCGCTGTTTATATTCATTCCTCCACATCTCAACTCCACGCAGTTATTGCATATATCAGACGGTTTAATGGATGCGGTTGACGACTTTACTAAGGCTTCTCCTGATTTCAAAGTGATTTTGGCTGGTGACTTTATCAAATTTGATTGTTCCTCTCTTAAAGATTCATATGATTTATGTGACAAGGTTGTGCTTCCTACAAGGGGAGAGGCTATCCTTGATAAAATTTTGGTCAGTAGTTCAATTAATGTGAATTATCCAAATGCTGAGATAGGACTACCATTATCCCTTAATCGACGTGGATCACATTGTCAAGTTTTGTTACGTTCATCCTGTAATGATTCATTGCCTGGTTTGAAGAAGGATCACCTAGTTTTTGATAGAAGAAATCGATATATTTTTGACTTTCTGTCTAAACTTGATGAATGTTCCTTTCATGATGTTTACCTTGAAGAAGATATCGACAAGAAAACAGAACTATTTTACTCTAAGTTTTTTGAATGCTTATCTGTTATTCCATGCCATGTTGTTACCATCACTTCACGAGACAAACCATGGATGACTCCGTATCTAAAAGACATGATCAATAAGAGATGGCTTGCCTTCCGTGAAAGGAATTTTCAGCTCTACAACTATTACAAGGAAAAGTATAAACTGGAAATAACCAATTGCAAAAATAAATGGGTGCAGTCTTCTATGAAATCAAGAAATAAAGTATGGAATGTTGTGAATGAAATTAAGGGGAATTCAGTCAGTGATCCATTGTCAAGTATCATATCAAATTTTCAAAGTGTTGCAGCTGCTGCAAATGCTGTAAATGAGACTTTTGCAAATTCATTTACACGCAATGATTTTTTGTTAGAACTGGACGATGATGACTGGTGTCCTTTGTCATATCCTCAGGATGCATTTAATTTCTTAGAAAGCTTGTCAGCTACTAAAGCCAATTGGCTCTGATGGCATACCTAACATATTTTATAAGATTGCATCTCCTTTTATATCAGAGCCACTATGTCATTTAATCAATTGTTCAATCGCCCAACGTAAAGTGCCGTCAGTTTTCAAAAAATGTATTGTTTCACCTGTTCCGAAATCTACGCCTGCTTCTATTGACCAACTACGTCCGATCAGTTTGTTGTGTACATCAGCAAAGTTTTTTTTGAGTCCCACGTCCTGAATCACATGAGAGAACGCTTTCAGGAAGATTGTCCTAATTTTCAATTTGCATATAAAAAAGGCTCTGATACTACATGTTGCCTGATAAACATGCATAATGCTGTTACTGGAATTCTAGATCGCTCTGAAATCGGCTGCTGTATGTTATTGAATTATGATTTTTCGAAAGCTTTCGATAGTATTTGTCATAAGATTTTGATTGAAAAGCTTTGTGATTCAAATTATCCTTGTGGTTTCGTGAAATGGCTCTTTTCATATTTGAGTGATCGCTATCAATGTGTTAAGTTTGGCAGTGTTTTGAGTTATCCTTTGAAAGTCACTAGTGGTGCAGCTCAAGGCTCTTTGTTAGGACCTTTTCTTTTTACATTTTGTTGTAAAGACATCAGGCCCTTGTCTAAAAATACGATTGTTTCTATGTACGCTGATGACATTTGTGAAGTTTGTCCCATTTTTAAAGTCTATTTCTGAATCCATCGAACTTATGTTGTCTGAATATCAAAGAGTGGTCCTTGTTAAATAAGTTGAAGCTGAATGCTTCTAAAACGAAAGCACTATGTATTAAGAAATGAAAATTTGAAGTCTACTTTCCTTTTCCTTTCCTTGTTGTTAAAGAGTTGAAGATCTTGGGTGTCGTCTGGAATGATAGTCTTACTTGGGTTGATCATTTTCGAAATATTTTTAAGATTTGTTCAAAAAGGTTGTACATGTTGAAGATCCTACGTAACATACCAAACCAAATCATGACGATCTATGGTTTGTATTCAAAGGTGTTATTCAAAGTGTTCTGATGTATTGTACATGCTTATTCGGCATATTAGACACTGAATCTTTAAATTTCATCGATCGCCTATTTAAGCGAGCGCGTAAATTGATATGCCCATTCCAATGTAATTGTAGAAACTTTTCGTCAACTTTTCATGAAGACCGTTTGGCAGCCTTCCGATCATTGTTTTACAAATGTCAAGCTGAGAATCACCCTTTATACTCCATTGTGCCGTGTTATGACTCTAAAAGACTAAAAGTTCAATTTTGTCGAACATCTTTGAGACAAAATTGTTTTGTTATTATGTCAACGTTGGTAGACAATGAATTGACTGATCTCATTTCTGCTGTTCCTTCATGACCTGTATCTGATCTTGACCAAAGACAGTGGAAGATGTAAAGACTGTTAACTCGTAGAAAATTTGGAAACGGTATACAGCGGCGGCCCGTCCATATGGGCGCCTGGGGCGCAGCCCTCCATTAGATATTACACCAAAATTAACATAGATCATCATCAAGTTAAATGAACGCTAACTGAACGGTCAATGGCTCAACCTGTCCAATAACCAAGAATGCCCAAACATCAATCAAAGCACGTTTCAAGTGACTCAGACATCACCGTCCCTATACCTCGTGGATGGGGCGCACAGCAAATGCGCCTCGCTTCATACAGGTTTTGCTGATCATACATTTGCATACATCAAATATTTCTGGCTGCATCACACGCGTAAATTGTGCTGAGATGGGGCGCTCTCACGATGTCCCTCTGGTACAGTTTCGCGCATTCTTATTAGTTGTAGCGCTGCAGTGTCTGTTGGGAAGTCAAGCTAACGTCAATTTTATTAAACATGTGCAAGCATTGCACACTGCAGTCGAAACGCATTCGGTCACTCGTGTAGATTCGATTGAAATTCAATCAGATTATTTTTCTCAAGAAAGACTTTATTTCAGCATTTCATACAAAGAAAAATTCGTATTAAGAAGTATTGACTCACCAAGGTTACGAATAATCAGGAATCACGTTAACGTTTCACAAAACCTTGTCCGTAACCTTCCGAATTTCAAATGAAAAAGTTGCTCAATAGTTTTGACATATTTTTGCCTTGAAAGCAGATTTAGCTTTAAAAAATTGTGAATAATTTGAAATTAAATTGAATGAAAGAGCTTTATAATGATTTTTTTATTTCAATTACCTGTTGCGAATTCAAACATATTTTCTATTTTTGCTTGATTGAGAGTCATTATAAAAATAATTCTTTATTATTAAGGGATCGCAGTTAGCAGATGGAACAATTCAATTTTGCCATGTCATAATTAAACAGTTTCATATAGGTCTAGGCTTACATGTATAACTAATAGTAATTGTAGTATGTATAGTTAGCTGCAAATGAGACCACATTAGCTTATGAGCTTAAATAATGAAGTTTGGACTGCGCCCCACTTTAGCTGAACTGCACGAGCCGCCACTGGGTATATATCTATGATGAGTACAAGAATATCCATGGTAGTTCCTATCTTCTAATGTATTAAAATTATCCGATATCTTCGTTGAGGACAAATAAGTTGTTTCCAAAAGCTTAACATACAGAGATATGAGAGTTTTCAGTCTTTGAATATTACATAGTCTTTGATCTTGACGCTTGAAATTTTTGATTTTCATTTGTTAAATATACACATTATTCTATTCTATTCTAAAACTTATTGAACGTATTGTTTTGAAGCAGTTACTTTCATTTTTGAAGAGTGCTGAGTTGATGTCTCCACTTCAATCTGCTTATCGTGAGAATTATAGTACTGAGACAACAATGCTCAAGCTTTCAAGTGATATACTATTGGCCATGGACAAAGGTGAAACTACACTACTCTCCTCATTGGACCTCTCGTCCGCCTTCGACTGCGTACAGTTTGATATTCTCATTGAGCGCCTTTCAACATCATGGAATATCGGATATGGCCTTGACATGGTTCCATTCCTATCTCAACAACCGATGCCAATATATCTACTTTCATGAGACAGCCTCACCCATTCTCCCGGTGAAGTGTGGTGTGCCACAGGGATCCGTGCTCGGGCCCATTTTATTTTGTCTTTACATCATGGATATAATTCCTCTTGTCCAAAGCTTTGATCTCCGGGTTCATGTCTTTGCTGATGATGTTCAAGTATACGGCTCATGCAAACCATCTGATACAACCTCATTATCAGCAAGAATGTCACAGTGTATTACCTCAGTCAACGACTGGCTAAAATCCAATGGACTTAAACTGAATGCTGAAAAGACCAATTTTATGTGGTGTGCTACACGCCAGCGTCTAACAGATGAGTGCAAAAATCCTGTTGTCATTGGTGACCATCGTTTTCAACCTGTCTCCAAATTACGCTGCCTAGGAGTTATTATCGATTCCACGTTGTCTTTCTCCTCTCACGTATCCAAAGTCATTTCGGTGTGTTTTGGAGCTCTTAGACAATTACGATCAATACGTCGCTCAATTACTGTTTCGCTCGCATCTTCTTTGGTAAATGCTCTGGTATTCTCCAGACTTGAGTATTGTATATCTGTACTCGCTGGCATTACGGATGAGCAGGTCAAGAGACTTCAAAGTGTCATTCATGCTTCTGTCAGGCTTGTTTTCAATCTACCTCGGTCAGCCCACATTAGTTCCGCCATACGAAAACTCAAGTGGTTACCAGTGAAATCGCGAATTGACCTTCGTCTTGTGACTCTTGCCTTTAATTAAGTGTATCAATGGCTCAGCTCCACCTTACCTGTGTGAATTGATCACCAGAACGAGTGAACTGCCAAGTCGCTCTCACCTTCGCTCTGTAACAAAGAACTCTTTGATTGTTCCAAGATCACGACTGAAGTCAGTTGCAAGGAGGCGATTTTCCTCATGTTCCGCAATAGCATGGAATCGACTGCCCAGGGAAATTTCATCTACCGACTCCATGCGAAATTTCAAAAAAGCATGTAAAGCATTTTTTATGACTGAGAGTCTGTAATTCTTATCGTATTTTATCCTTATCTTTCTTCTGTAGCCTTGAAACTCTATGTATAAATGCTGCATTTCTAATAATAAATCGTGATCTAATTAACGCAATAAATAGTCGCTAGTATGCAAAGTCATTATAATGCGAAATCGGTTAATATGCATCACTAATTTGATCCAAATAGTTTGCAAAATGCACTTGCAAATGTAATTTGGAATCATGCCACATACATCATGATGTGGAGTTCCCTTTTCTATAGTTTACACGGAACTAAATAGCTCCATTCAAGGTTAGCGCGACCTTAATTTAGTCGTGACTTTTTTCGCGCGATTAATCGACATTTTTATTTTTTGCAAAAACAGAAATTTTGGCCAGCAAAAAAAACAGCAAGCTGGAAAATGTGTGGATTTTGTGAGTGTTTGCCTTACTACAACAATAAATCTCGTTATCATGACGTTTTCATAAACTTTAACAGAAAGTCCAGCAAGCCACATACACCCAGAAATATATCATTTCAATGAACTGCGAGAGAAATCTGCCTGAAAAGTGCAATAATAATCATATAAAATATTCTCATTTTGAGTGATAAAATAAATCTTAGATCATCACGTCGCTGCGTGTTCCAAACTTATGGATCTACATAAACAAATGGGATTTTGCAATGCCTGACCCCCTTCGTATCTTGCAAAACGACTGAACTTATGGCTTAAGAATTGTCGTTTTACTGATGACAAGACAATCTATAAATTGAATATGATAGGAAGCTCGTGCGCGAATTTAGGAAGAAAGCGTCAGTAGCTCTCGGGCTAAAATTAACTCGTCGTTTACACGGCAAGTTACCGATGACTCTTCATCAGCAGACTACAACAGCACAATTCATATAATTTTCACTCTCTTACGACATGTTCAACACATGATAGCAGTATTTCTGAGCAGACCTATACCCACAGAGATAAATTTGCTTTGTTTGCGTGTTCGGGTCTAGCGATACTTTCCTCAGTACTGATGGTCACGGCCAGAACTTGTCTCGAGGGGCAAGAAGATCAATTTTCCATTGAACTTAATGCAAAGTCAAGTCTGAATTCTGACGAGCAAGAAGATTGACACCACATTAAACCGGCACAGTCATTAAATCTATATCGTGAAGAGTCGAAGGGTGTGAATGATGTTTCCATTTGACGAATTTATCACGGAGAAAAATTGAGTTAAAGATGCGTGCTTTTCACTTGACAGGCTTGGCTGCAATCTGACCGCTGAAGTTTGCAGGTACTCTGATAAGAGCTGCTTCAACAATGCGCGCGCTTGGCCAATCACACAAGCCAAAGAGAGATGTATATCTGTGTCAATTTCCATCTCATGCTGCCATTGCAAACAATGGCTGAGATAGGATTATGTCCGCTCTAGACTAACCCACACGCAAATGAATCTATCTCTGTGCCTATACCTTGAGTATTCTTATCTTATGCAACGAGAGTGCACTTTCGGGTATCCATGTATGATTTTCAGGACTGGCAGATGCGGCACTGGTAGCAGAAATTGCAAGATTAACCAAGAAAAATAACACTCGCTTACACGGGTTCAATAGATGACCAGATACTAGACACACTCGCTGCAGACAGAGACATATGCCTCAAATTGCGCATGCGCCATCGTCTAGATCCAATGGGTTCCATAATATCGGTCAACCAAACCACTTTATCCAGTTGGTAAAGTAAGCGGTTCATTAAACCATGGATATCTGAAAATGTATAGGAAAGGTATAGGCTTGGTTCAGAAACTTTGCATTCATAGAAATTGACAATAAAACCTCTAGAATTGAAATTAAGCTTCATGCAATGCACAATAACGGCACATAAATCGCACGCATTTTCACTTAGATGCACCTCACCTGGCAACGTCTGTATCATTGGGTTAGAATCAGTCACATGAGAAAATCGAAGCTTTTAATTGGTTCTTCATGCCCCAACTTAGTTCCCCCGGATGTGCCGCGACCTTGAGTCAATTTCCATTCTAGCGAACTTCAGATAAACAGTTTATTTCTATGTTTGCATTGAAGCAACATTATGTTGCTAAATACCGGAGATTTTTGACACTTTAACGACATTCTAGAACCAATCAGAAAACCAGAAATCCGACACACGAAAAGTTGAATTTCTATTACTCAATCATTCAAACAGTTTTTGTGATAGGTCCCTTCAGTTCACTGTTCTTCTGTAAAACCGAAATATAATATATACTACCTCTGAACCGTTCTGAGGCCTTTTTCGTGGAGTTGCCAAATCGGTGTGACCATAGAAAACCGACACTTTGTAATGATAAAGGAATAGAACGGACATGGACATTGAAGTAAGATACATCCTGGACATGCATTGTCATGACAACGGTACCTAAATGATGACGGCTTCCAATGGTTAACAACGGACATTCCAGTCTTATGCAACGAAGGTATTCAGATATCTATGGTTTAGTGGACCGCTTACTTTACCAAGGGGTAAAGTAATTTAGTTGACCTATTTCATGAAGTCCACTGGATCGAGACGATGGCGCACGCGCAATGGGACGCGTGTGTCTAATGTCCGTTCACTTAGTGAACCCGTGGATATGTGCCTCAATAAACACCGCTTTTCTGATATCAGAGAAATGAGTGAAGAACGACTTAATATAGTGTGCATGTTCCGTATCATCTGTTTAGCTAAAAAAATACAAGTATAATCATGCTTATTAAACGTCACTCTTCATGTGATTTCAAATCGTCATCGACATAATTCTAACATGATTTGAATAGGAAGAGATGGCGCATAATCCTTTCTAAAAATTGAACTACCCTGAAAGCTGTATGCTGTTAATTGTGACTGCCGGAATCAGGATAGGGGCTCCTGCACTGGCGGTTGTGTATTGTGCTATCGATCAGTGTTGCCAACAGCTGGGTAAAACACGCATTGCGTATTTTTCTACAATCTGCGTAAAACTGGTGCATATTTTTACTTCTGCGTATTTTTCTGAAGATACACACATTTGAAAATGAAATTGTAGTATTGTTACAAATTGATTTTATTTTAATTTAGAAGTTGGGGCCCGGGGTTTTTCTTATAAAGTAGATCGACTGCTCTTAAATACAACTCTCTACGTGCATTTTCTTCCTTTCCGGATTTCAGTTTTTGCCTTATATGAAGCTGCTGCATCAAATCCTGCAAATATATAGGGTCCATGAAGAGGGAATGATTCACATGTATTTGAAGTGTCCCTCATGTACCCACTCAAAGCAACACGGATAAATTGACATTTCCTGCAATCGATTCCGTTTCTGTGTGAGCAAATCGCAAAGTTCAATAAACATGCGCTGAACGACGGCGTTGCTACAAGGGATCCGGCGCAATGTCGGATATTTCGTATTTCGCAATTTCGGATATATCGTTTGTACTGCTGCTGTCCTTGACATCACTTGCATCCAACTAATACTGCAGAACATCCTTTCTATGATGCGACTGGTCTATTTGTGAAACTGAAACATCAACAGAGTAAGACCTCCATTCTGCTTCAAGTTTGCTGATATCAGTATCAGTCATCCCCATTGAACGGCCGATTGATGAAACAGCTTCAAATGACTCTTTCCGATAAGATGGACGAATGCATTTGAAGTCACGGAAAATATTATTAGACACAGGTAGCATCTTTTGAAAATGCATGGCCAACTTAAGATAAAAAGAGCTGACACGAACAAAGCAGGCTTCTTTCTCCTCAGCATTAGAACCATTTAAAATTTTCTTGAATCCTTCACTGATAAAGAGTTCACTATTAGGAAGTCAGAGTTTTGGTTCCAATGATATAGTTGTGCAATTGCATGAAAATTTCTAAATGTGATCTGAAACCAAAATCTTTGAAAGTAAGTCATGATAGTGTTCACGGATGTCTTTGTAGAGATTTTGAACTAAAACTTCTGGTAGTACCGCTTCTCGAACTTTTCCAAATCTGGTAAAACTGCTTTCAGAAAATTGTAAATTCTTAAGAACATCACGCCTTTGGATATATGATATTATCTCTTGCTCTTCTGGATTGAGCAATTTCTCTCTTTTCTCAACAGGAAGAATATTCATGAGGTACTCATCCAAAGCAGGAAATTGTTCTATTTCTGCATGAAATGCTGCAAATAAAGCTCAAAAAGACTTAATCAATTGACACAGCGACTCAGTGAGACCGAAACTTCTTGTGTAATTTTCCGTCTTCTCATTTCTTTTCGTCTTAGAGGTCGCAATTTCTATTTGCCCTTTTTTTGAGTCTTAAGAGATTAGCATCAGATTTCTACATTTCGCCGGACAATTTTGCTCTCAGTTGCAATACGAGAAGAACTATGTCAAGTGCCATCCATTAATGAAATGCACATCATTAACAGATTCTCCCTTCTTACCCAGTCTCCATTTTTTTAAATGGAGTTGATGAAACACAAGATAGTATAAGCAACCAAACCGAATGAAAGCATAAGAGCTCCCATTTATTTTTAATTACCATTCTGTTCATGTTTTAGAGCTGCGTTGCTTTCCCTACTTGCATGTATGTTGATTGGCCATTGCTAAATGCAGCCTGTAGTCAGGAAAGTTTTGATCAATGTGATATGAAACTTCCACTGCTAGGAATTATTTATTTAACAATTCACAACAATACTCAAAGATAAAAATATCAACAGGTCATGTAAACGCATTGTATGACAAAATGAGGAAAGCGGAACGGGTCGAGGTGGGGTCTCTGATCGCAGCACAAGAGCTCTCGCACTGGAACGCATGAGAGTCACCGCGAGGCGCACGAATATCATTGATGTTGCATCAACATTGGTAAGTCCAGATCTTATGGACAGTCTCGTAGACACTCAAGACAAAAGTCGTTTGCGCTGTTGCCACATGAGCCGTAGGTCGTTGCGACAATCGGAAGACAATGCAACCCCATTTCGTTGCATTTTTCCTTATTTCTGCAGATTTTTTCATCTCAGAAAATTTGAATTTTTAATTTCAAATTGCTAAGAATTTAAATTTTCATACTCTCTGGCACACTCAACAAAGTGTTGTTATTTTTACATAGTTCGAGTCACTGCCTTGGATGAATTATAATAGGAATATTGTCACAGTTTTATCGGACAAAATAATGCGGATATCCTCGGACGCTAACGAGTTCGAGGAAAATCTGCATTATTGTCCTATAAACTATGACAATATTCCTATATTATATGCGTTCCATAACTTACTATCGTTTTTAGGTTTTTGCAATTTGAATCTCATGCAGGAATAAGAGAGTAAATATATTTCTGACGATGGTCAATCCAGATGGTCGAAATATGATTATGCTAACCGCCTTTGGATTCGTTGATTTGAAATCCGATGTCGTAAACTAGTTTTCCGAGCCGCTAGGCGAGGAAAATTGGTTTACTTCAGAAGATTTCATATCTACGTAATCCCATAGAAATTGCGGTTGGCATATCTAAACTACGATCAGAAAACTATACATGGAAGGAATAGTCTATTGCACTAATGCATTTGTCTATGTTCACAATGTATTAATTAAAGAAATCTAGGATGAATTCGTGAATATGAAATAGATTGGTTAGTGAGACTGATTGTAATTTGACTAAGCTCGTCGGCCACCCAACGCCTGCATCCATAACTTTTAATTCCCCAAGCGTAGAGCATTCTTAGGTCATGTAATGGCAGATCTATGGTTTGTAAAGTGTTCAATAATGATTTAGAGCTTTTTTTATAAGCACAAAAAATTACTATTGGATCATTTATAATAAGTGATAATAATTAATGATAAACAATAATTTATAAACATGTTGGTACGTCCAATGAGGAGTTTCAAAAGAGTGTTCTTTTCGGACGATGTATTTTCTAGAATAAAAATGGTTTCGAACACACAATATTTCACAGTCTAACCAGACCGCGTCTTCAGGCGAGAGTGACAAACAAACGATTCGTGAAGTGCAATGTGAAAAATCAATAATACAATGACGACATCGATTTACGTGACATGTGCAGCAATCAACGGCAGATTTGCTTCAGATTGGAGGGCAATAATAATAATAATAACGAAGACAACAATCAAGGCATGTTAAAACACAACCAAGGACTAATTACAAAGTTTATACAAAATATATACAAAAAGAAGATTAACTAAATAACCCCAACAAAATTGCATGAAAGATAATGTACAATAATAAATAAATAAATAAAATAAGAAAATAAATAAATAAATAAGGAAGATAAGCGGAACGTACAATCAAATATCTTCATATAGACACGGTACATATAGCTCACAACGATTGACACAAGGCAGTTGCTTTGAGTGCCAAGCCTCTAAGAACAAACGTTTCTTGTAGTTGGCTTCACGACAGACGATTTCAGCAGAAGACCAGTCGATGCGATGGTCCTCTTTGAAGGCATGCTCTGCCAAGGCGGATTTGTCGGGCTGGATCAAGCGCAATGCCGATTTGTGCTGCTTCAAACGGCATTGTTTGTCACTCTCGCCTGAAGACGCGGTCTGGTTAGACCGTGAAATATTGTGTGTTCGACACCATTTTTATTCTAGAAAATACATCGTCCGAAAACAACACTCTTTTGAAACAATAATTTATCATTCATAAGCATTTATCTTGCTCATTATTTATTTTATTCTACTCCAAGTTTCACGGATTGCAGAGAAGCAACCGATCATCAGACAAAAACAAATGCGAAATAATTGCATAAAGATATGAGCTACTTATAGAAGAAATAGCTACCTAAGAAATGCCCTCTATCAACCCTGGCACAGACATCCATGAATATCTGTGCATCTTAAAATTGAAATTTGTAGTTCATATCTTCATGGAATTCCTTCACATTTGTTTCTGTCTGATGATCGGTTGCCTGATTCTCTGCAGTCCGGAAACTTAGAGTCACAAAAATAAATGCTGATCCAACGGTAAATTTTTGTATTTTAATGCATTTCCGCAAAAAAGCAAAACAACAATTTAGCACTAGCGCCTTCAATAGATCTTCAGGTGCTTCATGAACAAGTGATACAACGTACAGGGCAATAGGCATATAAATGTATTTCAAATTTAGTGGAAAGCGATTTCAATGTTATATGGCAGTAGAGTAACTTACAAGGAATTCAGAAGTGGTTTATAGATATCGATGAAACATTGTTCTTTAATCTTGCGCTCAATATCATTGTCCAAATGTATCATATGGAAAGGAAAAATATAAATACACTCTTTAGCAAAATTTATGTTACATGCGGGTACGCTCACATGTGAAGGGGTACGCTCACATACGCTCACGTGTCGCCTTTTGAAAAGATAAGCATAATTGCTGCATTATTCACCAAAATCATTGCTGGAGTAACACGTTGATCATCTCATGAAAAGGGCCTCCACCACCCTATGGACTGTCAAATTATCTTGTGAAAGACTGGTCAAATCAAGAAGAAACAACTCATCATATGACTGTTGTCTAGTTGTCTATTGTGACATAAGACACTGTTTACACATAAAAGCAGAGATAAAAAAGCTTTATTCTATCTCTAAACGTCACAAAAATGTTCACTGCCATATGTGTGGACAATTCCATAGTGAGAACTGCTTCAATGCAGTTCTCGATGCTCGATAATTCAAAAAATTGAAAGACTGATTACCGTTGCTTCTACTTCTATGCGCTTGTTAACATAAAGTTTTACCAAATTTTTATTCTTCATAAGTGGCATGCAATTTTATGGTGCTCGCGCTAAAATAACGTCTTTTATAGTGTTGCTCATTAAAATTTAGCAGGTAGATTCCTTTGTGTAGTTTTAATAGTCAATCTAGCATGCATGTCATCAATTCATGTCCATTTTTTGAAAAAATTATTTACATGTTAAACTTAGTTACATTCGATAAAACAATCACAAAATCGGAAATATTCAAATCAGCATATTTTAGCGAGAAATTTGTAACACATATCAACATATATTTCATATATTCTATACACGGCATTGTCTATCAACACAATTCATATTATGGAAGTGCATTCGTGTAATAGAAGTTTCAGAAATTTTGGAGTACATTTCCCTGTTTGATCAGCTGTCAAAATCAAACACATTATTCTGACTTAAGGAACGTAGCCATTGATGCATAACAGAACTTAAACACGCTCACGAAGAGACCATTCTAGCATATATCTCCCCTTATCAGCCTTGATCATTCAAGAACTCTAAATAATCAGAAATTTACTATTCTTAGGTAGAGGAGCTCTGCCAATATTGTACAGGTCAATCATAGTTTACTGCTTACCATCGACGATTCACCGAGTTTTTTAACATGATTCATAATAAAAATATTTGCTACTTGTGGCGAAATTACACACGCTGCACTGTTACATGATTCAGATGTCGACTAAAATGAAAGAGGTACTGAGTTTAAATCTGCGGAGAAATTGTTTCAATACAAACAATTGATGTAGAATTATAAACTATACGCTCTCACTGCTCACGTAACGCAATAGCAGTCCTAAAACAGATTGTAGACGCCTTAATTTAATTCTGTTGATTATATTATAGACCACACTGAGTTCCTACAAGCTATTTCTCTAGTTATTTCATTTGGTACATTTTCGTACATTTTCGTATATATTTCCGACAATATGTACGAAAGCAAATATTTAACTACGAAAGCGGAAACAATATCGCTTTGGTATATAGGTTTCGTAGCGTACGATTTACAGTGTATTTATTGTTAAAATGTTTGCAAGTCCATAAGTAATTAATCAGCATCGGGTGACAACTACACGAGCTGCGATTACTGCTGAGATGCGATCATTCATGCTCTTTATCACTGAGTCATTAAAAGATTGTGACATCAATTGTTATTTTGCCAGGAGCCACTGTTTCAGCTGTTTTGTTGTTTTCACGGGAGTGGCACAACAATTGATTTTATGCCGAGGAAATCCCAGACATGTTTTTAGGGATTCAAATCAGGGCTACGGGAGTGCCACGGCAGTGATCGTATTTCACGCTGTCCCTTAAAGAATTCACTCGCTGCGTGAGCTGGAACCAATTGCATGTCACCTAAGAAGATCACTGTCTTTAATCTGTCGATTCACCATGATCATAAGCTTTTTTCATGTGATAAGTATAGGATATCAAACGATATTTGAAAGCATTATCAACATAACAAACGACGGCCGAAGTTTGTTATAGGATAATGCTTGAAAATATCGTATGATATCTCATAACGCATAGTTTTACCTGTAATTTGGAGTGTGATATCTGATGGTTTCCGTTTGTTATGCACATAATACACGGAATATATCAGGCAATAACCATGGATTTCTTCAAACTATAGAAATCCATGCAGAAGTCCATGGAAATATCCAAATCAATTCATTTCCATTCGAGTCATTTAGCGCATGAAGACGGCGTGAATTTCCATCAATCTACATTAATGGTGTCAGGTTGTTGTTTTCTAACTTACTACTCAGCAAGAAAAATTTGAATCTCGACATTCTTGAAATGTACCTTGACATATTATCATTTTCAAGATAGCATGACTCACGCATGATAAAATGCATATGGTTCAATGGTCCGTCTAATTCTGATGGCATTCAAAGTTTGTCAACTAAAAATTGTGCATTTTATGACTTCCTCTCTGAAGAAGAATGAGTGAATTTATAGCATCAATAATCAAACAGGGCCTGAATGGCTACAGAGACTGAGATATTTCAACAGTTGTAGTGATGTAACATTAATTTTGTTAAAGAGTGCATATGTCGTGTATAATAGAATGATCGATTCTAAAGATACTCACGCCGACATTATGACCCTGTTATCGAATAGTATCAAAGCAAGTACAAATGTTTCTGTATGTTGAATGAATGGGACACGATGATGACGAAAGATGGAAAACGAAACGAAACCGGTCTTCCACAAACTACACTGTAAACTCTAGGGCACGAAATTTCGCTTGAATTAGGCGCGAAATTTGGGCATCAATTCTAACCAACACAAGGCACGAGTAGGCACGAAGTTCATAGTGCCGAGTTCGTGCCCATTGATTTTTCCTTCGATTTCATTGGATAGACAAATATTTGATTTGGTGCCTATTAGTGCCTAAGTGGCGCCTACTGGTGCTTCGAGGCACTAACTAGGCGCTAATTGGCACGAAATTTTGGCTTCTTGCCTAAATTGGTGCCCTACAGTTTACAGCGAACTTGTTACTCATCCAAATCAACTTCAGTTCCGGTCCTTTTACTTTGAATTTTGTCATGTTTATGTTAGCCGCAAGTCGGCAATAAAACATTTTTACTTTTGAGAAAATTTTATCAAATCCGCACACACACACAGGCAAGTTGCTAGAGCCAACAAATGTATATATACATGAATGTATATATATTGCTTTAATTATTACAAATATATACATATACAAATATATATATATATATATATTATACCTATGTCGCTACCGAATCGGCTCAAATGAACGGTCCGGACCTGGCCTGGGGTTGAATAATTTTATGAAACGGAGCCTGCCTGGGCCGTGCCGGACCTGAAATGCCAGACCCATTTACAAGGCTGCTTTTAATTGAATGTTGTGATAAAGGTTTTGTACATAGAATCAGTTCATTGCAGTAAACATCGCAATTGCTTTCGCACTAATAAAATACCAACTTCAATATGTCGGATTGTGAAATCGAATTGCTAGCCATTAACAAAGTAACTAAATCAAATTAGTGTAACAAGCTTGAAGCTGTCAAATGTACGATAGAAAAATGATTAACATATTTCTGAAACAATTACAATGGAATTCTTAGATTAGCTAATTATATCGACCAACTATCCAAATGACCATTCCTTTGAAATTATGAAGTAGCCAGGTGAGCTGCAAAAATTCAAATACGCCAAACGCAGCACAGTTTGGTGGCAAAATGGCCATGGGTGCCTTTGTCACAACGCCATTGCCTCTTTACAATGAAAAAGCGTTCATACTGTCACATGTGTTATAGATTCACATCGCTGCGTATTCAGACTCCGTAACATAAATGTTTAGTGTTTCACACCAATTGGTAGTAAGCACAAATTGTATTTCTCAAAATTGTGTATTGTAGTCAATCTCAACTACAGATGCAGCTTTAATGAAATGTGCGTGTACAGAGTCGTGTACTTTGTGATGTGACCGTAAAACTGCAATATTCGATGTAGCATGACATTGACATCCTACATATCAGAAACACTTCTTAACACTTATCTACTTTAGTGTGTCAGTTTACCCATTATATCACATCGCGATTCAATAAAGTTGCTAACTGTGCGAAATTATCAAATATTTTCCTGTAAATGCTGGAATGGCTAATGTTCGATGTTTAAATGATCAATGCAGGAAACATACTGATCACACAAATGAATAGAGATGAAAAATTCTTTAGTCACCCGATCCGAACAATATTCTGAATCTATGTGAGTTGAAAGCAGCCGTGATATTCGAGTATATTTTCTCAACAGATTTAGTCTGATTTGAAACTGAATGTAGGTCTCGATCACTTTCAGATAGAGGGAATGTTTGAATAGACCCTGTGCCATGATTAGGCCCTGTGAAAAACGCAAGTTATGCCAAATTACAATGCATTTTGCTTACCACCGGTAAGCATGGTCACGTACTAAGCATGGTACGTGACCATGCTTACCGGTGGTAAGCGAAATGCATTGTAATTGGGGATAACTTGAGTTTTTCAAAACCGAACATCTGTTTTACCCTGGCTCCACAGATTGAACCAGATAGAGGGAATGTTCATCAAGGTAGACGAATATATTCACAGAATTTCTTTTAGGTACAACACATTTAGTTTATTTTGACTTTTGGATTACGCAGCAGATGGTAAATGTGAGATAGACAATTCGTATTTTAACTTCCATTCGACTTCTTGCTTCTATTGAATTCCGAAGGGTTCCGTATCACTTGCGTGCTTGATGCATTTCAGTCATTCTTGGCTATTGTTTAAGTTTCTAGCAGGCCATACCAGCTCGTCAGATCAGCGCTAATTGTGATCTCCTATGAATCGGTTCAATATCTATTCAACAAGAGTTCCATTTTTCAGCATTTAGTTCAACTGACAGACGTTATCCATAGAAATCCGACTTTGCGCTTTTCGCAAATTAGTTGAACTACAATCGACAGTCCACTTATGCCTCTAAATCAATAGTGCAATAATATCCGATACTGACAATTTGTACATTGCTGCCTGCTGACAGCAGGCAGCAATGTGCATTACCAAGCCGTCCTTTTTCAGATACTTTTCAGGGACATCTATGATTGACTCAGATAGCAGAATGCACTGAACTGGAGACTGGTGACTTTGGCAAGTTTGCTAGATCACGGCAGTGTGCCTCTGGAGAAAGTCATTGACCAAGTTGTAACCATCCTAACACATCCATTCATACAGAGAACATGTCGGGAGAAAATGTGTACCTGCCATCAACGTTCAATTTCATACAAGTTGTGACTTTCTACTCTTATCGATTTTCCATTTTACGAGCATCTGATCTAAAACTGGACTGCTGGAATTTATTCAGGAGCAATGAGGCGTGATTGATTTTAGCCATGCATAATTTGATACTGGCTTTGATATCTTCAGCTTTCATTGAACGAAGATTCAAGAACATTTTTGTGAGTGCGATGCGCAAATGTCTTCACACACCAAAGCTCCTAATGCGAATTTCGTGATTAATTTATTCTTCATCCATACATTTGGTGACTACAGAAGGACCTTAAAGTGATGAAAAGTCATCAATCATAGCTGCTTAGCGTGATTGTCGTCCAGCATGATCTTTACAATTTACATAATGCACGTATATCACATGAATAATAGAAACCACAATCATTTAAAGTAATTGTCGGAGTTTTGAAAACGATTTCCCACCAATGGCAGTTGATACTGGATGTACAACTGTCGTCAGTGCTGTCAACAGCTATTATATTCTAAAATGAGTCTTATTATTTTTTGCTCTCTTCTTCAATTGATTAAAAAATTTTTTGCAACAACTTCTCCTTCTGATAGTGTGCTAGGATGTGCAGCAATCAATTCTGTTGGATTATGATGTATTTCACAATAATGAAGTGATTTTTTACAACTTGTTCCATATTTGTATCCAGATGCTCACTACAGTCATCCATGAAATCTACCAGTGCAGCTTGTCCGCGTCAACGACTTCCATTTCAGTGCAAGCTATTATGAGCGTTTCTTAGATATCATAAATCATACATAGATGTTGGTGAGGCATAGACTTCTAAATTGCAGATGAATGTTGTGTTTTACATGAAGTCTATGCATAGAAGTATAAGTAGACAATGGAAATACCACAGGAGATTTCTCGACAAGTAATGTACAAATCGTCGGCCGCTAACGCGGCCTCTGATTCGTGCATTACTTACCTTGAAATCTCAATGGTAATCCTACATTGTTACTGAGTAATAGGGTTGCCAGCCGATATGTCACCTGTCATTTTTCTGTGGAAGTCGTTTATATATATCCAATATATGTTTCGATATCAAAGCCATTCTACAGTCCTTCCCACGAGATACAGCTTGTGGTCCGTCAGGTCTTAGAATTGCCCATTTAGTGGAGAGATGCTCAACGATGATACCAGTAAGATTGGAAACCACGATCCATCGCTTTGTGATTTTTTTTGTCTGGTCAAGCATGTAAACGCTGCTCCTTTCTATGCAGGAGCAAGTTTGACTGCTTTAAAGATGGTGTTCCACAAGCAATGATGGATGAAGTTTGCGATCAGCTTCCTAGTCTATTACCGTGGGTGGCCTGGTGTTATAAGAAGCATCCTCGATTGAGAGGTCATGCTACTGGACCTCTCAATTCCGCAACTGGAATGCAACAAGGAGATCCGCTCGGGCCGTTGTTATTTTCCTTGGTTCTTCATCGTCTAATTCTTTCCCTCAATACCATACCCGGTCTTCGCGACAATATCTGGTATCTAGACGATGGAATTCTCTGCGGAACCCAGCAGGCTATTGCCGATAGTCTTGCTGCTATACAGGACTCTACTGTTTGGTCGGGCTAACAAATTAACCCGAAAAAGTGTGAGGTTTTCAGTCGCAGCCCAGTGCAGTCCTTACCTGCTTCAATTATGAGAAGCAGTAAATCCAATGGGTGCTCCGATTGGTAGTGAAGATTTCTGCGCAGATTTTGTGACCAAGAAACGACTATCTTCTTCATTTCTCCTAAACGAGATTGCAAGATTACATGATCCACGAATTTCAATTAAATTGCTGGCTGTATGCAGTGGCTTCTGTAAATTTGCTTACATCGCTCGTTTCAGTCCTCCCATGTCAATTTCCAACGTTCTGACTTAATTTGATTCAGAACTGATGCGGTGCCTAGAAGACTCTGTAGGTATTCAACTTACAGAGAGAGCTATACAACAAGCTGAGCTGAGCCTTAACTGTGGTGGATTGGGTTTGCGCTCTGTAAGTAAACATGCTTCAGCAGCCTACTTGTCATCTATTATCAGTACATGCTCTACATCTGCACATAAAAGTGAAGCGGTTGAACATTTCAATAGACAAGTTGAATATTGTGACCAAATAAAAGTGGAGGATAGGTTTTATAAAATATAAAAGTGATGCTAGTATCGAATGAGCATACAAATCAATGACAGAAATATGAACGATTGATTGGAAATTTTTTATACGATGCAAGCAAACAATTGTTTCATCTGCGTGTTTACCTCAGCTCAAGAAACACACGCACTTTTGAGTTTGTGGCGACATCCACGCTCAGCACAAAGTCGCCCGACTAAGAAGGATTAGGCGGAAGACAAATTTGATGGGGTGTTGAAACCTATCATTCACTACTCGAGATCAAATGTATACCTTGATCTGATAATGGTTGAGTTGTTCCCATAGACCTTTTTGAATCAAATTCATGTTTTGAAAGGGATCATTTCTAGTATACTGAAAAATTCGACTGGCCAGCACCGCAATAAACCAGGAAACTTCGGAACGAAATGTGAGTAACCCGGACAAAATTGGCGGTACCCTGAAAACTGGCATACATGTAGTTTAGATTCTGCTTATTAACATATCAAAAGTCACCGTAAATCCATCATGTGCTCTCTGAGTAACAGCTTCCCAAAGATACCATACTGAATGAGGTTTTCCAATGTCTATTTTGATGATATCTGATTCCCTATTGGTGGGTGCGTAAATCAGCCGACGCTCTCAACCACTGAGCGTGCTGCTGGCAGTGAGTGGAAACTTGACTTGCAAAATATTCATGATCAAACGTTTTTTGGAGTGTTTATCATAGGATACACCTTTCAATCTAACATCTAATGGATTGGGTAGCTATCATCAAGATTAGTCGCGGAAAATGAAGTAATTGTGACAGTGCATTAATTGTCCATCGGTCATTTATAAAGAAAGTTATTGGTCAACACCGTTTTTATAACTACATATGTTGCATCAGGGTCGCTTCTCAACCTCTGGAGCTATATTTTCATCGACTGATCTGTGTGTCTAAGGCACTTAATGACCTGAAATCATATTTCTATCATGAGTTAGCGTCTAGTCTTCCGTCTCTTTTTTGACGATGTTTCCTTAAGAAAGGGAACTAAAAGTAAAAAGGTATTCATCATTTGATGAATATCCCAAGACATCAATCACAAGAAATGTCGACGAACCACGTGTGGAATTAATTGCTCCTGATATAATATTTCGTGAAGACATGTATGTTGTTTCACCACAAAGCCAATTTCTCGAAAACGCGAAATATAAGACCATATTGATCGAATATCTGAAGGCAAAAGTTTTGACGGCTGTCATTGCCTACATAGCAATACAAGCTGTAGACTACAGCCTGATTCCGATCGCGTCTTTGTTTATTCTGTATTTTAAGGATGTGAGAATCATTAAATAGTTGTGCTTGTAGAATACGGTACTGAGCTATTATAGTCAACTATTAATTTACTATCTTTTATATACTGTATGTGCAATATCTTGCTGCATTCGCAGCAAAAGACGATGTGATATTGCATTGTCTTTGTTCGCAGTTGGTAAGTGATTCACTCATCTTTCTGAGACAAAATGAAAAATATCACGATCAGCATGAGCTATAGCTTGTATGACTCGATAGGCAATTATTAGCTGTTAAAATTTTGGCCTATATTTCGAGATATTCATCAATTACAATGGTCGCGCTACATCCGAAGCTACTAATTTTAGCCCCTGAAAACGAACTAACCTAGCCTTTACGCGATTGAGCCTACATGTCTCTTGTTCATTAATTCATGCATGAAATTTTGTAGCGATCGGTTGAGTTCTATTGTTCCTAAAATGGACCTCTGCATTTGTGGCTAAAAAATCTTAAGTCTTGTTAGTCTCTCCGATTGGTATGCCTGCTAAACTGATGTGAAACATCCATGAAAAACATATCTTTTTTCAAGGACAGATTTTGAAATAATTTGAATCAAACAATTATCTTCTAAATTACGGAATGATGAATTTAAAATCAATCGACGTGCACTAGAGTATATAGTTGTGGAATTAAAATGTATTTAATTTCAATAATAGGGTAATATTCCGCCGATCAGGCCGGTGCAGCTGAAAAAAATATTTTATTATCACCTACTTTTATGCACGTATGCTTCAATCCTCTTCGGCTTCTTCATTAGTATTGGATCTCAGTATTTATCCTCAAAGCTTAAAAAGAGAAGTACATCGTTCAATAAATTGCTATATCATTACACATCATTCAAAACATTTTCTAGTATATATTTTTAAGAATAATTTTTTGCTTCAGCTAAGGTGCCTGATCGTTATACATCGTTCTGTTTATGAAGACAGGTATATTTCAATTTCATAATTCAAGGTTATTCAATTGCTCAAAGTTATTCGATTGACCTTGACCTTATCATCCAGTAATTTAGGAAATAGTTATTTCATTCAAATGATTTTAGATATTCAGAATGTCAAATCACACGCAAAAGATGCATTTTTCATTGATTTTCGAGCTGTAATTGGAAATCTGCCGACACATTGAGGATACATTGGCCCATGGGTCCAAGTTCTTGTCGCCGGCCCCATCCATGCCGATGGGCCCTACCCTTGCGCCCCATCCTACTGGCCAATCTCAAAAAAGAGACGGAAGACTAGAAGCTAACTCATGATAGAAATATGATTTCAGGTCATTAAGTGCCTTAGACACACAGATCAGTCGATGAAAATATAGCTCCAGAGGTTGAGAAGCGACCCTGATGCAACATACCGTAGTTATGAAAAACGGTGTTGACCAATAACTTTCTTTATAAATGACCGATGGACAATTAATGCACTGTCACAATTACTTCATTTTCCGCGACTAATCTTGATGATAGCTACCCAATCCATTAGATGTTAGATTGAAAGGTGTATCCTATGATAAACACTCCAAAAAACGTTTGATCATGAATATTTTGCAAGTCAAGTTTCCACTCACTGCCAGCAGCACGCTCAGTGGTTGAGAGCGTCGGCTGATTTACGCACCCACCAATAGGGAATCAGATATCATCAAAATAGACATTGGAAAACCTCATGCAGTATGGTATCTTTGGGAAGCTGTTACTCAGAGAGCACATGATGGATTTACGGTGACTTTTGATATGTTAATAAACAGAATCTAAACTACATGTATGCCAGTTTTCAGGGTACCGCCAATTTTGTCCGGGTTAAAGCCTAGTTTTCCTGGACTACAAAGCTGATGCAGCAATACACAACCGCGCCATCTGATCTATGCAAGTAACACCGACCTTTGTTGTGTCATAGTGCAAAGTTGTTTCTAGCTTTCGTTTCTTCACTTTCATAAACTCAAAGGAGCGGTCTGTCTCTTGACTGAAATCGGGTTGTCTCTTGTATTTCAAAGTTGATAGACCAAATTTGCCTTTCAGAATCTCACCATCTCAGCACTTCGTCAATAGCACTAATTCAAATATGTTTTCTAATTAATCAAAAGTCAACATCTAGTCGGTGTTACCGAACAAATGCTCCGCTTCCACATGATGAATCGAAACATTCGTTTGTCTATCAATAGGGGAAATGTTTGGAACCATTTACTGCACATCGAGTCTTCGCGGCAATTCCCTCATTCGCACGAAAGATATGCGATGGCAACAGTCCACCACTCGATGACTTGTTGTGCCACACCACTTCAACAGTGCGAATTGCGAAAATCTGGACTCCATCAGTGGGGAAAGCATCGTCACGCGGGCCTACGGTAGGTACTACTCGTCGGCAAAAAAAGCTGAAGACAAAGAAAAGTCAGCGAGTTTCCAAAGTGGATTATCAATATTTGAAAATGGAATATGTCAACGATGATATAGATTAAAAAATCTGCCATATTTTCAAAAAAGAAGGATTAAATATAAGAATAACTAGAAGAACCAAAACATTGGGAAACGCTCTGAGAAAGCGACGAATTAGCGAAAATTGTAAACTAACAAATTGCTATATAAATGATTCGAAACTACATGTATGCTTGAGAAAGAACGTTGTTTATCAAGTGCGATGTAAGAAATGTCAACAATGCTACATCGGCAGTACGGTTCGCCCTCTACACATACGATTCAAGGAACATCTGCAATCATCGCAATCATCCGTCTACAGGCATAAAAATATATGTCAATGTGAGTCTTTTCAGATCAACATCTTAAATACAGCGGAGGACGAACCTAACTTGCGACTAAAGGAGGCGATACTTATTCGCAAACACAGACCAACAATCAACAGTCGCATCGAGTGTGAAGGGCTGAAGGACTTTTTATTCATATAAATCCTTCTTTATTCTTAAAGACCTTCTCATCCCCAGTTTATACATGTAGATAACGGAGGTTGGGTGGGGAGTAGTATTAAAAGGGCTCATACTGTCCCGGGATTAGTACATTTTGAATTGGAACATAAATGTACCGGTCAGGATGAGTACATTTTGAATTGGAACCTAATGTACCGATTTGTTTTTAAAGTTGATCTTGTGGTTGTAGTCGTCTGTTATTTGAAGTGTTGATTGCGAACACAAGTGTACTGTTTTGTGTTATTTGTGAAGAGAATAGTGTAATGTGTTGATGATGTGAGTTCGGTTAGGTACATTTAAATGTTCTAGAGTTGTTAATTTGAACATGAATGGCAAAGTGTGAGGATTGAAACGTTGAGGATTGCTGTAATTGTGTTGAGGATGAGTACGCAGATGTTCTAATTGTATTGAGGATGAATACATCATGTTCTAATTGTGTTGAGGATGAGTACGCAGATGTTCTAATTGTGTTGAGGATGAGTACGCAGATGTTCTAATTGTGTTGAGGATGAGTACGCAGATGTTCTAATTGTATTGAGGATGAATACATAATGTTCTAATTGTGTTGAGGATGAGTACGCAGATGTTCTAATTGTGTTGAGGATGAATACATAATGTTGTAATTGTGTTGAGGATGAGTACGTAATGTTCTAATTGTGTTGAGGATGAGTACGCAGATGTTCTAATGCTGAACTTGTTATTTTTTTTTTTGAATGATTATGTTGAAGGCTATCTATCTATCTATCTATCTATCTATCTATCTATCTATCTATATATATATATATATATATATATATATATATATATATATAAATATATTATTATTATCATTATGGTTTGTCTTCGATTGAGACAATTGTGACCATTGTGACCATTGTGACCATTGTGACCATTGTGACCATTGTGACCATTGAATCCTTCATTTCTATTTTGTGTTCTTTTGTCAAATTTCTATCACACTGTATATATATGATGAATGGTCGTCCAACATCATGGATTGTTGCAAGAGATCTTGGTTTTTCATTGCGAGCTATAAAAACAGTTACAAACTTAAATGAAACCATCCGAGCTGGCGAACTAATTGAGCGGTTAATGGATTTACTTGAAAGTACTACAAGACTAAATTTAGATCACAGTTGGATAGAAGATTTTTCGCCATCAAATTATAATGAGATACCTGAATTTAAGACAGCAATTTTCAAGCAGCGAGACGTGACTGGGAGATCAGAAGAGAGACATTCGTCAAAAATTATTTCTCCAAGTTCTTCGGCAGACCGTGGAATTCATTTGGATGAGAGGCGAAAATTGGAAAACGAGACATTTAAATTGCTGTGCGAAGTGAACTGTGTTGAATGCTTTGAACGACCAAGGTCCATTCTCTTGGTCCCATGTGAACACTTTGTTTTATGTTCTCATTGTTATGATAAACAGAATAATTATATAAAGAAATGTCCTCTTTGTCAAGGGTTTGTAACATCATATACGAATGTGTATAGATCATGATGACTCATCAAGCTCGCTTTTCATTGGTCATTAATGCTTTAGCCTTGCTATAAGAGAGAGAGATAATGGTTCTCGTTTCACTCATTCATTCATTCATTGAACAAGATTGAGCATGACCTTCAGCAGCTATATCCCTGTAGCACTTGTTCATCAAGGCAAGAAATTCAAAGGATTTATACTTTATTGTAGTGACGACGTAACAGGTTACAAAGCTGACTTAGTAGATTTGATGGAGGACATTGTAAAATTCTTCAAGTGTGAAGACAACGTTGAGGTGCAGAAAATCCTAATGAAAGCATTGATTGAAGTGCTGACAAGAGTGACCAAATTTTGGCTTGAAGAAGTGTTCCAACCACTAAGTGGAACTGAGACAATTCCTGCTCATTCTCGCTGTTATTGCTATAACAGAACGCGATATTTCAACACATGCCTGCATGACCTGATAACGTTCAGCCATTATGAAGAAGATGGTGTAAAATTGAAAGTTGACGTATTTGCTGTCCACCATCCGTCAGCATCAACGTGGCGGCGCTGGACCGAGATGACACTGCTAAGTTTCGAGCATACTATGCGAATCTTCTGCGTTTGTACGCCCAAATGTCATGTTGTAGGTGTTGTCCCCTCTCGATGGACTTAATGAGTGATCTTAAACAGTTGATAATTGCAACGAAACAAACCTTAAGTGACATTGATGACTATAAACTACCATCTGTCAATGTTTGAAGTGACATTGTGTATTACATGTATGTATTGAGCAACAATGCTATTTGTAGTTTGAATTATCATCATTGTATGTATTAAGCAATAATGTTATTCGCTTTCTTCTCATTCATTGTCGTAAAGAATGAAATATGGTTGTACAAAGAAAACGACGGTCTTTTCCCCGAAAGAAACGGTCATTTAAACCTTCAAGTCAGTTTAAGAAGGCATTGCGGAAATTGAATAGAATACATAATAATCGGAGGAAGTGTGAATTAATTCAAAATTCAAGTGATGACTTCATACGTGATTTGGCCTTTACAATTCACAAGTGTCTTCCAATATACAAGCCCTTGTTGAATCCTAGGTCTATCAAAAACATTCGCAAATTTTCGAATCCTAGGGGTAGTGATAAAGTCAGGAGAAATATGATTCAACATGGAGGTGGTGGCTTTATGGATATGCTAAATGACATCAGTAATAGTATTTCCAAAGTGCTGGACAGTCCTCTAGGAAGAATTATTACAGGTGTTGCACTGCTGGCATAGAGCCAACAAATCAGAAGTCGACACGTCATCGATTACTCATTGACATTGATTGAAGTCTATATAAGATAGGCGTGCGAGCTTTCAGTAGTCATTTTCAAGTGATCATCCGTCAGTGTGAGTACAACAGCAAAATGTCTCTTAAAATGCACGTAATTAAAGAAGAGGGCGACGTTGTTGATCGCGATCTCTTGAAATTTAGACCAACGCGTAGGGTTCAAGGAATCGGAAACACGTTTTATTTTCAAACGCTTAATTATGGTGATGATGGATTATATTTACAAGTTCCATTTTTTCATAGCAATGGGATGTCATCATCTAGCTACAGCAATCTAAGACAAATGCGAGTCACATTTCCTAAATGGCAGCAAACTATACTAAAAATTATTGATTCATTCGCAAAGGAATGTGTCGAACTACCTGACAGTGCTCCGGTACATTGGAAGAAGAAGTTGGATGAAGGGAGTGGATTCAAAGATCTACCTGAGTTTGATACTCTCTTCTTAAAATTATCTGACCATTTCCAAGCGTTTGATGTGCTGTCAAACCCAATGGATTGTGATGATCTCAAGCGTGGGCGATACATGGGCTTGGTACACGTTACTGGACTTTACATTGGCGCTCATGGTTCAACTGGTAAATTGGCTTCTCTTCAGATGAAGGTTCTACAATTGGTTTATGAACCATTACCAATTGACAAGTGCTTAATTCATATTGAAGACATTGCTACACCAAGTGAGCCGAAAGAATCAAACGATGGAAAAGAAGACAAGGAGGTTGATGAAAGCAAGAAAAGGACGCGCAGATCGAGGGACAGCATGAAGCTAAAACTGAAGCGACAGGATGCACAACCTGACTTGAAGAGTTCCTTCGATTCTACCCTCGATGAAGACACTCAAATGTGGTAAATTAAAACAACTGTTTATCGTTTCAATAAAACTTGTTTGGAAATAATTTACATGTTTTAAGTTCTAACTAAGCAAAATAATGGGTGTTAGTAAATGATGATGATGATATTGAATGACTCTGAAATGACAGATTTTCGACTATTCACTGACCGTACAATGTGTGTGGCCGGACCAAGTCAGTCTGGTAAAACAACTTTTGTAACTCAGCTACTGCAATACAGAGATGAGATGTTTAATAAGAAAATAAAACAGGTTAAATGGTACTACGGTATTTTTCAACCAGATCTGCATTCTGCACTCCGACAGCAGGGATACGAAGTAAAACAGGGGCTACCACCAACTGAGGATATCCGAGCAGGTGATTTGATCGTGTTGGATGATCTACTTCGAGAAAGCAAATCTTCAAAAGATGTAACCGAAATGTTTATTCAAACAGCACACCATAGGCAAGCTTTTATCATCTACATCACTCAAAATATCTTTGATGGAGGAAAAGAGCAGAGAACTAGAAGTCTTAATACACACTATTTGGTGGTTTTCAAGAATCCAAGAGATAGTAGTCAGATACATCATTTGAGTCGACAAATATTACCTCAGCAGCCTAAAACTCTTTCGAAAATATATGATGAAGTGACGAAGAAGCCACATGGCTACCTCTTCATTGATTTAACGCAAGAATGCCCAGAGCGATTTCGATTTCGAACTAATATTATACCAAACTCTGGAGATGCAATGATAGTATTCACTGTCAACAGTTAATTAATTGGACCAATGACAGTTTTAGGCAATACATATGTGCTTCAGCTACTATGACATTTTCAATATGAGTTTTTCAAAAATGGTTGTCATTCCTCAAGAGGAATATCTACAGCTATCAATGACAAGAAATATTCAGGAAGTTAAAAATGTGGATCAGCCGGTTACAGATCAACTTAAGCAATTATCTCAACAGGATAGGGAAATTCAAAAGATTGAGGATCCTTATCGACGAATGCAGTTACAGGCTGAGAATTTAGAGGAAAGACGACATATTAGGGAAAAGCTGCGCAAATTCATAACTCTTTCAACTCCTCGAGCATATCGCATGCGAGCTGAAAGGTTGTTTGATTTTATTGATCCCCACGTAAAGTTCAATGAGCGAGGAGAAATAATAGAAGAAAACGGTGATGTAATTAGGAACAGTCACATTGATGATCTTCTACAATATGCTGTGAGAGATGTAAGGCGAAAGCTGGGTGCTCCACAAGGATGGGAATACTTTCAAAAAGTGCTATCTAATCACAATGTCCCCCATAATATAATCGGAGGACCGACTATAAATGAACTGAATAAAGTGTTGGCAACCGATTCTTCAAAAGGAAAAGTAGTTACCACAGTCAAGCGAGAACCCATTGTTTCTCCTGCTACGTCTCCAACTACGAAGAGAAGAGGGAGACGTTCAACACGAGCACCGAAAAGTTATAGCAAATATTAGGCAAATAACAGTGAAATTGCTTCCCATATCATGTCTATGCAGAAAATTTGCTGCTGTTTGAAGTCTGCGCTCGATAGTAAAGGAGAAGAGGGTATAGAAGTTGATATCAATTGCGTTAGCAGTTGCTGTGCAAGTAATACTCGAGCGAGTTGCCAGAATAAGGAGAATGAGCGCAGCGGAAAAACTGAGACAAATCTACTACGATATCAATCATCCCGCAAGCTTCAGTCGTCCGAGCGTTTTAGCCCGTGCAGCAGGTGTACGATTAGAGACAGTGAAGAAATGGTTGAAGAGTCAACCAACCTACACGCTACACAAGGATGCGAGGAAGCGGTTTCCAACTAGGAGATATGTTGTCAATAATATTGACAGTCAATGGCAAGCAGATTTGGCTGATATGCAGCAGATATCTCAATACAATGACGGTTACAAGTACATCCTAACCGTAATAGATATTTTATCACGATGCTTTGGGTTCGCGCCTTGAAATCCAAGAGAGGAGCAGAAGTTGAGGCGGCTTTTCAAAGTATTCTAAATGAAAGGAGGATCCCACAAAGAATACAAACAGATCAAGGAAAGGAATTCGAAAATTCCCACGTTCGTGGTCTACTTGAGCGATATGACATTGAACTGTTCAGTGTTAAAAGTGCTTACAAAGCTGCGATGGTTGAGAGGTTCAATCGTACACTCAAGACAAAGATATGGCGGTATTTCAGTGCTACAAATACACATGTCTGGATAGATGATTTACAGAAGTTCGTGAGAAATTACAATGAGAGCTATCATCGGATTATAAAGATGCGTCCAATTGACGTCACTCGGGATAATGCTATGGATTTGTGGCTTCGTCTGTATGGCAAGGCACCAAAAGCAACTACCGATAAGAAGAAAATCAACGTTGGTGATAGAGTTCGCATCTCTAAAGTGAAGTCTACATTCGAGAAGGGCTATCTACCGAATTGGACCGAAGAAGAATTCTTTGTTGATGAAGTAAATAAAAAATTTAAACCAACAATGTATAAGTTAATAGACTATCATGGTAATCCAATTGAAGGGAAATTCTACTCATATGAATTACAAGTGGTTGATCGGAGTGAAGAAGTGTATATGATAGATAGAATAGTTAAGAGGAAAGGACATGGTAATCATAGAAAATATCTCGTCAAATGGAAGGGATATCCTGACTCGTTCAACATTTGGATAGCCCATCAAGACTTGAGAAATGTGGAAGTAGGAGACATTAGAAGCTTTTAAGCTAATATTGGTGAATGACTACTGATCCCACATTATATCCAATAATGTCGTCTGCTGAGTTCAACATCATTCTCCCGAGCAACAGCAATCCCAAGATATTTCCAGAGAACAAACCATCGGAGTATTCGGTTGAGTTTTCCAAGCCTCTTTATCTGAGTGGCCCTCACGAAGTCGCATTAACTGAAGTCACATATTACAATGATATTAGTTTGTTAACGAATAATTATTTTGAAATACATACGGAAGTACGTGAAAAGGATGATTGTTTTCGCCTATTTCAGAATGGTCTACATGGAACATGGGATTTTCATCATCTTACTTTACATCCTTTCTCACCATCGCTACCGTCTGTCGAGAACATGATCAAAATTGAAAAGGCATATGCAACGTCTTCCTTCAATTCTACAGTTCCCACACTCAGCTTGCAAGATACGGAGAATGAAATTGGTAAAATGTTCCGACGAATAAACGATCTCTTCACTCTCACTTTAAATAGATTCTTCAAGCCAGTTGTAAAAGGCTCAACTAAACTATTGAAAGAAGGGAGGAAGCATGTTCTGCTAATATTAGGTAGAGATTTGGCACACACTCTAGGGTTTCCCAGAACTACATTTTCATCTCTACATTGGTATAATGGACTTGGATGGAAAGCTGAGAGAACAGTTAGTGATTTTCAATGTAGAATTGCACCGTTGTATGCACTACAGAAAAGGAGTGTCCGCGTCAAGGAAAAATTTGAAGTTATTAAAAATATTGAAGACGTTGCAAGAAAGTTTCAAGGATCAGTGCCAGAAAGTTTAATGACTTGTGAATATAAGAAAGAGAAAGTAACTCTTTTTACTGCTGAAATGGAGGTAGAATTTCTTGTTTTCACTAAAAGACACCTTTGGAAAAGTCTAATTCCGCTGTTATTGAATTCGGATCTGAAATTCAGAGACTATTCAAGCATCCTGATAGTCCACCGTGTTTGACAGAATTAAATGATACATATAAGATTCAGTTGAATTCCAATAAACTAAAGACAGCAACAAACGACGCATGGCACATCAATGTATATTCCGATAAAATACTGGCTGACGAATTGAGTACCTCAACTGAGCTAGTAAGGAGGGTCAATTTAAACGTTGAAGATCTAAACACACCATCGGAAATTTGTACAAAACTGAATGAAAATGGTGCACACTACCTCAACGCAGATGAGTACTTCTTTTCATATGATCCCTTAAAGAAGCGAATGGTTTTAAAAGTAGGGAGAAATTATCTCATTAAGCTCGACAAGATGTTGGCAACAATTCTAGGGTTCTCAAAATTCACAATAAATGAAGGTACAACCATTGGTAATTCAGCACCTTCATTAGAGAGAGACATCAGTAACTTATATATTTACTGCAATATTGTTGAGTATACTAGAGTTGGTGACATCGAGGCTCCATTGCTACGTACATTTCCCCTATCATCCGTCCGGAAGCAGTTAATCAATCGTGAATTCATCAACAAAATGTATTTACCGATCAATCGAAGTGTTATCAATAGAATCGACATTTCAATTCATGATGATGCGGGTGAAATTGTTCCATTCTATGGTGGTGTTACTGTGCTGACACTACATATTAAGAATCGAGACTAAGGCTTTACGCTATTGTGAAATTCTTCAGAATTCGAAATTTACAATGACAGGCTTTTATAGCAGACCATCATATCAAAGCGGATATCCCGTATTTGCTGGAGGTAGGCGACAAGTAGGAGGAGGAATATTTGGTGCATTAAAGCGTGCATTACTTCCTGGACTTAAATGCTATGCGTTGCCAGTGATGAAACGCGTAGGAAACAGAGCTTTAGATTTTGGTGCAAATGTTGCTGCGGATGCACTCCAAGGAGCGGATATAGAAGAATCAATGAAAGTCCGTGCTCAGCAATCAGCTATTGATGCATTGGATGACCTAACAAAGTCGAGACGACCTGTTCGTAAGAGGCGCAACAAGACAAGACAAGTTGGATCCGGTCGAGTTACTAAGCAAAGACGAAGAGTTAGGAAATCTAGATCGAAGCTTCCTGTGAAAAAGACAAGAAAGCGAAAGCGAAAGCGGAAATCGAAATCAGTTGGAAATAAGTCGAAACGAAGGAGATTAATGTATTTCTAAACTGAGCGAAATGCAATCGACTATCAATTCAGCTTTGTGCTTTTTTGATGCATCACCCCAGCAAACTGACATAATTTCGTCGAGAATTGTTGACTATTTTCCCTCAACAAATATTGTGGGTAATGACCAGTGGTGGGCAGCGATAAATTTTCCGATGGGTCCGATAACGATAAAGCGATAATTTTTTTTGCTAAGTCCGATAACGATAAAGCGATAAATTTTACGCAAAGGTTAAAGCGATAAGCGATAACGATAAAGTCCGATAACGATAAATCCTGAAATTGTCTCTACTAACGTCTATAATTGTCTCATTTTTTGCTACTAAACCTCTACACTAAATTCACTAAAATAAATGCTGTTCTACATGATGATTTGTTACACGATGGCCATGCACAAGCATGCACTCCTTCGATTCCATGTCTTCTAACAACATCGAGTGCTAGAGCTCGAGGACATAAAATCGAAGTCGTGCCTGCATGCATATACAAGGCCATGTGTAACAATTAATTATGTTGATGCACTCTTCATTGGTCTGGGCCTTTGGCCTCGATAATATCGTACAGAAACCTACAAGTACATGCCTAAAATATAACATAGGCTGGTATTGAATAAATAGGATCATTGATGAAAGACACGAATTGAAAACTTTATTGTTAACATAAAAACCATAAAAACAACAAGCTAAATGTATCGGGTACCACGACAAACTTCACCGCACCACAAAGTACAATCAGAGCAGAGAGGAATCATACAAATACTACACATCATCATCATCATCATCCTCATCGGCCCCTCCTGGCTGCAGCCTCTTGCTGAGGTGGAGGTTTCTATTCAGAAACACGAGGTGTTCAAAATTGTCATCACTGAGACAAGCCCTCTTCGGCCTCAGTACGTCTCCAGCCACGCTGAAGAGACGCTCTACTCCTGCAGAGCTAGGGATCCCGGTATTGTACTTTATGAAAAGTGTTATCCAGTGGGCCCTATGCTTCACAGGGAAGTGCGACTTCTTCATAGTTGCCTGAAAAAAACACATACATCATTGCAATCTTACATGTACACATTCTGCAATTACACATTACAATGCACCGAATTATCACTTGCTTGTACACGGTATGCTCATGGTGCATGAAAGAACATGGCAAGACTTTAAACACATTGTTAGGCCTACCTCCTTGCTCCTCTTCCACCCTTGCAGCTCCTTTTTGAGGTCTTCCTGCAGGTTATTGTCGCGGTTTTCCTCGGTTGCATCCTCACACTCGCAGAGCTCGGCAAAGGGGTCATCGCCGACCTCCTGAAGCTCCTTCATCGTAACTTGGTTTCCCCCTCTCTCGCCTCCTCCTGTCTGACGAGCGCCGTCATCTCTTTTAGGATCCTCATGGATATCTCCTCCTTCATATGCGGAGCCATGGACATCCCGTAGTTTGGATGAAGGGAGATGCCATGAGGAGATCCATGTTTCTAAACATGGAGCTGAATCTGTAAAGCAAAGTAATTAGCTTAAACACGTAGCGGGACATGTGCATGTACTTATTGCCTATACCAGGGATCGGCAGGCAATTTAGGCCACCATATAGGCCGTGTCAGGGCCAGGGATCAAGAAAGCACACTAGGACAGAGAAAACAGGGAGTAGGCTACAATGCTCCTGTGAGGAAAATATTGATTTACTAACCATCAAAACAAATCAATCGGAAGCATAATGCTTCTTTGAGACAGAGTCAACGTCCATTGATGATAAATTTGGCTTCTAAATTTGCGAGCACCTGTATAGTAAAGAAAGGGAACAAAACTACACAGCACAAGAAATATGCATGTGTACACTTAAAGCTGACATTATTAGCACTAGCTAGGCCTGACAGGCTAGCACTGGAACACTGAATAGGCCGTTTATGCCGGAGTTTGCGCGACCCCTGGCTTATAGAAAAAGGACCGCAAACATTAAACAGAGAATAAAATACCGGTACCTCTTTATGTTACAGAATATAGGTTGTTGAATTTGTAGGCCTACCTGTTGTCAAATCCTCATTTGTTGCCCTCTTGTCGGAGGAGGGCGCGCACCAAGGGCTCTGCGTAGATGAGGGCCTGGTCCCTTTGCGATTCCTCCATGCGCTCCAGCGCCACTTTCATGAGACTGAGGTTGGGAAGCAGTGCACCAAGGTAGGCGTTCTGATCCGCCTGTAGCCGGTCCAGACAGTTGGCGACTGATGTTGAAGACCTATTTTGTAGGTTCCATAGGCCCTGGGCCTTGGCTAGGGTCTTATTGAAGGGAGCACCTTTCCCGTAGTTCCAATGGTAAACTTGTGAAACATCTGTACTTGCCAGCAGGTTGACCGTGTGTGCACTGAAGGCAAAAGAAAAGTAAGCTTAGTCTAACTAATACGCAATAACTGTCTTTCAGTTTGCTATGGGTACTCTAAAAACATCTACGGCCGTATTCACGAGCGATGTTGGGAGCGAAACACTGTTTAAGCATATTTTTATGGCTGTCAGTTAGAGCCCAAGGGTATATATTTAGATACTAATAGACACAAAAAGGAAATTGTGAGACGATAAAGAGAGATGAATAAGTAGAAAAGAAACATATGCCTTAGAGGAAATTCAGGGTGTTTAGTGCTAAACATCGCTCGTCGTGAATACGGTCTAATTTATGTATAATTTAAGTTTAGATACCGGTATAAGTCTTAATATTAAACCAGCATTTGTTAGTACAAAACTGCCTAAACCTTTTAGCTGCATTCTTTAGTCCTTGCCTTCACTTGCCTGCATCTTTGATGCTTGGGCAGCCTGGGTAAATCCTGCACTTCAGCTGCTGCAGCAAGGGCCGTGGTGACACTGATGATGTTAAGGCCTTTTCTCTCCTCTTCCTCCTCCTGGTCCTCTGGACTGTTGATCACCTCGACGTGCAGATTGCTGATGGTGTCCTCCTCTGTCTCGCTGATTCCCGGTCCATAGTTGCTGAAGGCAGCGACGTAGTTCGCCCCGTTGTCCGTTGTGGTAAGGACAATCTTCCGCGAAATGTTGAAGGCACGGTTGACCTGGTCCAGCTTGGTGGCGATGATGCCCTTGGTCTGGCTCACCTGATAAATCACAATGCATAAAGCATCATTATTCCATTATCCCTATCACAACAGTATACACTACAGTATATAATACATATCGTCATTGTCATTTAATGCGTGGGAGAGGCTTCTAGGCATCGGCCTACATGTATGATAGTGGATAGTGCATATGTAGCCTACATTTCTTACATGTAGTATGCACTTGATATCAGGTAAGCTTAAATGTAGGCTATACAGCAGTTATTCGTAAAATATTCATCATCATCTTCATCATCTATGAAAACAGAGTGATGTTGAGCTATAGAACCTTACCTTGGTCTTGTAATGTGAGACCAGGTTGCCAGTTGTATTGTTCCAGAAAGACACTTCCGCGAAGCACTTATGACACTTGGCTTTCAAGTTGTAAACTGTGGTTGTCTTTTCCTGGACATTGGAAGAAGTAGGCCTATCTGGGGCGTTCTTGCACTTGAGCACTTGAGATAATTCGTAATAGCTTGTCAAAGCTGCCATCTTGTCTTTGATGGTCTGCAGCTCCTGGCTGGAAATACCACATCCAGGCGCAATCACAAGGTGTTGCTGGTCGACGTCAATGGCTTGACTACCTGACCGGCTGTCGGCCTCTAACTCACTACCCAGGGACATGAGGGAACTCCTGTTCTCAACACGGAAGAAATCCTCCATACATGCAGTCCTCATGCGTGACATATTGCAGTCATCTTGACGCTGAAACTGAAACAAAAAAATCAGTGATTTTATTTTGATATATTCTCGGCTATGACAAAATAAATAATACACATGCTTGTATACAGCAGATGTAGGTACAATGATATAACCTTAAAATTCTTGCGGTCCCGAAATTTACAAGACAGCTAAATATAACGCATATATACATGTAGTTTCATTGATACAGCGTCTTATAAGCACATGTATGTGTATGTATTTTACTACTCTGCAGGATGATGGTAAACATGTTGACAGACAATGAAAAAATGATGATCGTCAACTTTATCAGCTTAATTGAAAAATGCGCGCTCAAAAAACGCAATCTATAAATAAGTATTTACATGTAGCCTACTTAGTGTGGCCCATAGTCTCAGTATACCACCATGGTAAAGGATGACGATCGGATTGCACTTGTCTCTTAGACGTAAATAACGTGTAGCAATTTGCAACTCCCAACTCATGTCCAAGCCTGACAAGCAAAGTCCAAAATTATAATGTAGCTATCTGTGGGACCTCACTCGTAACGTATGAACATTGAGGGACAATACACTCACCATTGTACCTAGCTGGCTACTGGATAAGGCCTATATAGCTTCGATAATTTTGCGAGCCTAATCAATAATCATATATGATTATTGATATCAATAGACTAAACAACAATTCAATGTTCTTCTTGTTCTGCGTCCTTGGCTGATGAAGTTCTAGCGGCGTCGCTCTTAGAAATACCAATTAGCCCTACCGGTAATTATTAAATTGCACCCTAACTATGCTACGGTATGCCTACATTGCACGTTAGTACATGCGCAAGATGAAATAAAAATTTAATAATGTATTTGCAACGTAAACAACAGATATCAATTGGGCTATTCCATCAACCCTATCCAGTGGGTACGTCGATTTATCGACAAGCTAATGCGGTATACTGAAGCATAATAGAGCGTGTAGTGTTCATTAAAATATTGAAAAAAATTAGTGTAGTTCTCATTACAGTTGCTAAAATACTGAAGGGAATTAATATGTCCACGGCACCGCAATTAGAAAGTTAAGGAAATCATATTGGTGTATAAACTTACGATACATACGTATATCTACACGGCTGGAAATAAATGTCTATAAACGTAGGGTAGGCCAAGTGCCAAGTGATCTACATGTAGGCATATGTACGTGCAATGCCTACGTACAATGTAGGCTACATTACCAGTCTACTCTAGAAACTATGAAAGATAGTTATCTACAAGTATGTCATCGTCGCTTTATATTGTTCAGCCTGCGCTAGCCTTTTGATGTGACTGACACTGATTGTGTTACAGTGGCGTAGCGTGAGTTTCTTGCGCCCGGATGCGAGATACTCATTTGGCGCCCTCAGCCTCCGTGTTAACCATCTTTGAATCCTCCCAAATTTGAGCAGGGGTTCGTTCCCCTATCAGGGAGACCAATTCCCTGGCGTTCATCTCATTAGAAATGAGAATGGTCAGTGGTCAATCCAAATTGATAATCATTAACAAGAGATTTAAAAAATTGTGCGACTAGTTGTCCTAGTTGTTTACCACAGAGTATGGGCCTGGCCTACACATAAGTTAAATACAGGAACTATATTTTCCTTTTTTATGCATATGCGACGTATTTTTCTACTCTTACAGACGATGAGGATTTAAAAACACTACTCGACCGCTTGCAGTCTAAAAAGGTACGATTTTGGAAAACACTGTGTTAAATGAATGTTGGTAGTTTCTCATGAATATGCGCATACATAGTATGATTAATAGATTATAAAAACGTTGCATGATGAGCTGATTGAAACGTTCGATGGTAGAAGACAAATGCAGTTTATCACTTGATGAGCAATATAGACACCGACTACCGTCTAGACGCGAAGAAAAAATGATTCTCATTGAAACGTTCAAATACAGCTGTCAGGGGCCAATCCTCTTTAAATCTTATTCGACAACTTACCTCAATGAGGTCGACGTCATACTTGCTGCCCATGGATGACGACTATTTCGAAGCTAATCGATGCGAAAGGTTTTGTGTAAATGCACGCGCACACACGCAGGATCAGAAGTCGAGGCACATACTGCGATGAGTGAAAATGAAACAATCTCATGCTTTTATTAACGAGTACTAATTCAGTAGAAATGTACCAACTCGCTGTTCAACTTACCTTCATCTAACCCTTTAAATCCTAGATGACCTCAACGAGGAATCGGAACGGGATCGCGCATTGATATTCTACATGCAAGAGTTGTGAACTATCAAGCACTGTGTGGTGTCAAGGTGTGATCCCCTTAATAGAGCTTAGTAATACCCGATGCAATTCCAATTGACGCTTTTAAGAGTCACATTCGAGCAGTTAATTCAAATCGTAGGATGTTTGTCTAATAAGCCAAAGAAATTTATGTTTTCAAAAAAAATTATCGCTTTATCGTTATCGCAGGAAAATTTAAAGCGATAACGATAAACGATAAATTTTGCGATTCTTTGCGATAAACGATAAGCGATAAATTTTCGGTCAGTCCGATATTATCGCTTTATCGCTTTATCGCTTCATTTATCGGAACGCCCACCACTGGTAATGACATACCTATTCAGTTTGATGTTACTGCTAATGCTGACGACTACATCGACTGTCAGTCTATTGACTTGGAATTGTGTGTACAAATTAAAAAAACTGATGGTACTAACATTGATTCTAAGGACAAAGTGGGGTTGATTAATTTCCCAATTGCCAGTCTCTTCTCAGATGTCACTTTATCACTAAATAATAAGCAGATTGAAGGAGGAGATTCATCATATCCATATGGAGCTTACTTATATACATTGACTCAGTTTCAAAACCAGGCCAAACAAACGCACTTACAAGCTGCTGGTTGGTTTACAGATCAGTCTGGTAAGTTCGATGATTTCGCTAATAATGGTTTGAAAAAGCGTGTGGAATTAACTGCTGATTCAGCTGAACTACATTTAAAAGGTCCTGTCTATCTTGATTTTTTCCGTCAACCGAGATACCTCCTATCTCAAGTACAAATGCGATTGACATTTGTTCGTGCTAAATCAAAATTTGCTTTGATGTCATTCGGACCTGCTGCATCCTATGATGTACACATAACGGAAGCTGTCCTCAATGTAAGGCGAGTAAAAATGAATCCCACAGTCATCAATCAACATGCTGTAGGACTGAAGAACCACAATGCTATATATCCAGTCAATCATAGTGTACTAACCACTTTTACGATTCCGGCGACTACCTCATCTTTTGATTATCCCAACCTCTTTCCAATTGCCCTACCGAAGGCGGTGTACATCGCGTTTGTAGAAAATGAATCGTTTTGTGGTAACTTTCAGAAGAATCCGTTTCATTTTCAACATTTTGGTATCACGAAACTCGGTCTATTCGCAGATGGCAATTCAGTTGCTTGTAAGGCCTATCAACCGAATTTTAAGGAAAACAATTTTGTTCGCGAATATTGCTCTACCTTCATGGCACTAGACATGTTCAACACTGACGATTCAAATGGTATTACGATGGATATGTATAAGAATGGCTACTTCTATATATTATACAACCTCAAAGCAGATTGTGATATAACTGGGGAAAATGTGGATGTTACAAAAGCTGGTAACCTTCGATTGGAACTCACATTTGCGGATCCTTTGAAAGTTCCTGTAACCGGTTTACTTTACGCAATCTATGACAGCAGCATTGAAATTACTAGATTGAGAGACGTCTTGGCCAACTATCAGAGATGAGCAACCTCAGTAATGTGGAAATCTTAAACTTAATGAAGAAAGCTCATCCTTATTCCAAGAAATTGTTTCTCAATGTATTCCCAAGAGATGAACTACCTACATCAATTCAGTCATATCCCTGTTCTCTGATTATAAATACAGACACGGTTAATCTTCGTGGTAAACATTGGGTTGCCGTGTACATAAATCGCAATAGAGTAGCTGAATATTTTGACTCTCTCAATCAGCCACCATTACATGATATATCAATATGGATGAATAGATTCTCATGGACTAGAAAGAAAGTGACATCGTTCCCACTCCAAAGTAATAGATCCCTTATGTGTGGGGGCTACGTACTGTATTTTGTTAATGAACGACCTTTGAAAAGTGACTATAAAAGTGTTATTCGATTATTCTCTAGAAATTGTGCTAAAAACGATGTAATTCTGGACAATTATATGAACTCAGTCTTGTAATAAATTCATTATAAATGCAAAATTCGTTTTATTTCCCAGAGCGTAATGTTTAGAGGGAGAGCAAAGTTTCACAATTGAAATGTATATTTACAAACTATTTACAACAGTCCATCAACTTTTTACAAAATAATTTTTCAAATCACTTATTATTTGGGATACAACTTTCAAATCTTTAGTGCCAGTTATCACAACTTTCCCATTGTGGAACACGTGAACGTGATAAGGATGCCAATTTGTCATTTGCGCAGCAGGAAATAACTCCACCTCATAAGTAAGATTGGACGTAGAGGAAACTTTGCGAAAGTCATAGCGATAATTCAATTCGCATAACACTGTCATGGTTTTACTTTCCAATTAGGTAATTTATCCCGTAATAGTATCTCCAACACGGAGTGTAAGTAATTGAGATCACAATCATCGAAGCACCCAACACACTGCACTGTTCCATTAGGAAAGAAAAGGACAGTCATGGATTTCTCCTTCTTCAAGATTCTCCATGTCAACATTGTGGGTCGCCCCAGATACAAACTCGTCGTCGGCTTTCGCCTCTTCTTCACTATTAGCCATTGATTTCTGTTGGGTATGTCTCGCTCGATTTGATGTAGATTGAGTTTTGAGTTTGCTTTTGTAACCACCATGCGATTCACCACTTTCATCTGACTGATGTCGTCCATCTCTGACGAATGAAATTATACTTGGTAGAATCTCCTTTATAAAGGAACCCCATGTGACGTCACTAAAACGAAAAAATCGATGATCAACGTCTTTCCTCTTGGATGAACATACGTAAAGTTTGACAGTTGAATCATATTTTATCCATACCTTTTCATCCAGAGGAATCTTCATCCGAGTATCATGTCGCTCAATCAGATTAGCAAAATCTTTAAGTGAGGGCAATGCGTCACTACTAATAGAAACACCACGATGATTTCTACTATTTGTTACAGAATGTCGAAAAACTATTTTGCTTGAATCTGTTAGGTGAATTTTTTGTCTGTCACTTAACTTCCATGTTCTGATATAATGAGGCATATTCTGAAGTTATTCTTAATGTAATTATTATAATCTGATAATTGCCTAAAGTTAGTTTATGTTTGCAAATCAACATATCGGAAGGATGCTGAATGCTGTTATGTATTCAAATTCAATTTCTACATATCGGAAAGATGTAGAAATGTACACTGAAATATTTACTACCTACGTGTTATTTTTTATTGATTCTACCGTTGTTCTATCCGCTATTCTACATCACCTGCTGTGGGAAGACATTTTCGTCTTTTTGACGGAGGAGGAAGTCCAAGGCTATAGTGTCCATATGGTAAAGATAAGTTCTTATTTATCCAGCAGCGCTTATCTTCCCAAAGTGAGAGCCCTCGCTTTCTAAACGTTTTTGTTTCAACTATGTGGTTTTTTGAATTTATGACGGTTATTTGCTCATTGGTATCTTTCTCAGTATAGTAAACATTTCTATAGTCACTATGTTCTATGCGTCTAACCACTGCTCTCTGTATACCCTTTGCTCGCCTAATGCTATGATGTGTTGAATCTAGAAATTTCATTGAATACATTTTTGGCTTCAAAAGAACCATCTCCTCAAGCAACTTTCCCGCGCACTCATCCTTAAAACAACCGAGTCTAGCCTTGTTTGTAATTGAATATAAACGGTGATTCACATCATAATTTGAGGAATCAAATTTTTCACCGAAATACAGGAATATATCCTCTAGACGAACAGATGGTGAGGTGTATAGACAAAGGAAAAAGCTATCGGTATCACCTCCACAAAGACGTGCTCTATTTATCAGTGGACATCTAATTAAATCTTTATAATACAACTGGTACATTTCTAATTTACTATAGTCAAGAACTGCTTGACCAACATAAATTAGTTTATTTAGAACTATTGAAGGTTTATACAGTTCCATACCAACTAAATCTTCATCGAATATCTTATGCTGGACATATAGGGGATGATTGGCCAATTTAGATAGTTGCAATGTTGTATTTACTAATTTGAAGTTCCTCCGACGTCTCACATTCTCCATAGTCTTACCAAACAGGGAGTTGTTTTTTAATTTATAAAACGCTTTTTCAAAATCAGATTTTGATTGAGCTCTTTTCTGCGAATTCATATCAATATATTGTCTCAGCCACGATTTTTGTGTGAACTGGATTCCAGCATGGACCTTCTTTATCTTCATTCCCATAGAGAGGTAGAATTTTAGAATCGAGTAATGAACAACATAATTTTCTCGATCGAACTGATGCAGCAACAGTTTCTTTGTGCTTGTGAAACACATATTTGGTCTTAAAGTTTCATAGAAATTTTTCATATATGTAGAAAACATTTTTTCCTCTATCAATTGCATTTCTGGAGCTAATGGAAAATCAGCCGTGTCATCGTGAATGTCTGAAGGATATTCTAAATCCAAATCAAATACATAACCTATATCAGCCTCATTATCAATATTTTGAATGTTTTCCTCATTTGAGAAATACACTACTTGACCTTCATCAAGCCATTTGAAGTTTGAATGTGGGAGATTCTCACTTAGCGACGAACCGTAAAGGTTGTTGACGTCTAAATATGCTAAATGACGGCTCTCTTGTGAATTGTTTTGCAACTCTGAAATACGAGCACGCGCTCTATGAATATTTGTAAACGTCATACCTCCTCGAATCCCCCTCTCAAAAAGATTATACATGCTCTCATCTTGAATGTAGTGTGGGGGATCATTCGAAGCGAAATTCAATGCTGATGTGAAGCTAAGGTGAGGAACGCTAACAAAATGAACTGGATCTACTTGATCTTCATCTTGACTTAATTTCCTAAATGTCTCAAAAATGTCTGCCAACAGCAAGACATCTAACTTGAGGTATGCAAGCATGTAGTCTCCAAATGTTTTGCAATTAAACGCATTCCATGCTTTTTTCGCGTGCTCATAATCTATATCGTTGCAATGCTCAAGAGTAAGATCGTTGTAAAATTCCCTTTGAGGAGGAAGACAGAGCTCCGTTAGAGTTGCCAAACTACTAAAATATGAGTACGGAAACACTCCTTTTTCGTAAAGAATATCATCAGTTAATTTTGGAAATTCATTTCGCAGCGCTTCTACATGTTTGTAGACTTTCAGACTTTTGGCTAATTCACCAAGCGATGCACTCAGAAATTGATATGAGTCCAAAAATTTCAATTTAAAATATACAGGCTTTCCATTATATTCGCTTACTGGAATTTTTGATGATAGAGTAATATATTTCTCAGCAGTAGCTGCAATAACATCTAACTTCCAAGATTTCTTTTTACCAATTGCTTTATAACAAATAATATGGCTGTCATAGTTTTTGAAATTGTGAAAGAAAACAGGAAGCTCTCGTCGATTCAATCTTAATCGCAAATTGCACTTTGAACATAATGCTTGCCTGTACTTTCCGGTTATGTGATCGTGATCACGAACTTTTGATATATCTTCACTAAATTTTATCTTACATTTATTGCAATTTTCTGCATTTTTATGAGCAATATCTTCCACTGCTGTCAATCGCATCGGCATTCTGGTCATGACATTTTGATTATCATATAAATTTTGGACAACGTCTTCTAAATGATTTAGGAACTCAGCGATGCAATTTTCCCCTTCAAACAGATAATAGGTGTTATTGTAGGTTGACTGAAGTGCCTCATGCCAGACGTGGTACACACCTACAGCCGCAGGTTTATGAATTTTGTTTTCTATTAAACACTCGATATCGGCGTATATGACTAAAGGTGGACTGAGTTGGTGCTCAGTACTACTTATCTGAACTTCTAAATGTTTGGGCATTTTTTCTATTTGCGCCTTACCACGACTACAGAATTGAAAATGTCGTTCTAAAACGCTTCTCTTTGAAAAGGATTGAGTGCATCTTTCACAAAAAATCTTGCGACTTGTGTAAAATTTGCTATATAACCTGGATAATTTTCGTATGCCGCAATAATAGGCAAAACCGTTATGTAGCACTAGCAAAATATTAACGGTTCTTTTGCCAATGAAATTGCTGTTGTATCTTACTCCCTTGAGACCATTTTCATACAAGTGGATATTTACTTTTATATCATTGTTTTTCTCAAACTTAGGAATGTCCTTTATTGACACTGGTGTGGAAATGCCATCCATAATCAATTCAGATGTCCACTTTCTATATGAGTTTACCTCGTTTATCTTTGAATGAGTAACTTCATCGTAGTGAATGATTGACAAGATAGAATACATGAAGCAGTCATTTGAATTTGAATTTACATTTATTACAGCTTTAGAACTTCTTAACTTTTTAGGTAAAGTATTCATTTTACCACCAGATAGTAGAGGAGTTGAAATTAAATTGAATTCTACATTTACTACTTTATCAACAACCAATTGCTTCCTCTAATTGCAAAAGTTGAAACATGATTTGATAAACTATTTAAATTATCCTGAAACCATGTGTCAAAGTCATATATATAATTTGATGATAATGAGGTGAAGTGCGCGAGAAAAGTTTCTTCCTCTTGAGGATTAGAACGGACGTAGCGAATTTGAGCAATTAATCGACCACGTAGTTGAAGACTAGTTCGCAAGTCATTAACTAAATTTTCTAGTAAGGTTCGCATGTTGAATAAAAAAGATGTTACATCTACTGTTTGAATGGTTGGTGTAATGTCATACACGCAAGCACGTCCGCTGAAGGCGCTTTCACTAAGGGTGAGTGTTCCATAATTATTGTGACTACTCATTTCAATGTTCATATCATGTATATTATTGTGTTGACGGAATCTACTTGTGCTATTATAATTCTTACCACAGTGAGAGCAGCAATGCTTAAAAGCTTCATCATTATTTAAAGCGCTATCTGGAATGTCCCTAACATGACTACTACAAGTTGATAAATTAGTATTATTTGTTTCTATTCCTTCTTGACTGCAACATATGAGATTGTGTCTTTTTAAATTATCTTTCCTACTGGTTTCATATGGACAATTACTACATTTATGCTTTATTCCTAGCTTGCAAAATTTTTCATGACGCGTTAAATTGCTAACAAATGTAAACTTCTTTCCACACTTAGAGCAGACAACCATGATGATCGTTGAGGTTTAACAATTTCCGTCTACTTATATACTGTCTACATATTATATTACGTAACCAGTGACGTCGACCAATGGAATTTGTTCTCAACCTAAGACTTATATTTCCACTTAAATACATAAATAAAAAGACATACAAAGTGTACAAGTAATTTTTTAAAGAAGAAAAATTCAAAAAGAGAAGTTACAGCGATTGACATTTAATGATATCACTATGCGTCACCTTGACGTGGACACAATGTCCATGACACCTTGAGAAGTCATCGACATGTGTCATGCGCACTTCGTTAATGACTGCCGCTTTCGATAGCTCAACGTGCATTATTGTTTCACGCTTCGCTATCGATTGCGACAGTTGCAGGTTAGCCTGCGATATGTTGCGGAACGACTCAAGCAAAGACTTGTAGTCAGCGCGAAGAGCCGTCTCGCGTTCCTCTTGTTGGCGCAACTTACGTTCAAGGTGACGCACTTTGTCCTCCGTCGACACAGTTACCGGCACCTCGACCACTGACTCGACCGTCTCGTCCAGGTCAACGTTAAATAGGGGATCACAAGTTGGGAGAGAGTTGGAGAGGATCACAGTTGGAGTAGGGCTGTTGGGCATCGGCGTAGGAGCAGGTGGAGACGATGGGACCCAGTAGTCATCGAATGTTGGTTGAGGTGGAGTTGGCTGAGGTGGAGTTGGGACGCGGTGCAGAATTGGAGAGGGTGGGAAGCTGACCTCAATGCTGGGTGAGGCGCGAAGTTGGGAGAAGGGAATCTCCTCTTCCGGAACAAGTGTCAACTGTTGCTGGAAAAAAAAGAGAGATTTGAATTAACGAAACCTATTCCTATGATTGGCACTTACGTTTTCTTCATCTGAAGAAGACTCCCGGATGGAGTACAGGCGCTCCTCATTCTCCTCCACTGACGTTGTAGTAGCCGGAGTCAAGCCAAGGAGGTTGTTCCGGCTCTTCTTTAGAGAGAGCGATCGGTAGCTCTACAAGGGAAAATACATTTTAAATTCCTCTCGAATTTGAATGTATGCATGTGTCCTAAGTTATTGATCTAATCATGTTATTTTATATGACTAAAATAATTGTCAATTACTTACTCTCTGTGAAGGCGGCGTAGGCTTCGCAACCCAGCTGCTACTTGCGGGCGTACTAACGACAACCTGTGGATGGAAATGAAACATAGTCAAAGTGTGAAGAATGGAAAATGCATACGAATAGATAAAGTGCTGATTTTGATATTTCAAACTTACATTCCTTTCCGGAACTGATGGCTTCCGCTCGACTTTTAACTTCTTAACAGGTGGTTTCTTAACAGGTGTCTTCTTGAGCTGAAATAGTGAAAAGACATGCACATTATTATATATGAAAAACAAACAAAACAGAAGTCAACTTTCCCTATCAGTTTTGGACTCTTGATTTTTTTTTGCTTTATGTTACTGCTAATATTCTAAATATGAACTCACCTCAATATCACTATCCGAGGAGTCGGAATCGGTTTCAACATATTTTCGGGACTTTGGCCTGGATTTCGGCTTCGGTTTTGGCTGCTCACTTGTGGACTCCTCAACTTGGCTTAGGATGCCCTCAATAGGTCGCTCCTTCGCGAACAGCCTCTCCACTCGCCTCTTCTCCTCAAGGCAAGTGAGGTTCCGACCCTCCCGCCCGTTTCTCAATGCGCATTTGGTGTGGGTCTTAATGAATCTTTTAGGATTCTCTCCTTTTGCCTCGATGTCTGTCCGCACATAGCTTTTGCAAGATAGGCAGTACAGAAAACTGCAATCCTGACGTATCGTGCATTCCTTATGCTGGCTTTTCATAGAATGCCGGACAGCCTGCTTACAGGTTTGGCAATAGTGAAAAATCAAACGTTGTCGTGGCAAGCAACTGGGACGAGGCATGTCTGTAAGAAAAATTAAATCCATACTTAAAACTTACTAAATTTAGGTTTTAGAACTTATTAATGTACCTACTTATGAACTTAGAAAAAAGTAACATGTAAATTGTTCCAAACTCACATCGTGGTAGTGAGTATTATACGTAAGAGAATAGCTAAAGTCTTTAATAAATTTCATAAGCACAACTTTAAGTCTATTAATTTTGATCAAGTTATTTTCTATCTCTTTAGGTTTAGAACTTATTAATGTACCTACTTATAAACTTAGAAAAAAGTAACATTTAAATTGTTCCAAACTCACTTTAGAATATTGATTAAGGTTTGAAAGATCGGAGCTGACGTCTTGCTAGGCAGGTTGATAATTCAAAAATGAGTGAAGAACTGGCTTCAACACTTTCTTTATATATGAAATACACAAAGCAACTACGAACAAAGACCTACTGACGTCATGCCATTGAGATGATATAGTTAAACAAAATGTTTTCACTTAAACAAGATTCAAAATCAAACAGCTGATAAATTCTAACATTAAAAGCTTGACATTAAATTGTAACAGAGTTTATTAATTTGATCAAGTTATTTTCTATCTCTTTAGGTTTAGAACTTATTAATGTACCTACTTATGAACTTAGAAGAAAGTAACATGTAAATTGTTCCAGAGTGATAAATCTTAATAGAATTATCACCCAATCAAAATTTCGAATTTCGCGCACTTATCAAATGATCCATTTAAACAAACCATATGGTGAACACATGAGGCATCAGCTGAGAATGTTTATGTGGTCATCGCATTTTCAAATTTTGCGCACTTATCAATTGCTGCATTAAAACAAGACTGTGGAAGATATGAGCCTCTGGTTAGGGTTAGGGTTGGGGTTAGGGTTAGGGTTGGGGTTAGGGTTAGGGTTGGGGTTAGGGTTAGGGTTGGGGTTAGGGTTGGGGTTAGGGTTAGGGTTAGGGTTAGGGTTAGGTTAGGGTTCAGTTGAGAAGAAAGAGTACCTATGGCGCCCGGAGCCCATGGGTAAATAAATTTTCGAGTGCGCGTAGCGCACTCGAAAATTTATTTACCCTATAATCCGAAAAATTTCGAGGGCGCGAAGCGCCCGAGAAATTTTGAGGCCCCCCCACCGCGGCGCGTCGTGTATGAAGTGTATGAAGGTCAAAGGTCAGGTCAGGTGAAGGTTGAGGGTAAAAGTGTTAAGTATTGTGATAATTTTTAGTTGTAAACTTTAAGTTTGGAACTTGGTCAAAATCTGGAAAATCAGTCATTTTTCGAGAAAAACTTGGAAATTTTCCATTTGCATACATGTGCATACAACATGGATTTTTTAAGCAAATGGGTGTATACCTTATATCATTGGAAAGCTCTTTTCATTGTGATTCCAATGGTGTATTGTATGCATCGTGTATGATACCTTCCTGACGAGCTACATGCGTTTGAAAACTAGATTGATTTTGCAAAATTTTAAAAAGTCAATTTTTTTTCCATCGTTTGTCTATCTTCAACGCTGCCATACATCAAGTTTTTTTTGAGGAATTGGGTGCATACCGTATATCATTCGAAAGCTCTTTTCATTCTCATTCTAATGGTGTATTGTATGCACTATGTATGACACTTTCCAGGGGAACTACATGTCTTTCCATCCTCATGTGTAAATAGATGTTCTTTCAAAACTTTAATACCAACTTCCACTCAAATCTTGGAGGCAATACTCCTTTGAAAAGAAATCAAAGCAGCAATATTTGTACTCATAATAACAATGATATTTTGAAGATTATAAAAGAGCGTTACGATGCAGAAAGCTAGAGAGTCTACAAATTGTCCAAGATCGGGAACGGTGGTATCTTCCGCAGGTCCACTTGCAGACTGACCTTCGTCTTTCGCGGCGCATCGGGATATCGCCTCGGAGTTTCTGATTCAATAAAGGAGAACTCTATCAAGTTCTTTAGCTTCTCGTCGTCAGGTTCAAGTCTCAAACTTCAGCCGCTTTGTGTGCACTCTTTCTGGAGCGTTCCACACCTTAACACTAATGCGTGCTTCTATCGGTGGTGTTGTCTGATCTTCGCTGACATTAGAGTCAACCAAATCGAATATGTTCGATATCGATCCCTCGGTTGGAACCGGCGATTGAGGTGGTGTGTTGGGGCCTACCATTTTGACTGTCTCTTTCAATTTCACAACAACTTCAGGATTGGAATTGGTACAATTTCAGGACTTATATACTTTCTAAACAAAGGAATTCCCAACAGCCAATCAGAATTGTTCGAATTCTCCCTCTTTGGGCTATGTAAGTCGTGGGATAGTTCCAATTGTTATCTGTTCTAATCCTAACAACTACCATGGCAGGAAGCTCAAACAACATTATCTTATCGGGGAACACAACGGAACCCATTGAAGGCGGTAAACTCGATGCGGTGATTGGAGAAATAAAACATAAGTCCAGGAGCGGTGAGATATTCTTCTCTGGTACCTCCTCTGGGATATTCCTCATTGGTGGAAAACTGGACACGGTTATGAGACTATCATGTGGCTGTGAAGTATACTTGTGGAGAGTACTTGTAGTGACGGCCCTGCAACTTCGGAGCAGTCAGCCAGTCGTTTACCCTGTCCACATGAAGGAGCATGACTACTCAAATAACACTGCTTTCCATCAGTGGGGAGAGGGCTTTCTCTCTGAGATGGCCATCATGTACCCTAACGTATTTTCGCATATATAATTAAACATACATAGTAAATGTTGTCTTTTTCACTTTGTAAACTATTATGGAATTTGGCGAATCATATTATCAATATTTGACAAAAGAACACAAAATAGAAATGAAGGATTCAATGGTCACAATGGTCACAATGGTCACAATGGTCACAATTGTCTCAATCGAACACAAACCATAATGATAATAATAATATATATATATGTATAGATATATAGATATATATATATATATCTATATATATATATATATATATATATTATATATATATATATATATAATATATATATATATATATATATATATATATATATATATATATATATATATATAGATAGATAGATAGATAGATAGATAGATAGCCTTCAACATAATCATTCAAAAAAAAATAACAAGTTCAGCATTAGAACATCTGCGTACTCATCCTCAACACAATTAGAACATTACGTACTCATCCTCAACACAATTAGAACATGATGTATTCATCCTCAATACAATTAGAACATCTGCGTACTCATCCTCAACACAATTACAACATTATGTATTCATCCTCAACACAATTAGAACATCTGCGTACTCATCCTCAACACAATTAGAACATTACGTACTCATCCTCAACACAATTAGAACATGATGTATTCATCCTCAATACAATTAGAACATCTGCGTACTCATCCTCAACACAATTACAGCAATCCTCAACGTTTCAATCCTCACACTTTGCCATTCATGTTCAAATTAACAACTCTAGAACATTTAAATGTACCTAACCGAACTCACATCATCAACACATTACACTATTCTCTTCACAAATAACACAAAACGGTACACTTGTGTTCGCAATCAACACTTCAAATAACAGACGACTACAACCACAAGATCAACTTTAAAAACAAATCGGTACATTAGGTTCCAATTCAAAATGTACTCATCGTGATCGGTACATTTATGTTCCAATTCAAAATGTACTAATCCCGGGACAGTATGAGCCCTTTTAATACTACTGTGGGGTCTACCAAAATATTGGGTGGCTGCATATCTTTTCCATCATCAATCTGGGGATAGCTTGACTTCTATGGGATACTATGCTATATACTTGCTAAAACAAATTTTGAAGCTTGCTTGTATTCATGTAAATCTCTTTTGTATACATGTCACAGTTTTCTTGAAAATGGCTATGGCACTTGAATAGCCGAAATACGAGTATATCGATAGAATAAATCCAAAAAAAAGTTACCAACCTCTACTTGGCTTTTCCAAATCTTTTAAACTACACGCTAGCTTAACACCACAGCAACTTTCCGATTTTACGCTCAACCGCCTTCGTCAATCTTTTCGACAGATGATGAGGACTCACATTCATTGTCTTTAACATTTGGATTCACATCTCTAACCAGTCATTAAGTTGCATGAGGAATTTTGTCGCGCTTTCTGCAGAATGTGGCTGACGTTTCATAGTGCATGAATGAAAAATGAATGATAAACTTCAGTATTTTGACAATTAGCATTGAAAATCATCAGCTTTGTGAAAAGCAATGCTGTGATTCATAAAAACATCAATGAGGAAGTCAAGACGCAGCTGGGAGTGATGCAACGGCAGATAGCTTTCAATAGCTATTTTCTTGAGAGAAGAAATATCAACTTTTCCTTCCGCAGCTATGTTGTACAGCCAGAGCGCAGCGAGGGATGGACAGACAGCTAAGGGAGGAAGCGTTTATTTCTTCTCGAAAAAATGTAGCTTTTCATTTTGTGATTTATAGATGTCTATTGTTCATTATAGTGATATAACTACGACATCTGTACTACCACAGAAAATGTAGCACGAGGCGAAGCCGAGTGCTACATCTTTCTATGGTAGTACAGATGGAGTAGTTATATCACTATTATCAAACGATCAAGAAACGTCAATGAACTCTATGGACCAGTGACGATATAGACAATCTGCTAAGAACACAAACGTGGTTGGCTTTCCATGGCATCCAAAGTCCTAGTAGATAGCCTATCCAATATTGATGTCATGCATTTCCATAGAAATTAACAATACCATAGAAAGTACTATTATCTACTTCTATGTGCATTTCCTTCATTTGAATTTCAAGTGAACCGATATTTAACTGGCATTTGCATGAGGTGTAGCCTTATTATCTATACCCAAGATATCATCTAAGCTTACTTGCAATTTGGGTGCATTGTAGGGTAAAAAAATGTAGCACGGTAGCCCATTGGATTACATGTATTTTGATTCATAGAAATTCCGTTCTACATTAGAAAATGTAGAACGCATAGTTCAACATAGTGGAGATAGGAAGGGAGTTTGATAATATAAAATTGATGGTTCTATCGCGAGATCTTTGAATGAGCTTATCCAGGGACCATATGGATATCTTGGTAGTCACTGGCTAATCATAGCTTGTTCATACACTTCTATGATTTGTCCTGTATAGGAGTTTTCATAGAAAAGTTAGCTGCGGGAAGAAAAGTTAACTTTTTGATCCCGTGGGACTGAAAAGTTGATTTTTCGTCCCGGCAGTATGCATGGGAGAGATATCTTTTCACTCCCACACAAAATGAAAAGCTATATGTCTTTTTCAGCAATATCAACAAAGAGCCGTAGTTGCATAGTTTGCGACGTCAGATATCAAAGTTGTCAGCCAAATTAAAGTTGTTATAAGTAAGTTATGAAGTTACTACGTTTCCCATTCAGCAATGTCCCCTTGTCCTTCATGGCGGGGCATTGTAGAATAGGAAGTGCAAGCATTGGAATCTTTATTAAACTATCAATGGCATGCATCAGGCTGTTATGCATGTCTAATATGAAGCGCAATTTTACTGTGAGAAAATGTTCTCCTACTGAGGAGGTCAAAATAACCTCACTCCGCTGTTCTAGGGTAACAGGTGGAATTGACTGTGAATGTGTGCATCGATTTCTGAGCAACCGCATCTGCGATTGAACAGACCAAAACTACTAAAAGTCGTGAAATATCAATTCTTAGATAAGCTTAGTTCACATGGAATCACCTGTTAAACTCGTTCTGAGATCATTTTGACCTCATTCGTAGTTCTAGTGTTAATGTTATGAACTGCATGGGCTATGTAGAAAATTATCATAGATTTGAGTCTTTTACAGATCCGAATCTTGGATTTTTGATGTCATAGATTGTAGGTTCAGTAACAATGCATATATTGCCTTTCAGATGATCAGCCTAAATCGTCTGGCGCTACGCGCTGTCATTTAGGCTGTCATTTGAAAGGTAGTGTATCTTCAATAGCTGTTTGTTGATGGCAATTGCAACTGCTCGGTCAGACAATGATCTATGTAGATGTTGCTAGATCTTATGAAGAATCAAAACGTCTTGCGCCCACAATAGACTCTGTGAATATCACTTTTGTGATCAGGAGAGACTTTTTGTTTATCTGCGACAATAACATCAGTTGTCATGACGTTTCCATTATCTTCAATAGCAAATCGGTCAAGCTACCGGTAATGAGGAATGTCGCATTTCTGCCTGATGATGGAAAACCTTACCCTTAAAGTGCAATCATAATCATTCAATGAAATACTCAAAATGTATGCTGGATCAGTACGTTATTGAGTGTATGAAACTCGGAAGGACATGGATCTACATAAACAAATGGGATTTTGCGTTGTTTGAAGCTCTGTAATGTGCAAGACGACTGGAAGTGCAACTCAAAAATTGTCGTTTTTAACAGATGTTGAGTAACAATCTACGTATTAAAAAGAATGAGAATCTCGTGCGCGAATTTTGGAAGAAAATGTCAGTAGCTCTCGGACTATATGGGTAGCAAAAGTTTAGCTCTCATCAACAAAATTGAAAGACACATGTTCGATTCTATTAAAAGTGGAGAAAAGGGAAGTTGCATGGAAAAAGTATTGCAGCCTCCATGAAATAAGCTGTCTCCTTCTCGTTTTATTTCGTCATTAAAATGGATGATAGATATATTTCTGCTTCAAACGTGCTTTTCCATGCATTATGCAGTTCATTTAATAATGTAGACACATGTCGACCGTTGAAGACATTCAGTCTAGAATAAATTGCTTTACAATCATTACAACATTAAGAGCATATACATGTACCATAATTTGAGAGCATCTGTGTGTATGCCTTGTGATATAGATATTGGGAACTATTCTTTAAACAGTTAAAATATGATTGCTGGCAACTCACACATGTAGTTCAAACAATACCTTATCTCAAATAAAATTTCCAGAATCCTGTATTCTAACCTGTATGAATTTTGGAAGCATTGTGTATTCCTCAGCCTATCTATTGTAAAATTATTCCAGATCTTGAATAATTTCACTACATGGGATAGTTTGAGTAACATGTGGAACTTAGAGATACAATGAGTGATGGATTTCAATGCAACCTAGGGCGTACACCCCGAACATTTGACAGAGGATTGTGAATAATTGTTTGATAATCTAACTGCACGTCGTCCCTGCCCCGTCGGCCGAATACCCGGACCATTCCAACCTTGTCCGAGTCTTGAAATATTGAAAGATCTCGCTTCAATAAAGCTTGCATGAACGCGCATGTTCCATCTATCAAACTTTAAAATAGCTAGTTGTTTATCAAATATATTATATGCATATATTATGAAAGCCTTTGCACGTCGACTTATTAGTGTGACTTGCTATCTCATAATTGAAACTTGATATGAATCTAAATGTATCTTCAGTGCTATCGATATCCAATAAATTGATTTATAAGGATTATTGACAATAAGCATTTTGGCCCAAATAGAGGGTATATATGGTACATTTGTATCTATCCAGTAGTCCTACATCATGATAACCTACAAAGAAAAGAAGGTGACTAATGATGAACTTTATTGACTCACGCAGGTCGGTGAGAGCATTACATATAGATAACGATGACAATACAAACAGAGAGAAGTGACAAGAGCAAAAGAAGTGATAAAAACAACGGCCATTAAAGAGCTATTTACAGAATCTAATAAAAGAATTGCTGGAATGGTTTTCGATGGAGGAGGTAACAAAACTGTTGCTGATTAAAGGGTATTTATAGTCACAGATCTACACACATACAACAGCACACACTAACAACACAAATCGCGACAAACAGTGTTGGCACTTGAAGATCATTTTTATGTTATTGATAGTGTGTAATGAAGAAGTCAACATTGTGGTCCGAAAAGCTCCTGTCCTCTTGCAGCAAGGTATGCAGAGAATAAGTAATTGCAAATAATGCATCTGACAACGCTGACTAGGTTACAAATACGTCACAATCAGAACTTTACTTTTAGGATCATTGCATTGAAGTGGCAAAATTACCAAAATTTGCAAGAATAAAACTTGTTAGATCTTTGTCGTCTGCGCAAAATTTGTCCAGTGCGGGAACTTTTTAGACACTCCAAATATACATCTATGTGCAGTTTTCCTTGGTAAATTTTTATCTGGGATTTATTATTCTCCCCATTTTGGACTCTTTCATTTTACATTCATTTTACCAAAATAGTAACCCGAGGCTCATTGGTAAATCTAAAGGGTTTGATATCAAGGAACAACTGTGGATTGCAATTCACAGAATGGATGATCCAACCATTGATTAGTCAACATCAATTTATAGAAATTTTGTATTTTGCAGCATAATTCTACACAAAGTAATGCAAAGATCGTGTTGCAACCAGATGATTCTAATATACATCTAATTTCAATTTTTTTAATTCAGAATTTCAATATGTCATGAAGATCTAAAGTCGAAGTTCTACGACTTTTGATCATGTGCAGTCGTGATTCAGTAGCCAAATATATGTCAATGGTGCACAACAAACATTAAACGCTATGGGATAAAATAAGGAACCATCAGAGCTTACAATTTCCATAAGTTGCTGTGAAAATCCTTTATCACTATTTGCTATTCCTACATGTCGAATAGTTGCAGGTGTTGCAAAGCGATTTATGAAGGGAAAACTGAAGCCTGTCAGACAAAAATGCATTTACTCCGACTAATTTCAAAGGCAACAGAGTGATTAGCGCTATGTTTGTGTCCCCAGCCTAATACAGAACTAAAGAGAAAACTTACCTGGACCCATATTTCATCCGTGTTGCATGTGATGACAATCTTAGGGTGAATATCGTGAATGCGGCAAAGTTGAAGGAACCTTTGTGACAACACAACTTCGCACAACCTCATGTATTTGAAGATACTTTTATCTTTTAATCGGAGTCGGAGTAATGTCCAAATATTTAGACAAAGCCTGAATTAGTGTGACCGTTTATCTTTAATTCCTGAAACACGCGTTTCAAGAGAGGAAGTTCCCTGATGGCTAAGAAGTTAGTTCTCTCGAGGAGAAAAACTGTTCTCTTCCAGAGTTTCAAAATGACGCAAGATCTTGAGCATGTCAACCAAGTGCTGCATCATGCTGGTGATTCTGCCCTTTGAATATATTATTATCTTTATGTATTGTTATCTTATGTTTCTCTTCTTGTTCTCTTCAGTACGAGCATTATATGCAGGGTTGCCGTGAGGATTGATAGTTGAATCCCCACCCCACCCCATACCCACAGAAAAGCCTGTGGTTATCATCACAGAATCCCCACACCCTCACAGGATAAGCCCCTGATTGATATGTTGCTCTTGTTCGTATAGAATGATTGATGTCCAATATCTACATCTTAGTGGGACTTCTGCACAGCATTCAACTATCCGAAGGCCGTATTTGACTCCAGAGATGTGGAATGAGAGTCTTTGAAGAAAGTCACCAACTGCGTGTTGTAACGTTTATGACTTTTTGCTACCTTCGGTATAGTCCTACATGTATTGCTCCTTAAAATTGTAGTAGCCTATTTTCTATCATTATTGAGCCTTGATTCTGACTTGCCACCTAGAAATTATTGTACCGAAAATTTAACTAAATGCTCGTTCAAGTAAGGAATAGAGCCCGCCATGAGCACGTATTTGACTTAAAAAATTACATTTGCCTGAATCATTTGGTTGCATTAGCAGATAGGTGTTCCTTATCTATCTCTACTGATTCGTAAGTTTTGTCGTCTGCTGCCAGCTTGCACGCACAATTTACATAGGATCTTCTCATTCCACTCTTAATTCTTTAATGATTCATGAGACATGACACCATTTTTCCATAAAACTAAGCTTAACATAGCGTATTTTGCCATGAACGTAAATTCTATCTCAAAATGTTTCTTTTTAATATTCATTTCTTTGCTTTTATAACAAATCGGTTATTGATCAGCCAGTGTTTTTCAAACTTCCTCTTTTACTCACTTTGAATTTTTGGTTCACTTAACCTAGGTATTGACCATGTCGATCCTATTTCATTTTGCTACAGATTAATTTTCAGGGTACAATTTTTCCATTACTGTTCCCTTAAAAGAAAATCATTTGTATGAAAATTCAACAGATGGCTATACATGTAGACTAAAGGAAACATGGCCTTATTAAGATGTTGGTATGAAATATTAATAGGAGTATGTATTTAGTTCGGCACAACACTCGAGCATTGCATTGTTCGCTATTTTCATACTTCGCTATTTTGAAATTTTGATGTTTCTTATATTCGCCTTTTACCGTTCGCTGTTATAAAAATAAGCAGCCAGTCTACATCAAGTAAAATCAAACCTAAGCTTACATTACATCATGTATACATGTTATGCTAAGCATTCTCATAAAATATACACAAATTCATTTCAAGAGAACTATACTTAAATTCCTCGCTGCAGACAATCGTGATTAAGTACAGCATGTTTCACAAAAGCAAGCATGAATACTTATCAATACATCAATTGAAATTTCAGCTGTTAGTTTAGGCCTGAAAGACCTTAATGTCCCCACAATATTTTTTAGTCAGCTGCTTTTCGTGAAGACTCGATTTTTGCTGCAAATCATTTTAAGTGCATGTATTGATAGATTATATACTAGTTTCATGTGTTCCATTTGTGAGAATATAATCTTGGGCTGTTCTGTAAGTTGGTATTTGGGGTTGTTAATGTAAGGAATTTTCATTCGTTTGGTTGCTGATAGTCGTGCTATTTTCAAATAATAGGAAGTCCATCAACATACAAAGACAGGGTTGAACATAAATAAAAAATATTCATATGTTGCTACACTGCCAGTACTTCAAAATGGTCACTCTACCACAAAAAAGTCACCTGTAAAAAATTCTTATGTAGGCCTTCACTATATGCTTGCGGTCTACCAATGTATATTATAACCATATTTTATTGCTCAGTGGATCATGCCATGATCATATGTGTGAATATTTCCGTTTAATATTCGTTAATTAAATTAATGTAGTAATAATTGATAATTCTATCTCCATCAATGCCGATAAAGAAGTAAAATATCAAAGCGAGCTTGGCCTTTATGCATCTCAAGTCTAGAATTGTTTCGCAGAAAAAACGACAATGTAGGCATACACGTGTTGAAGGAAAAAGCTTTGAATCAATCTAATCTACTATTAATAAAGACTATTAATGCTATTATACTATTATATTATTTATACTATTAATAAAGACTTCGATGAAAATCATCCTGATATTCTCGATCACTCATGTCACCGAATTATTGCACAAGAATTGGGAGGATGTTGACCCATTTGTATATGGTGATGAAATGCAGCACAATGAGCCATTTATGGAAGGACACGTAAGTGTACAGTTAAGGATGCCTATCAGATGAAAATGAAAGTTCTGACAAGTCGTGGACAAGTGAAAAATCTGAGCTTTCATTATAACTATGACTGGAATGCGAGTAGGTGGCTTACAGTTGAATGATTTGATGCGAGAAATCTTTATCACGCTGTTCATGTATCCGACGAAAATGTGTCTTGCTTTTTGGGTTGAACCCAACAGGTCTTCTATATCGCAATTAGTTTAAAATGTAGGTTAATAATGATTAATCGCATTTATCATGCAAGCTTAATTATATCACAAATAATTTTATCTGAGCTATTTTTACTATTAGAGCAAATATTTGTAAGTCTCCATTCGGCTCTGCAGTGACGGAGACTTGCAGAATTCTTTCACTTCAGACGTCCTTGACACACCTGTAACTATCATCATAAGTCATTCAAAACTATTGAACGTGTGTTGCTAATGTGAAAATGATCATGATTGATATTTCATGCATTTTAAGTGGTGAGATGGGTAGGCTGTGTTATACTTTTCAATTCAACATCGAAGTTGATTGTGTGATATGATGTCAGCTCTGATTGCTTCTAGTGAAAGTCAAAAATCTTCAGAATCCCCATAGAAGCCCTATGGGAGCTGTGGGGATGGGCTCAATACCCATACTCACCCCATACCCATGGGTATCCCCACAGAATCCCCAGACCCACGGCAACCCTGATAATATGTCCTCGTCAATCAAAATAAACTCTGTATTTTCGCGGAGCACAATTCCACTTGTTATACAAGGATTTTGTAGCAGGATCTAAAATAGCAATGATCAAGAGATTTAAGAATACCACTTCTTCTATTAATTTTGCGTGGACATGATATTACACGACTATGCCATAAAACAAACAGAATTTCTTTCGCTTTGTCGAAGGTCGTTGTTGTCAAACTATTTTTGATTCTTCAATTGTTTTCTTCCGTTTGAGTCATTCATTAGCAGTAACATATTTTAACATTTAGATTAGATCGGAATTCTGACTCTAGGGAGTGATGCCAAGTCAAAGGTGAGAATTAAACTGATAACGAAAATACGATAATTGAAAAGTTTCATCGCTTCTGAATGATGAGATTAGAGCCTACAAATTTGTCATTGTAAATGCCCTTCGAATTATTGACATATTAAAGAGATGTAGCAGTCAATCATTGATATAGTTTTTGGATGTATAATCGACGTTAAAAGGATAAAGAAATTGGGCTTGATGACATTTGCTAATTGCTCAAATAATTATATTTTCTTAACTAGCGTGAAATAATGGATTTGAGTATCTTCAAATTTTACTGATAGTGAACGTTTGATCTGATGTTGTTGCCTTTAATTTTTACTAACTTGATTTCGAGTTGCAATCAACTAGGCTACATGTTAATAATTGACTCAAACGTAAAACTGTAGGCCTACTCCTCAAACAATGTATAAAAGTATCATATTTTACTTTTTGGCTTCTAATATATCATTGTTAAAATAATATATCACACATTATTTGCTGTAAATGTGATACTGGTATTTATTATAACAATATCAATATTGTACATGTATATTATATAATAGATAATAGGACAAAGTGCAAGCTTTCCTGCACCAAATACAAAACAAAGTCGATTAAACTCAAAATAGACACATGGACGTAACCAACTGATGAGACCAAAACGAATTTTTGATGAATATTTTAAATTTAGACGTTGACGTACTTGCTATCATCATGCGATATTCAATGCCGTACTCCGTTCAATTATTCCTTCTTTATTAAGTGCTTCTTTACTTATTGCGTTAAAATAACGAAATGTCTTGTGATTTGTATAGTCAGTGTCTGCAATTGATTTAGTGCTTTCTTTACATGTAGAGTGTGCATCGAATATCAAACCAAACCAATGAATAGTCATCTCATGATTTGATTGACATTGCTTGCCACAACAATTGAAATAAACTTTCCGTAATAAATCACAAAATCAAACTTGAAAAAAGTGTTCAACACAGCAATTGTTTTAGCATAAGTCTACTCGTATTCCGCTTTTTATTTTTTGATGCCACTTGCACAGATACTCTGAAAGCATTAATGTCACAAACCGATCTGTTCAAAGCTAATGATTCCATTAGTAACTTTTTATCAACCGAGGCGATGGCAAGTGCATTCTTTGTTTATGTCTAATGATATTTTCTTAGGCGGTGAGTCATTCGTTAGTTCACTTTTTGTTTCTTTCTGCACATGGATTAATTGGTTGTTTCATCACGATGTCACAGTGAAGTATACTCTCAATGCAATTAGGTCGTTGAAATCAAATATGTCACAAAATTAATTAGTGACATTAAATGCATTGAACATGCCTTAAACAATGCATATAACACTATGATTTTGAAGTACATTTCTAGTACACAAATTTCAGATAATTGATGAAAATTTACTTTATTTTGGATATTTCACACGATCAAATTGACATATGCGAATTGTTGCCTATCTTTAACTGAATATCGTCTTCCATCTTTCGTAAAGAGGGAGCGATAGAAATAGCAGAAATGCACTTGAAAAAGCCAAGTGGGTGAGTATTCATAATAATGTTTCTTGCATTCATGCCTCAGTTATGAAAGCCATAGTCATTGATTTAGGGAGCCTGTCTAATATTTTTTATTAAAACATTATTTCCTGAGCTAATGACATTATGAGAAATGAGCATCATGAATAAATGAATAATCATGCTGCTGGACATTAAATGGTTTAGCAGTGCAAAAATTTGTAGAACTGTAATTTTCTTGAATCCAATATTACTAAAATTAGGACATGATTCTACACAAATTCGGGTAATAAATAGCATCATGCAGACATAACTGTGACTCTTCTTGCTTGCTTGATTATTTGATTAGTTTTTTTAAATGAAAGTGATGCATATTTTTGCTGTCACTATGTATCATCCACATACATTTTTGTTCTTGCATGAATTTGCGCAGTCGAAGATTTTCTTGTCCAGTTTACGACAATATCAAAGTCGTCGACAGCTTGAGCATCCTTGGAGTGACATGGACAAATAAGTTAAAGTGGGATGTTCACCTTTCAAACACCGTGAGAGCTGCGAACCGCCGACTATTTATACACGTCCTGCGAGAACTAAAGCCGTTCGTAGATCATCCTAAGCTAATGTGCGTTTTTCGATGTCTGATTGAATCCCTTTTATTATACTGCACTCCGGTTTTCGGAAACCTGCAATGTTCAGTCAGTGGTAAAATCGATCAAATTTTTAGACGGTCACATCGCATCATCTGTGATGAATCATGTTCTTGCCGCACATTTTACGAATTTAAAGATTGCCGTAGGCCTGATTTATAACTTTTTGTGCAAATGCATGTCAGATGATCACCCGTTGCATCATTTATTGCCTCCTCGTTTACCTCAAACAAATCATTTTCTCTTGCCATATTGCTTAACTTCACGTCGCTCGAATTCATTCATACCTATGTCATGTGCTTTGTACAACTCAAGATCTCGTAGATACTTAAAGTGAACTTTTCTTCATCATATATACAAATTTGAACATATCAATCATTGTAACTGAGTCTCTGTACATGCTATGATTTTTAATCTTGATCAATAAACGACTAATTATTATTATTATTATTAATTGGACCAAATAATTCTATCGGTAGCAAGCGGAATAAATTGCTTACATCATAAAACGCACTTCTGACCCCAGTCATCAGATATGCCATTAGCACAATCTAAATTGCGTTGTTTTATTGTTGAAACATGCCGCCTACAGCTTGTATTCACATTGGATCAAGCAGAATCTTCACGTCCTAATATGAAAATTTAAGAAAACATGATGCCCAACCCAACTAAAAAGATCACTTGATTTTTAGAGGTCAGCTGTTATTTAAAATTTCTACTAGCTTACGAGGCGAAAATTTTCGCTGCAATTTTTTCATACCCGTCCAAGCAGTGTTAATTGCTATACAAAAACTAATGATGCATTCATGGAAATTCAATGATGTGGGAAGCATTTGCAGGAGTTCTTTTAAAGAGAAGGCATATTGTTGAGGTATTTTTCTATTATTGATATCGAAGCATCATGAGCCTGATGAACTACTCGATTATTTGAAACTTCAAAGTGGACAGTTTTTAGTTCTTTTAGATTTCTAGTTCTATTTCAGGTTTTGCCACGGCGATATCTATAGCCATTCCTGGTTTTCAGTATATTGCATTTTCCCTTTCGTGATAAAAGCTAATTTCAATTAGAAAATTCTATGTTTTATCTTGATAATGGTGATCACTGATATTCACGAACCTGACTTGAAAAAAATTGATATCATATCTGCGTGAATTAAATTTGTTCTGCTGCAGTATATTACTTATTTCCATGAAAGCATTTTCTCTCATCTCATCAGAATCTTGCTTCTTACAGATTTCCATACGTCGATTACGCAACTTATGGACTTGTCGGTGCCACTGCCCTTTTCGTCATCATTGCATACATCATCTGCAGTCTTAGCACTGGACGAAACAGCAGGACTATATTCGATGGCAGCAAAAAAACGAAATGTGGCAGAGCCATGAATCTCATCGTAAGTAGAACATTGAAACAAATAGATTTTGTTCTTGTAGATACCAAATGGTAGCGGTGCTGTGCGGATGCAGTTGGTAAAATTAAGGAATGATTATCTTTAATTTTTTGACCTGGATGGATGACGTAAACCGGATACTGTGGACCTGGAAGTGAAAAATATCACTGTTGGTCACTTTTCAGTATGAAAAATTAATAAGTCACCGGATAGCCGCTAGAAAATTCGTTAATATTGATACATTTTATTACTGGAGAATATTTTGAGCGGTTCTTTAGAGATACTAATTTTTCGCATCTAATTTGATGCATTGAGTACTCCATTTGAGTACTCCCTCATGCTTGTCTTGTCATCTTTCCATGGAATTTTCATTAATCTGTGCAAGTTTATAAAATATCTTGGGAATTATGAAAGAGTTGGTGAAGTCGCAATTAGAGTTGGTGAAAATTCCGATTAGGGCGAATATAATTCTTGTGAACAAAGCAATATGACGGAATGAGTACCTTTAATTACTGTCGGGCAGTGCGCGGTGCACCGGTTCTTCTGCTTGCAACGGTTCCCAGTCCTGTACACCGAAATGTGCGAATTTCGATCAAGTAGATGTTTTACTGTATAGTTTCAATTGCAATAAATGCAAATTCACTTTGGTTGTCATCTTAGACATAGCAAGTTAAAGATAAAAACGTTTTAAGCATGCAGCACAATTAGCCAACTGTTCTCTATTCCCAAGGTGTCGCTTATATCAAGAGTTGACTGTAATTTATTAATTAGGTCAATATTGTTATCAATAAGATAACAAGCTACCTCGCAGACTTTTACTCACTTCTTTTATCGAAAACACTCATTAAAATAAGGAACTCGTTGCATTTTGAGGAATATACAATGAATTAGAATCTCCTAGATACTTTTGTCACAGTCTCAAAAAATCAAAAATTGTAACAACTAGCACCAGTCTCCCCTACTGTTTTTCATTAATAGTTTTGCAACTGAATTTATAAGTGCACCATTTACATTATGAAAGATAATGAGCTTATGCTACTCGTTGATTATTATAATCACATCTATCCCATTTTTTAATTCATAAGCTTACTTAAGATGAAATTTTTCTTTCATACGATGTTTCATTAAAATCCATCCATTTTGAAATGAGTTCCGGCTCAATTAATTAAGAAATCAAGTATTACGTAAAGATCTTTATTCAGGATAACATCAATAAGATTTCAAAACTTCAGAAGTCTAATTTTCGTTTTGAATTCATCAATTGAAGAGTCTACATTGATGCGAATGTCGTCATAACAGTACAACAGTGCTAGACCTGTTAAAGGTTGCTGTGACATCGTATGCGTAGATAGTTTTTCAACTACTTCATCATAGAAAAAGTTCTTTCAGGCGTCGCTGTTGAAACTGGTATTGTCGTAAATATTTTTGAAATTACAAAATACTAGGATAAAAATTTGAATCACATGGAATCATTGAATCGATGGCTTGACATTGACGTACGCTGATATTAGTTGTTGACCAATTCGTAAGCCACCTATCAAATTCTGCTCTCAAAATAGCTTCACTGTCATCCGTTAAAAGGTCTTGATAGAAATTATTAGATAGGTTGGCGATAAAATGCAGCAGTGCACATAAACATTCAAATAAATGAATGATGTGTAGAAATAAGCTATCTTCAGAATTCGTACAAATAATATTTAACACAAATAACTTCATACCGAAGGGGAGGTGGGCTCGAGCACGGTAGCTCCCCCTTAAATCCGCCAATGTTTAAGCCTATAAGTTAAAATATTATTACGCGCAGAACATTTGTCTGTATAGGCCCAAGGCGTAAATAATCTTGAATCTCATAGACCTACTTTGATTTTGAATAATTTTGAAAGGTTAGACATTAGCCTCATCGGCATTTTAGTGACTTGCTACTGGTGCAAAACTAGCTTGAAGTAAGATTGTTGCCGGCCTGTGCCTAGAGGTTGCCGGACCGGACCGGCCCGAGGTTGGAATGTTGCCGGCCTCTGCTTGGAAGTTGCCGGTCGCCGGACCGGACCGAAAATCTCGGCCGGTTTCCATTTCTGATGCAAGTTCTTAATTAGTCATTTTAGGCCACGAAATCTCAATTCCCGCGACTTCAGAATTTCAAAATCTCATAGTGAATACTGCGTACGCACTGTTGCTCCTCCTGCTAAGATATAGACCAGGGGTCAGCAACATAAACCAGCCCGCGTGTCACAAGATCAAGTTTAACCTCGTCGCGCGTTGCAATATTCATGTACACAAACGTGCAAACATATGTACATATTATATTCAAGAGAGGTGCATTAGATATATTGTACGAGAGACTTTAGTGGTGAGCGGGACTAGAGCACTGTAGGCAGTAGAAACCTAGTCCCGCTGAGTGAAGTACAAATGTCAATCCACTTTTCACACAATCGTCGGAAGAATATATCGCAATAAAAGTAGGGTATGTATAAAAAGGAGTCATGCAGGCATGAACCCTAAATGTAGGGTCTAAACTAATTTATACATTTATAGAGTACATGAAGATCGGTTTAGAATAGGAAAAAGTACAGTATATCGCACAATGAAGTTGGATCGATTCGGGGTATCGGGCAATTAAGGTAAAATTTGTAAATAACGGTAGGCAATTTGACATCCTTTCGAGTATTTTACCCAGTGAGCATATCTCTAACATTTTTTAGGAACATTTTGTTCTAAAAGTTTTAGTGGGACTATGACATTAGTTGCTTTGTCTATATTCATTTTTGCAAGTATAATTTTATCTCTTCCATTGTTCTTTCGACCAAAAGGATTTAGATATTCTCTCGCCAAGGTATTTCTGGAAGTCTGAGCCTTTGTGTGGTTCAAATCCATACATTTTGCCAACTTGGTTAAAATGAGCATTAAAACAATTCGGAACGTCTGCTTTATCAGTTATTTCTACATCATCAATTTTCAATTTTATGGTTTTCTTATCTGATGTCTTGCCTAATAATTTGTTTATTACTGTAGTTCTGGGCACTAAGGATCTTTATTTGCCCTCCCGTTCACTTGGCTTCTTTTTTTTACTGCATACAGACAGTACTGATTGTATGATTCGCATGTAAATGTTGGCCTCATAAGTCATGACCAAAGAAATCTACTTGTATAGTCCTAGAAGTCTATGGCCTCATGCATGCCTAAATTAACTATATGTTGCTGTGCTATGAATTTGAATTCAGTTGTTCCATGTAGTTTTATGTGAATGTTGCTAAAAAGAGGCGCCAGTGAGTATTTGTGACAAATTTGTAAATAATATGTGTCTCTAATATTTGTACATACTTTTCAGATATTTTGCGTACATTAAAGTGACTTAAAATCAACCCCTTTGAAAGCGTCACTACAATTACTTTCCATGTTGATTTGGTGTTATTTTTACACTGATCAATCATGTTCCTGTTAAATTCGTCTTTTTTACGTTTAATAAGTGACTTGTAATGCTTGTTGAATTTGTCATATTTTTCTTTATCACTCGAAGTTTTACTTTTCTTATAATTTCTATACAGAGTTTTTTTTTTGCTGTGAGGATGAGAACTATTATGTAAGGCCTATTATGTATGACCTATTATGTATGGATGAGACCTATTATGCATGCAAGTCTGTTTCAAATTCTTAGGATTAATAGAATTTTCCTTGTGCACTAGAAAATTTGCATTGAATTTTTGAAAAAATGAGCGTTTATTTAAGATAGAGGCTTAAACTTCAAGATTTTGAAGTTTTAATTGTCTATCGCATGGCAATCCAGAACGCGAAACAACTTATATATTGGCTATCCTTTAGTAAGTGCCTCAGTGCGGCTTTTCAAAACGTTCAGTGCACCGGTGCGAGCAGGTGCAACTAGCGCAAACCCTAATTACTGCACATAATTGGAATATCAGGAGAATCTTCTTCCAAGCAAATAGTTCGAAAACGCACTTTAATGTAGAAAAGCAAGTGTCAAAGCTAATTCTAAGCACGAAGACTTGTCTTTTATTGACTTCGATTTTTCATTAAATCACTCTTTGGTTTGTAGCTTTGGTCTGTATTACGATGCATTACCAATTCATCAAAGGCAAAGATCGCATGTTGCCATACTTACAGTGTTTCAAGATATCTATTATAGTGAAATATTTGTATCTAACAAACTCGTAATTATAGTATATTGGTTCAATTCAAAAATAATTTTGCCGAGTGCAAAGCTCACTTACCACGGATATGCAATAGAATTTCGAAATTAATGAAATTTGATTAGAACGTAGACATGTTTGAAAATTGGTCAGAAAATATAAAGAACCAGCAATGTATGGATAAGCGAATGCCGAAGCGGACCAAGATTTCAACAAACAATGTCACAATAAGGAAAAATTGATTAGAAAAATAATTATTTGTTGAGATGGAACTCATTTCAGGAGATGCAAATGGCTTCAAAGATCTGAAAATGAGTTAATCTCAAGTAATTGAATATTGAGTTGCATCCCAGTTGAAAAATGGGAGCAGACCTGAATAACTGTTATAACAGCCAATATCATTAACAAGCCTAATTCACATATCTCAATATCGACCCAGCTCCCTTGTCAAACATGTGGCCATACCAGAGCAAATTCGAGACACGCAACTATCATGTTAAGTTAATTTGTACAGGTATATATCAAATACCACTACTGGTTAAAACACACTACTGGCATGTCATATAAAGTCAGTGCTTAAAGTCTTAACAGTCCTCACCTTTTCCAATTCATTAATGCGACATTTTTCATTTACCGCAATCTGAAGTCATCAAAAAAATATCCGATTACGAATTAATACGAACAAATCAAGTCAATAATACACGTCCTTCAGGTCATTTATACAAAGCATTGTCTGGACGGCCCGGCCCGATAACATGGACGACGTCGATCACCATCTGCAAACCTCAAATAAAATGCCGCAATAATATAAATTGATGAATAACTTTTCTCAGAGACCTGAGGTGGATCTCCAGTGAACCCCTTTTACAAATTCTTAGTCTACTTGCTTAAATCGATATCAAGCATGGAGAAAGTTGATTTCAAGTAAAACAGTGATACTATGTGGGTCACGTGGGTCGTGCGTCAAGTTTCGCTGACCCACTTCCAACTCTGGTAGTTCATCGTGTTTAGTCTCTTGAGTGTCGTTCATCCTTCTTAGGGAAACGTGCGAAAATATAGTTTTTTTAATAAGTCAACAATATTTGGCACATCAGCTGTATTAGGAGTCAGTTTCACAATCATTACTGGCACTTCAAAAACTCAGATTGAAAACCTTCTATTGAAATCTATTTATTCAATGCACGAGAACCCTTATATCTGTTCACTATTTTGATTTTTATCCATCCCTATCGCACCCACAAGTATTACACTTTTAGACACTCAAAACAGCTCTGGAGCTCTCAAACTCAATTACTGCTGTGAAAGCCCAGTAAACAGTCTTTTTTACGTGTCGATTTATGAATATAATGACAGATTTCCTCATGAACAGTGATTTATGTTGAGCTGTTCATATTGGTCAAACAGTCGCGAGCGATCATGTAGAGCAAAATACTTGCATTTGCGACATTCTAGCACAATGCGCATACACGAGCATGATGTAAGCAATAAAAAGATGAATTTCACTCAAAAATTTAAAAAAATCTTGGACATGCACAAAATCATTTTTCATCTGATAGTAAACATTTTTAAATAGAATTTCTACATCTCCTGAGACTTCGAATGGATCCGATGCCCTATCAATCATGCTTCTACTGATTCAGTTGAAATGAAATATGACAAGCGGAATCATTGTCAAAAAAATGATATTCATAGGCATGAGCGGTTGACTTATCTTCAGGATAGAAGTGAAATATAAATATATGACTCCGGACAACCCCCTTCAGGTCTGTGAGCGTTAAGCCACTTTACTTTTCATGATTCCATACTATTATGACTAAAGGAGAATATTGCACAATTTATATTTGTTAAAGAAACAATGTAAACATGATGAAAATATTTGTAGTCAACCAACGGTGGAACACCAGTATTTCTCCCATTTGGAAACAGCAAAATTCAATCAAATTCTTCTATTTTTCGAGCACTTTCATCAGGCAACTGTTTGAAAAAATAAATGCATAAAGGAAGAATTTATTGTTTTTCTTATAAATAAATTTTTATTAAATTTAGAATATTGATGCTATATTATTAGATATTATTATATATTTTTAAATATCTATTATATTATTATATATTATTAAATATCTAATATAATTTACTTATTTTTACCAATTCAAGAAAATACACGTTTTCTCTCCCCCTTCTTTTATGCAAAAAATAGCTGGACATAGGACGAAACATGTTACAGTAGGTATTTCGGATTCAGACCATTTATTATCACGCCAATGGCCATTTATTAACGCTGTTTATTCGCATTTGACAGATGAGCTCGGGGGCTTATTGTTCATTTTTTATGTGGAGGATCCCAAATTACTGATGAAGCAAGAAAAACTATGCTGTTAGCAGCAGAAGCTTTTCACCACAGCACCGTTGGGCATGATCACGGCAACTGATTTATTTATATTCAGCATAATTTTCAATATTAGATGGAAACATGCATGCATATTCCACCTAGACACACAGTGTATACACACTCTCAAATTACATATAGATCCATACTTAAACTTACTTTGACACTGAAGATGTCAATAGAACTCAAATCATGTCATCCTATCATAGATATCTAATTTACTTTTTAGTTTGATATAAACAGTGTACACACAGTGTACATGTGTGTACATGTGTGTACATGTGTGTGATATATATGATTTTAGTCCAATATAGTTTCAACGGTCTGATCACATGAATGTATATAATGATAACTTTTACTGTTATATTTTTTTATGATTGGCATGTTATTAGTAATATGATGATCAAATATACCGCAATGAGACCACTCTATTGGCAAAAATTTGGTAGAAAAATGAAAAAAACAAATTTCAGAAACCTGGCCTATTTTCCAAATTCACTTTTCATCAACAAAGTAATATACTCCTTAAAGATACAATTAAAACTACGATTACCAAGTAATTACAATTTGGTACTAATAAGGCGCGATTTGGAGTCTGATCGGCTCCACTCTCCTGCTTTTTAGGATTAAATTCGAAATTTCCGGTTAACGAACGAACGATGTCATATTTTCCCGTCATTGATATACAAATGATTGCCGACACTTTGCATTCGTGACTTCAAGTGGTTAACCCGCTTCACGTAGACAGCTTAAAAAGATATGTAATTGAAATCTCTAGAATTCATTAACTTGGTTTCAAAAGTTTTATGTATTCTATTTATCTGACAACAATGAATATGAGAGACTACGTTAAAAGCTGACGACGTATGGTATTTTACGCATTCCGTTTTACATTTCAGATTCTTCTGATCTGCTTTTTCTCGATTATCTTGTGGGTACTGATATCAATCCTGTTGTGGCTTCCAGTTTCCGACATTGTTTTTCTTTGTATTCGAAAATCTCAGCTGAAATTGACAGCAGGCGACAAGTATGACTTGTCATACTATGGTAAGCTTACATGACACAAATATGGTTGCATGAATTTTAATCCATTTAAAAAGCTTCTTTCAGCCGATCTCATGATCACAACTGTATGTGTTAATCTATGACATTGATGAAAATTGCAATTGTCCCAATAACCTCGTGCTTTCACCAACTCCGCGAAAGAATGCAATGCCTCCCGAATAGAAAGATGTCATAATTGTCTCGTTTTACTCTTCGGTGATACAACGATAAGCTGCAGCCAAATCACCATATATACTGTCCATTCTCTCAAAGCTGATTGGACCAAATGTTTTTAACTTAACAGTCAATATATGTGAATTAAGAATATATATTTTGATCTTTGTTAACCAAATAGATGTAACTTTCAATCCACATTGTATGTGACCCATTCAAATGGTTAACCCTTTACAAAATGGCGAAAATGCATTTCAACAATTTCATAGGAAAAGCACTACTTGTACTCGACTAGGCAAACGGCAACAATAACCCAGTTTTTTCACAGCTATGATGAAAGACGAGGTACTCAAGGACAAGTTGAAAACTCGGGCTTAAAGAGCTACGTTTGATACCATGAAAGAAGATAAAAGTATTAATTTCGTAACATGAAACTTGTAAATTTCATTAATTATTTTCTTTATTTTGAATTTGTTATTATCCAATATTCTTACTTCATTCCCCACTCATTTCCTTGTCTCACTTCATCCGAAATTATTTCGATCTTCTACGTAGGAAGAACTCCTGTTAAATTGACTCACCCTCTTGATTCATACTCGTATTTAGAAAAAACATCTTCTATAATTGGCTCAGAGAACGCTTCTGATATTCATACAGTTACTCCCAAGAAGCAATATTGATTCGTCATTTAATTCCGTTCGGTTGAAGAACAAACCTCATTCGGCATTAATCATTACATGCATCTAAACAGGACAAAATTAAGTGCACCCTTTGCATAAAATATTGATACGCAGATCATGATGTTGTGAGATTTCTTATCTGTGAAGACCTACCTGCCATGCATTAAGAATATGTTTCTCTGCTCGCTTTGTTGTTGTGCAGATGAATCTTAATTATTCGAACACAATTATGTGGACTCACTTTATCCCTGGTTCATTTCATGCTACTAAAATGAGTAGTACACACATTTCATGTAAATTAATATGAATTTGAATAATAAGTAATATCGAATATGTATTCAAAATCAAGTACAAATAGATTATGCATTCAAATGCATTGGTATACAGAACGCCAACTACCGGTATTTAACTCCAGTTGCTTAAATTTCATATTATGACTCGAAATTGAACGTCTAAATTTTGCTTATTAATTGCAGGTTAAAATGTTTCCAAACCTATCAATTGATTAGGACGCTGACTCACTGTCGGTCCTTCCCAAGTGCAAATAACTTATTTGCTGCGCAGTTGGATGCATCCAATCAAGGACGTGCACTGACGCACTTACAGCACACTTTTGTCAGTTGTGACCGTAGAGCAAGAAATGAATTGGAAAGATACTGAAAGAATTAAGGGACGTGCGTGCAGCACATGATATAAGGGTTCTACAGTCTAACAAAAATGTAAAGAAAATTTTTAGAAATGTGTTTTGCCAATAATTTAAATAGTGGTAACATAACTGATGACAATTTTACAAAGCTATGCCAAAAATTATGACAGCAAATAATACACGATCAGCAGTACACAAAATTGAAATTATATCATCGATTTTGTCGAGAATGAACGTTGATGTTTTTATTGAAACTGAAACATGGTTCTAATACTTCCACAGCGATGATTTTGTTTCTATAAATGGTTTTTCGTGATGATTGAGATGGCAGAATTGGTGGTGGTGTAGCAATTTGGGCTAAACATTATTTGAAGCCTCGTGTAATAAAAATGCGGAATAAACCATGCGAATTTGAGACTGTGGCCATTAAAAGTATCAGAAGATCTGTGCATCATCGGTATATACACGTACGTTCCTCCTACTGTTTATATATCATGTAAACAATTGGTAACCAATTATTTCATTGACACAATGGACGACATTCTAGCAGTCTACCCTAGCATGATATAGTATTATGTGGCGACTTTAACAGATCTCCTATTTCTGGTGTGTGTTCGAACCTCAATCTTGTACACGTTTGACGGTCCTACCTATGACGGAAGCTCCCAGTTGTACTATGTATTGATGTCTGACAGCGTTGCAAATATGTATGCCGTAAATACTGAGCTACCAATTGATAATTCAAAAGTTCCCCACATGTGCTTGCTCGCAACACCTGTTGTTCCTGCTAACAGAAAATGTTTTATGATCAGCAAACCTGTCTATGATCTGCGTGAGTCAAACATCAATGCATTTGTTCGGTTTCTGTCAAATTTAGACTGGTCTCCTATTTACTACAATCGAAATGATATAGAGACGAAATGCAATTATTTTTAAAATAGTTTAGACCTGGCTTTTACAAACTGTATTCCTCTGTCTTATGTTACCTTCACAAAAAAACGATAAACCGTGGATTACACCTGTTATGAAACAGTTAATCAACAGTCGTTGGAAGGCACATCGAGAGAGAGAGAGAGAGAGAGAGAGAGAGAGAGAGAGAGAGAGAGAGACTACACGAAATACGAACACTATAAGCGGAAAGTAAAGCTTGAAATTGAGAAAGCAAAGGTGACTTGGAATAAAAAAATAAAAGGCAACAGTATATGGCAGCTATCAACTTTGTATCGGGCAGACACAGGCAAAATGCTATTGACAATATATGTCAGCAATTCGAAACTCATGACGTAGCGGTGAACGTCATAAATCGAATTTTTGCAAACAATTTTCAGGAGAGTGATGTTTTTGAAATGCCTCAAATACCAACATATCCACCACAGTTTGAAATTCATGATGTCAACAATGCCCTGAGTCAAATAAACGCTAAGAAGGCTTCACCAGATATTCCAGCTATATATCTGCATCATTTATCATATCGGACGGAACCTTTGACTGAAATTTTCAATTTCTCGCTGAGAAGTGGTATTGTTCCCTCAAAATGGAAATGGTCAGCTGTGATACCAGTGCCTAAAACCTCAAACGCATCGATTCATGACCTTCGACAAATTACCCTAATTTCTGTGCCATTGAAACTTTTTGAACGCTTAATTTTGCGGAACTTAAAGGACAAACAGCTTGGAGGATATGGAAATGACCAGTATGGATTCCGACCTGGATCTTCAACGACATGTGTTACCATCGCATTATATAACTATCATACCGAATGTTTAGATAATCCGAGTGTATCAGGCATTCAAATCGTTGCCTACGATTCCTCTAAGGCATTCGATAGATTGAAATTCGATACAATAATCACAAGATTAAAGCCTATAATGCAACTTTGCGCTCGGTTTTGGAGTACTGTTCTCACTTGTTGGTTGGACTGTCCCAAGAAAATTCTTCAAAGTTGGAAAAAATTCAAAACCGGTGTCATCGTATCTTATGCGGAGGTAATTATAAAGAGTGTGTAAGGCATGGATTCGAATCTATTGCAAGCAGAAGAAAGTGTGCCGCTTTAAAGTTATTTTCGCAAGCCAAGTCTCCTTCTCATATCCTGAATCCTCAATTGCCTCCTGTCGCAGTTTCTTGAAGGATTCTTTTACCGATGGTGCGAACTTCACGACGACAGAACTCTTTCTTCATCAAAACCGCAAAATGGGATAATGATGGCTACACCAGACGCTCCCGAGTGATATTTACATTTAACTTTGTATCATTCACATCAAGTCTGTGATCCATGTATACTTTCAAGTATATTTCAAGTATGAAGATGACTTATTTCAATGACTTTTTCATCTTACTTACGTATGTACAATCACGATTTTCAATTTGTGGTAATAAAACGCGCATTATTATTACATGTATTATTAACCAGCATGCAGCATTTAATTTTCTCAGGCACATTCATAATTGCTCACAGAAGCAGATACATTGGCGGATTTAAGGGGGAGCTACCGTGCTCGAGCCCACCTCCCCTTCGGTATGAAGTTATTTGTGTTAAATATTATTTGTACGAATTCTGAAGATAGCTTATTTCTACACATCATTCATTTATTTGAATGTTTATGTGCACTGCTGCATTTTATCGCCAACCTATCTAATAATTTCTATCAAGACCTTTTAACGGATGACAGTGAAGCTATTTTGAGAGCAGAATTTGATAGGTGGCTTACGAATTGGTCAACAACTAATATCAGCGTACGTCAATGTCAAGCCATCGATTCAATGATTCCATGTGATTCAAATTTTTATCCTAGTATTTTGTAATTTCAAAAATATTTACGACAATACCAGTTTCAACAGCGACGCCTGAAAGAACTTTTTCTATGATGAAGTAGTTGAAAAACTATCTACGCATACGATGTCACAGCAACCTTTAACAGGTCTAGCACTGTTGTACTGTTATGACGACATTCGCATCAATGTAGACTCTTCAATTGATGAATTCAAAACGAAAATTAGACTTCTGAAGTTTTGAAATCTTATTGATGTTATCCTGAATAAAGATCTTTACGTAATACTTGATTTCTTAATTAATTGAGCCGGAACTCATTTCAAAATGGATGGATTTTAATGAAACATCGTATGAAAGAAAAATTTCATCTTAAGTAAGCTTATGAATTAAAAAATGGGATAGATGTGATTATAATAATCAACGAGTAGCATAAGCTCATTATCTTTCATAATGTAAATGGTGCACTTATAAATTCAGTTGCAAAACTATTAATGAAAAACAGTAGGGGAGACTGGTGCTAGTTGTTACAATTTTTGATTTTTTGAGACTGTGACAAAAGTATCTAGGAGATTCTAATTCATTGTATATTCCTCAAAATGCAACGAGTTCCTTATTTTAATGAGTGTTTTCGATAAAAGAAGTGAGTAAAAGTCTGCGAGGTAGCTTGTTATCTTATTGATAACAATATTGACCTAATTAATAAATTACAGTCAACTCTTGATATAAGCGACACCTTGGGACCGGCTGTTGTCATCGCTTATATCGAGAGCTAGCCATATATCCATCAGACAGCATTTTAATGTAATAGGATTCGCTAAAATATATGTTTCTAGGTCATAGAATCGAAGTAGGGGATTATCATAGATCCATAATATCATCGGATAGTAGCGGACTTGTCATTACAGCGCAGTCAATTGAGAGATAGTCTCTGATATCGAGTGATGTAGAGACCAAATTGAGATCTTGAAGACGATTCCAATAAATATTGAGAGCATCCATGCTCGTTTCAGATTCATTCTCTTCCACATCACTCGCGGTTGGTGGGATAAATCCAATTTTTTTGAAGCAGTTAGTCACAGTGATTGGCATAACTGATTTCTAAGCCTGGGACAGATAGTGCATTAATCTAGTAACGAGAAATTGAAATCAATTCCATCGTCGATAGCGGCTATGCGACGGCGGTAGTGAACTTTTGCATTCTGTATAATACCCTGATCCATCGGTTGCGTGCATGCAGTTGTTTGCGGTGGAAGGATTATCACACACACTAGAGCAACCTTTCGCCGACACGTAGTCAGCTCTTTATCCCAGGTGTGAAGCCATTGTTCAAAAAGAGAAGCAGTCATCCATGATTTGGTATTGTCCTCATACTGAAGTGCAGCGTACTCACATTTTTGAAGCATCGAGGTCGTTGGGACTTGCCAATCACCAAGGGTGTAAGCTTATCTGAACCATCGGCACTTGCACACAGGAGAACAGTCACTCTCTTTTTGTTTTTCTTTCCACCTTCACAAGTCTTGCCCTTGAAACCGAGAGTAAGATTTGTCAAGCCTTCCCAGAATAATCCGCTGCATTGCAGATGCTGTCGATGGTGTATTTCTCCAACAGATCTTGGAGCTGAAATTGCTTCCATTCTTCGGTGTCATGTTCACTTACCGATGCTGCTTCGCCTTGAATTCTTTGAAAAGTAATGTCATGCCTCTTCTTAAAATTGGATAACCACCCTTGACTTGCTTTGAATTCTCTGATACCGAGTCTTGTCGAAAAAGATTCCGTCTTCATCAGTAGAGAAGGTCCATCCAGCGGAATATTCTGAGAACTTACAGTTCTAGTCCAAGTGATTGAAGCGTCTTCTAGCAAAGGATAGTCACAGGTTTTTAGTCGTTTAGAAGAGGATACATTTTCTACAGAAATTGCACGCTTTCGAAGGCCTGCAATATTTTATCCTTGTCTTTCATCGCACGATAAACGATATCTTTTGATGCTTCAAACTGTTCTCCGACATCGACGCAAGACACTTCAGGATTTTTTCGACGAAATTGATGATGTCCACTTTTACCTTAAGACTGATTTGCGACGTTTGGTTGTTTTGAGGTCGCCATAATCGAGTCAGACGTCGCAGCATTAATTAAGAGTGCACGAGTTCTAGCGTAGCTGCTGAAAGGAAAACCTCATGACAACAGACAGCCTATCACAGCGGATTTCTATTGATCTAGAATGGATTCATGGCTTATATCGAGAGGAGTGGCCTAAAATGATTCTGATGTCGCGTCGCTTACTTCAAGAGATCGCTTATATTGAGGTCGCGTTTATCGAGAGCTTCGCTTCCATATATAGATAGGAAATCGGCAGGGACCAACCTGCCGTGTCGCTTACATCGAAAGATCGCTTATATCGAGAGCGCTCATATCGAGAGTCGACTGTACAATAATGAGCCCCCCCCCTCCCTCCTAACAAAAAGAGTACATCCGCCACTGAGCAGAGACCCCCATGAGTGAAATCAAATATGAGGCTAAAATAATTTATGCAATTGAAATTATAGGCTTAATCATGAAAGTATATTGTGTTCTCTAACATAGGAATTATGAACTATTTTGAACTAATGACATAATTTCTGCAGTTCTTACAATGAGACATTTTCCGGTATGTGTGTGTGTATTGATTGCTTATTGTCTTTACATGCACAGGTGTAAAGCTTGCAGGTCATAAACTGATTAATCAATTCGAACAACAATTTGTGAAAAATTGAAAAAAATGAAAAGATGAGAAGTCACTACTGCATGTACTTCAAAATCTTGGACATCTTACAACAGCCTCAGAGTTGTCATAAGAAGCATCGTTAATTATCCATTAAACCTCTGTTATGAATCTCATAACCTTATGTTCCATTTTATAATTATTAGAAATATAAACCGTCAAAATCTGAATAAGTAAAAACATGTAGGCTTATCCCGTGATCATATTTGAGATCAAATGAAGTTCTAAGTTCAATCTTGATGATAGTCGGTCGGTGCAAAGGGCATTATGAATATCGCAATTATAAATATGTAGCTGTGCTTAAAAATAAAGAAAATTTCTTGTTAACATTAATATCTGTTCACCGTAAGACTACAGTGTATTATACACTACGTAACATCGAAAAGTTTCCACCATAGAAATCTATCGTTTTTACTCTTAATTCAGTAGCAGATACGGCACAGCAGATCGCATTATGATCGCTCATGCCGAGGACACTGTCTATTCATAATGATCTTCAAAAGACACACTCTTTCGGTAAGCACCGCCATTCGACAGAATCAGAGCGCTCGCGAGCTATAGGAATGATAGAAGCCAATGTTTCCATATATACATAAAAACACATATATATATTTATGTATGTATTTATATTTATATTTGTATTTTTATTTATATATATATATATATACGCGAAGCAGCTCGGGTAATGAGTAGATCTCACGCAGCAATAAGAGAGTTATTTCTGAAATACAGACAAAGTGGAAACGTGCAACACGCACGGAAAGGCAGAAGAGGCTCGCGATTATCTTCAGCTAAAGTTGATCGATCCTTGATTCGTTTGGTGAGAGGCAACCCCACGATACCTGCTACCTTACTACAGCCTTTGTGGTGAGACCGTGGTCGATCCGGGTTTCCTTTGAGTGCCCAGACGGTAGGTCGACGCATATGGGAAGCGAGCATGCGATGTAGGCGAATGAGAAAGCGGTTGCGTCTGTCTCCTGCTCATGTTTCAGCAAGAGAAAAATGGGCTTTGGAACGAATCCATTGGTGTTAAAACCAATGGCAGCGGGCTATCTTGACGGACGAAAGTCGTTTTCGTCTTTTCCAAGCCGATGGGAGGATTCGGGTGTGGTGGGAGTCCAACACAGATTTGGCTTCTCAACATGTACAGAGCTCAGAGCGTCAAAGTGCGAGGCTACATGTTTGGGAGGCATCACAATGAACTTCAGGACTGAATCAATTTTCTTGAATAGCAATGTGACTGCCCAGCGCTTTACTAATATTTTGCTGCAGCATCTAGTTCCTTTCATCAACAAAGAATTTGGTGGGATTTGCATTGACTATGCGCCGCCTCACCTAGCTCAATTTGTTAGACCAGCTGAAGCATATGGAATTTCGGAATATATGGAATATATGCTGAAGCAGAATATGGGTTTGCGAACTCTTCGTTGGTCTTCACGCTCTCCTGACATGAATCCAATAGAGCATGTACTGAGTTACATGAAGCTGATGAATCAGCGAGAGAATCCTCCATCAAACCTCCACCAACTACGAGCAAGGTTGGATGACATTTGGCGTCAAATGCCTCAAAACTTGTTGCGACGTTTGGTCCTCTCTTTACCGACAGGTGTGCATTCTCTATTATTGGCAAGGCGAGCTTACATCCGATATTGATGCTGCAAATTAACTTTTTTTAACTTTTTTTAATCACGCGATCGCTCATGAAGAATAGAAATTCATGGGTTGAATGGTGAAAACTTTTCGATGTTGATCAGTGTATATGCGGTTATGATGAAAGTGCAGTTTAATACTCAGCAAACACAGTAAATAGCATCACTGTTGCTGACAGCCGATCTACGAGAAAAGGAATGTGACTGTAAAAGGTCAATCGGCTTCGGGTTTTAAGCAAATAATGTTTATTTGAATATTAAGGATACATCATTATTTTTCTTGACAGGAATGCATAAAATGTGTTTCTTTCAACAGTTCAAGCAACTGAATTTACTTAGATTGGAAATGAATTGGTCTCCGCGTGTGCTATAATGTTAATGTTACCGCTTACATGTGAAGAGTGATGGTTTGATTTAGTCATATTCTTGCGTCTACAAATAACCAAATCTAGTTTCAGATGTCACAGCTGGTTTCAAAGTGTCGAGCGTGAATGCCCTATATACTGTAAGTTGAGCTATGAATGCCGTTGCAAGGCCTATGCAGTTGACATCTTGCGATCTAAGCTGTGAATTAGCTAGGGAATTTGCTGTGCATACAGTACTAAGTTGATGACTGGTAAAAATCTCAGATAATTGACATAAGCAACCATAAAATCTGAAATTAAAAATGATCTTGAGATCGCAACAATATTATATCAAAAGCAAAAATTATATAAATTTTTCTTGTTCACCTAAAAATATAATAATGTAACATTCATTCATAACATGTATAGCTGTAAATTCGCATTTATACATTTGATATTTTACATTCACAACAATAATTATATACAGTTGATGGCCAGGAACAGAAGTGTGTTTATAATTGCCATATTCAATGAAAAATCAGTGTCGATCCTTGTCGAGTATATTTGCCTAGCATAGAATTTAATTATTTGCATGTAAAAGAAGGGCCAACGCTTCGTGCCACAATAACTTCAAAGGTCCGATATTTGCTGAGAATGATGGCAGGATGCATTGAAAATAAGAACCAATGGAACAGATTTCAATGTGATAAGTTAGACATTTATAAGCTCATTTTTGCGGTAGTTGATCCTGGGTTGATGAGTTATAATCAGACGGGCTTCTGTTCATCTATGTACAATCTCCTACGCTTTGACTTTTATCAATGATATCGATTTCAAAATTTGAGATAGAGATATCACTAAGCATATTACTATTGTTGATATTCGTCAAGTCTCTTTTGTGTTTATTGCATCTTTTGAAGAAAGGCCTATTGGTCTGACCAACATAAAACTCTTTTCATGAATAACAGATGAGTTTGTAAACTACAAAACGGTCATAGCAAGCGATTTCAGATGGTGAAAGCGAACAAAGCTGGCATGAAGAATGTTTTTTATTTTTAAGCTCCGTGTATTCCAAACGCTAATTAGTTTAATCGGGAAATCGCACTGATTTCTTAGTCTGCTTGATTTTCGGTCAGATGCATCACTGACGAAGTCTAGTTTCCGAGGTACTAAGTTTTCGCATCTTCTTTTATTTTTATAGTTTTCTTTATGTCGCTGTTGTTGAAGTCATTCTGTTTAAAACGTTGATTACGTTTCGACATAGCTTTGTGTTGTTTATTTTAATCGGAGCATTTTGTAGCTACTACATTTTTACTATTTTTTATATATCTAGTTCTCACGTGGTAGGGCATCCAACTGTGTTTATATAAGGAGATGCCGGAATACATGATGTATTGGACGCAACATTCATATTCCACTTTCCTGTTATCAATTTTGATACTTGCATCCAGAAAGCTCAAAGTATTTTCTTTAGGGACAGTGAATATTATATCTTCCGACACTGAGTTATATGTATCAAAAACGTTTTTAATGACTCTTTTGTCGGTTTTAATGAAAGGGCCTACGTGAAGACACGTGAAGGGCCTTGCTGTGGCTATTCGAATGTTATCAGAAATAAAATTTTGAAGATTTCGCCACACTTAATTGATAGTTTACGCGGGCTAAGATGAGCAATCAACTTCCAGTGATGCTGATAATTCAGCGAATCCACATAGGTACCCACCTCACACCTGTGTATTCATTAACTAAGAATATCTCTTTTCTTGAAATGCATTCTAATTTAGAATGACTGGATAACATTTGTGATACTCAATTATTTATGAAATCATAGCATTATGAATGTTCATGAACATGAATATTCTTGAACATGTTCGTCAGTACGCTTCTGATAGTCATTCCAATAGGGCTACAGATTCCGATAAACTTCTAATGAATAATCGCATTTCTTGTCATCTCATCCTCTATTGAATGATACAGCATCAAGATAATGAATGCAATGCTCACTAATCGTGTTGGCCTTCAAGAACATTTGAAAGTGTCATTAACTTCTAGTAGTAATGCCACATATATTTTTTTACATACTTACTAAAACTCATGAATGTGTTTCATATTCCATGTTTATCTACATTTTTCATGATTGTGCCACATTTTTCATGACTGTTGCCACATGCTACATGTGGTCATCATTGTGTTTCTGATCTTTTAGTGACCAATTTCTGTGGAAAATTCGTTAAAAGAATTTTGGATTCACAACTTTGTTTTAAGGGACTGAATTCCGGGGAATTGCAGTGAGAAACCGAATTTGAACTTTATTAACGCGATACAAGTACCTCTTATCCGTCTTATTCTATATTATTATCATCTTTTACTCGTGATTAAGACAATGCCGAAACGTTGGGTGTAAATACTTTAGTACTCCATATTTGTTTTAATTCTGCTTGAAATAGAATTCAAACAACTTTCCGTTCATCAATCATTCAGCTTCTTAATTCAAAGGAAGCAGAGCAAATCAGGAGAGCTTGAGCTAGCTGTCCTGCTTGATTAGCAAGATGGCAAGCAAATGTCAAATGAGTCAAAGCAAGTGACGATAAAAGCCAAGTTGCAACATGAATCACAGCAATTAACGGACGCCGTGAGAACGAATTCGCAAAGAGAAAATGCAAGTTGAGGACAGAAATGAAGAACTCCCTATTTGATCACCTAATGACATGAAACAATTAACTGATAATGTAGCATGTGTCAGTTTTTAGATGGGTGTCAGAGTCTCTAATAAACGGATTTTTCTGATACTAGAGACAGTTTGCACACCTTCATCGCATTATCTAATGTGATTAAAGAATGCGATATGCTCATCCATATTGAATCTATAGGAAAATAAGCATTAATTAAAAGCAATGAATTACATTCGTTATTAAAGAAGGCAAAGCAGCGAAAAAATATGAAACAAAATTATGAAACAAACTGAAAAATGGAAGACAATTATCTGATTATTTTATTTTTTTGTCATTTACTCACCATGAATCAATTAATTTCAAAAACGGAAAGAAAAACAAAAAGTCAAGAAATTTGTTTCTGAAATGAACATAAACCAAAATGCAGATTGGCAGAGATGCAGGTTGACTTGTGAATAAAACTACGATAAATTGGCTATGCTAGAGACAACACTTGCAGAAAATTGAAAGTAATTATGTTCCATTGCTTCATTAGCAACAATAAACTTTACAGCCGGTAGAAGTACAGCAACAAGACTGCAAATTCTTCAACAACTCGTATATAAAGCAGTAGCACCTGACCGCAGCAAAAAAGAGGAGAAAACACTTTGCGTTCACTATTACGCACATCGGCTTCATTTTCGATGTGACTTGGACAATGTTCAGAAATCAATTAGGTTTAATAGTCAGATCAATCAATTAGATTGTAACAGGCTAATATAGCCTCGTCGACCGCTTTATGCAACTCATTTCTACATCCTTTTCTGACAACACACTTGTAAGATGACATATCTGTGGCACATTAATGCATAGGGAATCAAAGGTGAATAAAAGACGAAATAGTCTTTTGACACCAGGGTATACTAGAGGGTTTGCTTGCTGCGTTGCTACGTTGTACGGCAAGACTGAGGTGTTGCTTTAAAAATATAGCTGCTCTTGATTCACCTATCCTTTCTCATATTTCGTGCCCGATGATTTTGACGATACGTTCAGCATCAAATTCACAAGCTATTTTCTGTCATTATTTTTACCTTGGTGAAAAACCCTTAGAGATCATTGGATTGTTCTTTGTTCTACGAAATGTAGAATAATATCTTCTGACTCACTTTTTGTTATTATTAAATGTTGAAATATGTTTCAACGATCCGGCCATATACCTATAAATTAATCAATCATTAATAATTATTAATAACTTCTGTCTGACTTTCGTATTTCTTTTCTTTTTCCCCTCTGTTATGGCCGTGAGTTGCCTTTCTTTTGAATTCCGACGTTGACATTGCAGCCGAGGTATCTGCACATGTGAAGTCTCAAATTTAAGGCAGTCCTCTACTCCGCAGGGAGTGAGAGTAATCTAAATTAGTTTAAATCTCTTTGGACTCATAGACCCTTTCCTTCTTACAACATTCGACAGGAGTCACATAAAGGTAACATTGCTTGGCAAAAGGAAAATTGTCTTTGACCCCAAAAATGATGCGCTTTATATGAACTTTCCATTCAACTGTCGTCAAAGTCTAACTCGATAATTCTGCAATTATTTTGGAAAATCAACAAGCAATTGTTTGACTATGAACTTTTGTTTATCTTAACAAGTTTGATAAAGCAATTTAGAAATATGTAGTAGCAAGCAGTATGTAATTATATCTAAGCATCTTCAAAATAATATATTCTATGTTTCCTTGTTTGTCTTAGTGTTGATGCTAACTGAAACAAACAAAAATTCAAAATATTTTAGAATCTAATATTTTGAAAAAACATTGATTTGAATAGAATGACATTTTGCATGCTATTACATATTTCTAGCTGGTTAAAAAAATTAGAATTAACGAAATTTTCAAGTCATCGCAAAATTATCGAATTGGACTTGGACATAAATCAAATGGAGAGCTCATGCAAGATGCACAAGTTTTGAGGTTAAAATCGACTTGCCAGTGTCATTTCATTGTGACAGAGAGGGTCAATGATTTCGTTTTTTATGGATGTAACTTTAAACACGTTTAGATGTCTTACCTCATTTATTGCAACCTGCGATCATCATCTGAGGACTATTATTCCAGGTACCTTCAACCTATCTTTACTTCTGTAAATAGACTTTCACAGGTGTAAATTGACTTTAATGGATTTACTTTACTTAGCCTCTAGCTTGAGTATTTTGAGCTGCATGTACTCGCCTGTCTGTTTACGAGGCATTTTTTCAAATCAAGTTTATAGAAATCGTCTACATATTCACATTCCAAAAGTCTTACTATTAGTTTTATAGATGCTGTTAAGTTATAAATTAATTCGCTTCCCTTCAATTAAAAGTGCATAAATTTCAGAATTCATATAAGCTTGAGCAACTAAAAGCGTTTCTCATTATCGCATCATTTATCACATATCGCAAGATAGTCGATGTCATAATGTAATTTGAGAAAAAGTTAGTGCCATTAAAACTGTCATCACATTCAAAAATGTTCCTGTAACACATTTGCGTGTTCCTGTAACACATTTGCGCAATTTATTCACCATTTGTAAAGACAAACATTTCGAAGATGTCTGTCAATCAATGTTCGTTCAACTAATGATGACTTTAGTTTAGTGATGAATGTGTGAAATGCATTTTTGCATATTTCTACTTCACCATTAAATTCTAATTCTCCTTTTAAAATCAACAGTTACGAACTCAAGTCAAGAAATAGCAACGTGATAATCTCAGATCAATTCTAAAGAGTTGAGATGTATAATACAAGTTGGCACACGTCATTGGGATGACATTTTTCATCTCATTTGCAAAAGCCTAAGTTCAACTTGCTCATGACACTTCATTTATAGAACAGTTGCTCACGGTTATAATTCTTTATTAATACAGAAATCTCATTAATTAATCCTGTAATAATGAATTTTATACAAATAAATTCCTGTAAGCATGAACTTTGTTGAATAGGTTGTAATGACTTGGTACTAAAGCTCGGATTCAAAGTAAATTAATCAGGAATTATTTCATATTTATATTGTGAAACTCGGATTTAAAGTTGAAATAAAGTGTATTTTGTAAAATTCCATTCAATAATGCATGTAGCCAACATAATGATATTTCAATAATGATATTCAAAACAAGTTGTGCTACAGCGCAGTCTATACATAAATTAATCATGAAAATTATGCTCTTGTATGTACAACAGCTTCTCATCAACATGTAGGCAACAAATTTTAAGATATTGTCAAACGTTAGATTTTAGGATCAGATCATCTCCTGATCTCAACCAGACGGAAACCAGTCGGAAATTGGTAAACGAAGAATTCAGCAGGAACAAAGCAAATTGGCATCTGCAGATGATTGAAGCATTAAATATTAAAAGTATGAACTAAATTAATGACTGAAATAATTCATCACAATCAGAATTCTTTTTAAGGCGCATATACATGTACACGGGTTCACTAAGTGGACGGACACTATGTAGACACACACTGCTCCACACACGGACACGCTTCCGATTGCACGTGCGCCATCGTCTCGATTTAGGGGACTCCATGAAGTCGGTCAACTAAAGTACTTAACCCCCTTAATAAAGCAAGCGGTCCACTAAACCATAGATATCTGAAGTAGACAATCAGTGAACTCATTTGAACTCGTTTGAAGCCAACTGAAGGAATTATCACACTCCTTTCAGTACCAGACAAAGTATTCACGCGCATTCTACTGCAAAAAGCACTACCTGCCCTACATGCAGGAAGACGACTGGAGGAGGCGTGTTTTATGCCAAATCGCTCAACAAGTGATCATATCTGCGCTATGAGAATCCTAATTGAGAAGATCCGTGAGTTTAGACGCAATCAGCAACTAGTAGCGGCTTTTGTGGACCTGAAATCAGCCTTCGATTCCGTCGATCGACAATGTCTTTGGCTGGCTTTGAAAGCGTCAGGTGTTCCAGAGAAAATTATCCGCCTATTTCAACAGTTGTACGAGGGAGCAGAGAGTTGCGTACGGGTAAATGGGAAAGGTTCTGACTTCTTCCCAACAAGCAGTGGAGTACGACGAGGCTGCGTAGCAAGCCCCAGACCTTTTCAATACGCTAATTGATTTCCTCATGACAACAGTCACACCACAGATTGAAGGTCTGTGGAGATGTCTCTGTCTTGCTTTAGATAACCAAGTGCTCAAAGACCTCGAGCATGCCGACGTCACAACCTTCCTGTCCGGTAGTCTAGAGTCTAGCCTACAAGCTCTTCACGTGTTTCAGAGCCAAGCAGAGCAATTTGGACTTGAAGTCAGCTGGCCAAAGACCAAGATAATGAGAGTTGCCGAAACCGAAGCCTTACACAGTGTTATCCTTGATGTTCACAATATTGCTATAGTGGATCAATTTGTCTACCTGGGCTCCCTGCTAACTAATACTGGAGAGATGGCCCCGTATTTGATAACATGTGGTACTTCAAAGCAAAATCTCTGAACCAAAGTAAACCATATTGAAACACTTTGCTCTGAACCAAACCTATACCTCTCCTATACATTTTCAGATATCTATATTTTAGTGAACCGCTTACTTTACCAACTGGGTAAAGTGATTTAGTTGACCGATTCAATGAATCGAGACGATAGCGCACGCGCAATTTGAAGTAAATGTCTCTGTCTGCAGCAGTGTGTTTCTAGTTTCCGGTCACCCAGTGAACCCGTGTAAGCGAGTCTTATTTTTCTTGGTTAATTTTGCAATTTCTGTTATCAGTCCTGAAAATCATCGATATCTGAAAGTACAACTTCGTTTCATAAGATCGAAATGCTGGTTCAGAAATAAGGCTATCATGTACATGTGTTGAGGACGTCGCAAGACAGTGAAAAGAAATGATTTGTGCTGTTGTAGTCTGCTAGTGAACCGTCACAGGTAAGTTGCCGTGAAAATGAAGAGGCAACTTACTTGACCGACATACCCTTCAAAGAAGAGAGTGTGTGTGTGGTGCAACAAGACGCGCGAGATTTAGTGGAAATTCACTTAGTTAAACCGTGTATATGCGCCTTTAGGATTGATGCTACTGCAATTGAATTGTGCTAGCATATTGACAATTAACGCAGATAATGCGATATTATGTATACATATAAAATATAGTATATATTTTATTAGTAATAAAAGCACTTACATGTCCGAAATATTATCAGAATTGTATATTTTTTACTCCGAAAGGAGCGGGCTAACAGGGTCAAAGAAAGGAAAGAAAAGAAGCGTTTCATAGAAGACCCTTTCAGTTTTACAAGAGATGGCGAGTAGACCCCTACGATTATAGTGAAAGAATTAGAGGAAGTGTTGCAGAGCACCTATTCTGATCCGAACAGGAATTCGGATGTACCGATGTGGTTGAGTTCGACAGGCTATCGATTTCATCTACAAATTTTGATGCATCAAGGATCAAGCTTGTGGAAGTTGAAGCGGTGATTCATAAGGCGAGAGCTAAGTTATCCAGAGGGCCGGGCGGCATTACGTATACAATAATTGGTTAAGGTACGAGATGTTTCAGAGTGAAGATATCCATGTCGTTGGGCTGGATTTGGACAACGCTCAATAGGCGTCGCCTATGGATCTGTGCCTCGTAGAATCATTCAGTTCACCATTATATTTTTTCTTTTTTATACCTATTTTGAGGCGTTTTTCGCAAAAAAATAAAAAAATATCAGAATAAAAGGTATGGCCAAGCTTCTAAAACATCAGTTCACCATTGACTATTTTCACGTGCTCAAAGACTAAACATTCCCTGTCCGTTTCAGTATCAATGATGGCATGTCTAGTTTATGTCGACTATAAAAAGAAAATTGCGATGAGATGCGCTATTTCTCCTATCCTGTTTGTCCTGGCTATGGAAATGAACGGCAATATAAAGTAGCGGCAACAGGAGCAACATGGAGGCTATCATGGACGATTTAACTGTCATGGAGAATGACTGCAGGCGTGTCCAAGATATTCTCAACAGGTTGCGTGAACTTTGTGGGTGATATCAGATGAAATTTAAGTCAGTCACAGAAGAGTAGGCCACTTTCATTGCTGAAAGGCAATGTGACATTCACACCTATTGATCTGGGAGGTGAGCCTGCTCCGACTGTTCGAGAGACAGGAGTGAAAAGCTTGGGAAGATGGCACACGTTTCCATTGACTGACCATCACCACGGTGTAGGCTACAACTGCAAACGTCAGTATTGAAGAACCTGAACAGGATCAATCAAACATCTCTAGGTACTAGGTGCTTCAGTGTTTTAATGATCCAGTTTGACGTATTACCTTTAACCATTTATGAGATCTGATTATCCAGAGTGAAAATACATGTAAAAGAAACCAAGGTGAGTAAAATGATGCGATGTTGGCTAGGTGTTCCTCGGATGTTAGCCAGTTCTGCTCTGCATGGCAAGAAGAGTATATTGTGATTGCATTGACATCTACTGTGGAGGAATATACGGTCAGCAAAATACGGCTGCAGTCTATGTTGACTTTTTCTCGCGATGAGGCTATCTGCTGAGATCCACCTCAGTTGAAAGAGGGCCGAGAGTGTGATGGCCGGAAGTCATGTCTTCCATCAACTCTATGGCAAAGCATGTACATGTAGAGGTGAAGGGAATACCCAAATTGGCAGAAGCAAAGGGCAGAAGAGGTATTGGTGTAGAAAAGAATGATGATAAGTTTTGGTCACACATGAGCGAAGGATGCCAACGAAGAAAGTTACAAGAATAAAATGCGAAACTTGGAAGAGAGAGATTTGCACTGTCAATGCAACAGGATTTCGGATCGGGTTGACTTTTTGGCATTAAGGGTCAGGAAGGAATTTACGTTTTGGAGTCTGGATATCCCGAACTTTTGACTTCCTGCTTAATTAATTACCTAAGCAACACTACCTGAGGAAAGTATACTCTTTAGTCATTAAGAATATTTGTAGGAAACATTCATTCCAGAAGAATTGGGACATTCCTGTTGTTAAATCATGTTTTGAGGATTTATGCGAAAAATATAGTAATACAATGCGAGCACGCCTATTATCTCCTCGAAGGAAACTGGTCAATTGTTGAACGCCTATCCTATCGCTTCACTAGGTCTCTTAATGACTGATGAACAATTCGCAATTGCTTGCTCATTAAGACTCGGCGTACCAGTTTGTGAGGAACAATCATGTGTGTTTGTGTGATGAAACTATACACATACTTGGCCAACATCCTTTGGCATGCAAGATGGTCGCTTCTAGAGACATGCCTCCGTTAACGAGATCATATCGCGCGCATTGGTTTCTGCTAGAATGCCAAATACAACTGAACCGGTGGGTCTTTTCAGGCAAGACAACAAACGCCCTGATGGTCTAACCCTGCTTAATTGGGAACGAGGACGATGTCTTGTCTGGGATTACACGCATCAATTGCATTATAAACTGAATAGTTAGAGGCCCCACTTTTTCACATCTTGACATGTTGTAATGACTTTTGCTGTTCTTTTTTGACTTTCTACTTTTCCTTGTGCTTTAAATGTTATTTATTTGTCTAAATAGAAGTTTGTGGGAATTTTCAACCGTGTCACACACACACTGTCACATATAGGGGTCACAATACCGGATCATTTTAAAAACAAAACTGGTATTTAGGTATTTGAGAAATGATAAAACCGCGCGACATTTCCCGTATCAGCGGTTATAAAATGAAAACAGGAAAATGATATATAAGTTTTTTATCGAACAAGTCTTGTTGAAGGTAAAGATTGCACCAGGTATATTATATGGGTGCAGTATGTGAAATATAATCCCAATCGTCAATTACAAAGATTTTCTTTCTGATAGATGTTTGAGCGAATGAACTACAAAGCATCCAGTGTTTTGCTTGGTAGGCGGCTTGGAAACCAATGGTGGAAAACGCTCTCTGCTCTTCCACTGAAGTTGATAGAATGTTGAGAAGACAATTATAAATAAGTTGAAGATGAAATTCGAACCTACCATTCTGATCTGCTGATGAAATTTTATATGATATAACAGGACTGAAATCAGTGCTGCTATCTTCCAGCAGATTTTTGCAAAGATTCTGAAATTATTCATTCCAGATTTTCTTCCATTATATTCATCACTTCTGATGATATCTTCGCCTTCGTACAGAAAGGATTAATGCCTCATTTTTCTGACATTGGGGTCAAAGTAGAAATTCATTTCAATCTTTCACAAAATGAAGAACATTTAACGTAGGGCAAAGAAACAGCAGCCGAACATTTTCGAATTTCAGTATTTGCTTTCTCATTCGTCCCAAATGCACTGACACATTAAACTAATAAACCGGAAATTTGATAAAAAATGATCTTAGTCTGTCTATGAATGTTATGGAAAAGCTTCGAGATTCTGACGGTTTCGGAGCAGAATTTTGAGCAAGCGTTTAAGCTCTTTATCTAAGCGATCTACTTTTCATTCTGCACGACATTTTTTTGGACTAGGCTAGGTAATGCAGAGCGATTCATGTCAGTAGTATCATAACATTACCCAATTTTTGTTTATTTATGCATAAATAGCTGATCGCGCAGATGCACTAGCATTGTCCTTGTTTACTTCTTTGATGTGCGGAATGTCTATATGACATCATAGTGATAGATCTTCCGGATGTTAAGTTAATCTCGATCAGAACAAATTGTCTTCCAAACTACACTGTAAACCAGCACCTCCTAAAGCGAGCTGAATCACCTCCTAAAGCAAGACACTATTCGTAACTAATAAAAAAATCCTAAAGCATGCGCCTTTTAGAAGGCTAGCCTCTCACCTCCTAAAACATTTTTTCAATGCCATATTCTACTTTTCCCTTATGACAATGCATACTACTATCTTTATTCAGCAATAGACGGGTTGCGCATTGAGATTTATTGCAGACAAAGCGCTCATTATATTCATTCAATATTTATTTCTTGCTTTAAAAAAACCCTCTAAAGAAATATGAAACCTTTTACCTCTGCAGTACTGTAATGCAAGAGAACATGACATTAGTGTTGTGCAATTCGAATACAAAAAACAAACTTTACTGAAATTCACTTGAAATTTATAAAATTGACACCCAGTACCAAAATGAATACAATCACAGGTCTATTTATGTAACACACACAACGAAATCTCATGTATACATGTACAATGAAAATTTTGGCCTGACCACGCAATTTTCGGTGAGAAAAATACAAATGCTACATAATATAGTGTCGGAACAGTAAAAGATGTCAGAAACATGCAGGATATTTATTACAGAATTATGTGGATAAAAGCATGTGTGAAATCGTAGATCAACAGTTGCAATAGAGATAAAGTAACAAAGAGATTCTCTCAAGATGCGAATATCGAATAACAATCAAGTGCTAGATATGCAAATCAATCTCTATTATTGTTCAAGTAAATTACGATCTAAACTAACAGATATTGCAGCTCTAAAACATCATGGAAATCATCAAAGAATTATTATAGAAAGATGGAAACTAACGAATTCAAAGTAATTTATGGCACCAAAAAAATTCACAGAGTTGTGCACTGATCTTGGTGAAGATGTGACGCACACGAAGAAGTCCTTCCAGCAGTTTCTACGGTGGCCAAATACTGTCGATTGCGTTGGAGATTATATGTTAGAAACAAGACTGCATGTACCGTGATGGCATAGATGCTACATCCGTCAAAGCACATATATAATATTTGGACTCCATATATTAGTATTCACTGATATTCCAGTCGAAATGATTGCTGAAAAGAAAAAGGAATTTTAGTTAGGAACTATGGAGTGAAAGGAAAAAAATAGTTAACTTTAGTATACAAGGACATCAGATCTACATGTTACATGCAGCAGGCTGAACAAATTATGATTTCTTCAAAAATTCGAAGCTTTTGATTTGACAGATAATTGAAAAAAAATAGAATTTCTTATAATCATGCATACATAGAGCATATCATATTTTTTAATTATTTTTATTGCGCTATCTATTTTGATATACGCCCAGATAATATAATTTATCAATGCTGAATTGAATACATACACATGTACTTTGATAAAATGATTGAAACCTCTCGTTGCAGAAAATTATCTCCTTTCTTAGTTATTCGATGTTCTACAGATTATGGAAATTCACGAGCTTCATATCTCCAAAAAATAGCACATATTATGCTAATAATCCATATTCACAAGTACTAACTTTCGTTTGAAAGTTCTAATGCAATACTGCATATGTTTCTTATTGACTCTCCACTTCAGACAGCATGCACTGTCCTGCAAACTTCTATGTGTCGACAACAAGTAGCCGTACTTATTAATCAGATGAAAATAATGTGAGTGTCACAGGTCTCTACCAAACATGCATGAACTAAGTTGACTTCAAAAATAATAACTGGCATGGCTTTTATGGCCCAAGATCGTCGTTAGAAATTTTATAAAAATTAAAAAATGGAAACATCATGAGATGATTTTATGAAAAAGAATAAAAAAGTTCTATTCAATAGGTGGACATTTTCTTGCTATCAGAATTACCTTATCAGGCATTTTTACAGTATATAAACATTCTATATTAATTAATCAATCCTCTCTTTTTGTGTTGATGACTGTTTAGTCTTTCCTATTTGTGCTGGAGTCTATTTTTGCCTTGATATCATGCTACGTTGAGAGCTTAATAATAATGACTAATATGAATAGAGTATGAAAGATACTTTCATTGCTAAAATGGATTTACTTTTAGAAGTAGCCAACACGATGGACTGAATATTTATAGAAGTCGAACACTTAACGCCGCACATTAAAAATACGTTTGCATCCAATAGTGTCTGGACATTGTAGAAAAACCGCGGATATTTGAATAGTGACAAGAAGGATATTTATTGGCAGAAGATTTTATACAGAAGTATAGAAGTTTTAATTTGTCAGTAGTCTGTTGGCCCATAGTTCAACATCCGGAATTTCATATATTTTGATGAATATCTATTAAGCGAGTTCACAACTATATGGCAGCAGAATTTTAATAGATTAGATAAAAATGTTTAAAAGATTGAATGCGAAATTTTAAGCATATGTTTACAAAGATGTTTCTTCTTAAATGTATGAATCAGGAAAGACTGAAGACAATTCTTCTACTACATAATGGAAACGAATGTCCTTCAGTGTCGTCTATTGCATTTTTTCGATGTCTATACTATTATCTGACTATAGATTATCATGACAGTTGGTGATAAATGGTTACATTAGCAGGTTACATTCAACTCTTGTGAGCCTCCAATAAACTAAATACAGAATTGATTTTGTATTTCAATTAAAATTCATTGAATTTTCGAATATTCTGAATATAATTGACAACACATAAATGATACATGTGTACATCAAAGCATTTAGAACTTTGCATTGAATCCTAAACTTGATATGCCAATTCAATTAACCCTTCACATGCGTGCATCTACTATTTTCCTACCTTCGTTCGGAAATCTTATTGGACGCGCCACTTGTAACAGATGAGTACTTTGAGCAGTTTCTATGAGTGCGCATTTGCTTCTCAGATGCTTCACCGAGCACAGATGACGCGAATGAATGCATGAAATTGAAAAATACAATGTATGCCTACCTCGAAAATTTACAGCTTTTCCAATTTATAATTTGCATTATCCGCAAAAATTAATTTAGTCCTGTTATAAAAAGTGGTATTTTAACTACAGAAGTCGCAGACTCGATTTACATTAGTGCTATACAGCATGCATGCATTACAACTCTTTCGAATAGGCTATCAGAGCAACAGAAAACTCACCTCATTTTTCAGACCTGCCGTTAGTTGATGAACCAGATTGATCAGTATATCTGTCACGATTGACTATCACGAGAAAATGTGGAATGCAGATTTTTGGCCATTTGGCTTCAAGTCTTATTGTATTTCTTTTCCATTTATCCAGTATTTCGATCGACGTTGATGGGAAAGATGTATTCTCCTGACATGACATCATGATACCCATATATTTGCAGTTTACAACTGCACAACTTCAACAGATAATTTCACTAAACAATTTAATTGCAATATCACTGACAGAAAGTCAACTTGCCACTCGACGTCAAAGCCAGCTACATAGCCTCGGAGAGATGAAGCGGAGAGTGATTCACGTACATACAGCAACGTGAACTTATGATGTCCTCAATAGCAGCTATTGTTATGCGACAGCGCTCCACCTGTCTGGCAAGCAGTGACTCACGCTCTCCTCTATGCAGAAGCTTACGTCTAAGGGTTATTGTTCTCTTCAGTATGCTAGCCTACTAATTCAACTCAGCCTTCTGAAATTTTAGTGTGTGGCGCTTTAGGATGCAGATTTCTTCCGCTTTAGGAGGTGCCAGATTACAGTGTAAGGGTGCAAGATGGGTCGATGTCACATAATCATCATGTCCCGCGTCATCATCTGAAAAGATAAACCGAAAGTCAACCTGTTTCGATGGTGCACCGAACTGATTTTTTTCAAGATGGGAGCACCCGTTTTCTGTGAGCCTTTGTGCCACATTATTAATTGTATTATTATTTATAGATATGTGCCTGTTGCTTTTAAACAAATTGTTTTGTATCTCCTGATCCAAAATTTACGCCAGTGAAAGTGGACCTTCGACCCATCACTTATCTAGACATTCCCGCCATGAACATCGCATTCTGCTTCATATGTGCCAACTATATCTCTTCTTGTGTGCCACGGTTTCAGTTTGCGCATCGAAAACTGTCAGAAACTACATAATGTCTTATCATATATCATGGAAATTTATCCTCTAAATCTGTGAAGGCAATCTGTCGTGATATGAAAAATGTCACAGGGCAATATTTTTTATCCTTGCCGCCCTTCTTGGAGGACAAGATAAATTTTCATAGAAATGTTCGTATAATCACAGTGGTCATTTGCCATTTGCCATGGATTTAGAGGATGATGTAACCCACTCTGACGATGAATTACCCTGATATCTACTTAAAATTCTCACTATATATTTCTCCGGCCAAAAGACAATAGATGTCAAAGTAGTAATGTTTTATAACATTGGAAAGAAGGCATAGTACTATGTCATCCGCATCACGTCTCTTGGATCTCATTGCTTAGAAAAATTGTTGCTTGTTGTAGTATGTCCACGGCATTGAAAATTTGCATTTGATAGCAACTGTGTGATGCTACCACAATTGATCCATCATTCGAAGGGGAGCTGGAATTAAAACAGAATTATAAGAATTAGAACAATTAGAATTTCTAAGAAATTTGTGGTATTTTGTAGTCAATGAAGTAAAGTCAAGAAATATATTACAGTATTTGCTATCATAATCTGATGCCATTGATCCTATCATTTGTATTTTGGAATGAAATAATAAGCAAATAAATAAAAGATGGAATACGTTCCGATACCAGCTTATATTGCTCAAATGATTTGCACCATATATTTAATAGCTCAAGCTTTTGGTGTTGAATGAAAAATACTTATGGACTATTATAGAAACATAAATACAAAGAGGTAATTTTCTCTGTGTGAGCCGCATATACAAAATATACATGCATACTTTATATATTTACATAACTGATTTCATTTTCGTTACTTGATACTCATACACTAAGCACTATTGCTCGTTAGCCAATGATTTCATTGAATCATAAATACATTCCAGCTATCATGCGACATTGTATGTGTTTTGTTATGTAGGCCTAGATATAAATTTCTAAATGTCACAAAAAATGAACTATTTGCAGGTTAAAAAATTCTAGCATGAGTAGGTAAATAAATTAGAGCAAATGCAATTCGTGTTCATTTTAATCCATTCAGTAGTTTAGAATTTAGATATTGAAATGGCAAGAATAAATGTGATGAAGACTTACTTTGTGCTGTTGAGGTGGTCGTCAATTCAAGATGGAACCCTTCGGTCATCGTCCTTCCGTTTAGTTGAGATAATATTGTTATAGAAAACATAAAAGATTTCCATGTAGGAAGTGGATGCAGATCGCCATTTTGTTTCTTGAGCTCAATGAAGAAGCAGTCAAAAAGATATCTAATAGATGCAACAAACAGTTCATCTCCATCTTTTGATAAGCAATCCTCATTCAGTGCTCTTGACACCTTACTCTGGTAGTCACGAGCCACTTTCCATTATTCATGCATTCGCTTGAATCAGTTGAAGTAAAGCGCGACTTTTCTATCGTCTTAATATTGAGTCTGAACTTCTTTCAATTCCTTTCTTATTTGATCGTAGCCTTTTTCTACTGCTTTTCCTCAATGTCAAAGTTAAACAGCTCATCATTAAAGTCCACTGCTGTATAGTTGACAGCGCTCTTCCCCTCCTATTTCAAAAAAGAATAGACCATATTTGACCTATCTTGTGGAATTCTTAGATTTCCATGATCATATACTTCCATTTGTATTTCTCCGCTCAATTCAAAATCAAGTATTTCTCCGCTGAATTCAAATTCAAGTATTTCTCCGCTGAAATCACTATGATATTTAAGATATTGTTAAGTTTGTGTTTCATTGAAATATCTAAGTTTGTTATGAAAATGGATCTATAGAGCGCAACATAGATCTATGGTATTGGATCTCAGATTGGCCATAGGCATATTTCATATCTTCTCGTGGGTTACATATCAGTAACCTAGCTGTCTACTCGGAGTTACACAGAAATCTCCTCGCCTTCGGCTCGGAGAGATGAGGCTCGGCTGAGGCTGTAAGGATCATTAATGCTTGAAAAAGCTAGGCATGATTACTATTGTACTAAATGCGTGCTATGATTCATGCACATGTAGATGTGTGTGGAAGTTTTTGCTTACACACATAGATAGTGGCCTTTAATTCAGGAGCCAGCAACAACGCCGATTGTTGCCGGCTCTGGAACGGTATCAATGAAGATATATTACCTTTGAAATGACAGCCTAAATCGTCGGCGCGTAGCGCCAGACGATTTAGGTTGGTCATTTGAAAGGTAATATATGCATTGTTACTGAACCTAAAATCTATGACATCAAAATTCCAAGATTTTGATCTGCAAAAGACTCAAATCTATGATCACTTTCTACGTAGCCAATGCAGTTCAAAACATTAAAGCACATAAAGCTTGAGATATCTACGTGTCCAAATTGTGAATCATAGTAATCACTTCAATGTCATTTTCACTGGGAATGCGGAGATAGACGTTGAAATGCTCCTACCTCAATGGTATTACATAGCAAATTAGACGGCCTTAATTGTGCAATTAAGGCCGTCTAATTTGGATTTGGAGATATATGAATGACTTTCATAGAAAAATGACATGTAAAATATCGGTGGACAACCCTACTTACTCAGTAACAATGAAATAATACTGCATAGCATTCACTACAATATAACATTAACATGGTTTTTGAGGGCAGCAATGTAGGAAAAAAGCGGGCAGCAATGCTATGAATAGACATGTAGATATACGCTGATTGAAATTTCAAAAATGTCTTTGACATGCATAGATAGAGATATCATCATTACGGGATACATTGCTGCCTTCCTTTTTCCACATTGTACCATAGCTCAATTACGCACAATATATCAATCATGCCTAGATTTTTCAAGCATCAATGAGTCGTTCAGCCGGCCAAGGCTGTAAGGATCATTGATGATTGAAAAAGCTAGGCATGATTACTGTTGTAGTGAATGCGTGCTATGATTCATGCACATGTCAGCACATGTCTTGGACGTCTGCGCGAGTGGCCTTTACGGCAATCGTTTCCATAAAACATTCATGGATATCACAGTTTTCTGTCCACACAGCGCCTCAACACCCAAGCATCCGTCAAGTACATATGCCCTTCACGAAAAGGAAAAGCGTCGGCAATATGAAGGGTTCGAGAAGTGGAGCATGCCAGCTTTCTCCCAATGGTTTTTTCCTCATCTGGTGGATGTGGGCCCGCAGCGAGAAAGGCGATAAAAAGAATAGCACATCTCCATTCTTTGAAAAAGAAAACTGCCTATGCCGATGAAGTGGCATTCATAAGAACACGCGTCAGCTTCGCTTTAGTGCAGGCCATGGAGATGTGCCTCAGGGGATACCGTTCAAGGCGAGGACAACCAGCCAACAGCACATCAACGGTCCCTGCCATGGTGGTCAACGACGACGCACGAGGAAACTTTTTTGAATTTTTTGACTTTCACTTGTGACTTTTTTATCATATTTTTTAGAGCATGTTTTAAACGATGGTATTATTTTTGTTTTGTATTCAATTTAAATAAATTAGTTGATGAAAAAAAAAATCATGCACATGTAGAAGTCTCGGAAGTTTCTGGCTACACACATGGACATTGTGTTTAGGTTCGTATATCTTCGTTAGTTAAAATACTGAACCACTATATGCCGGTTTGGCATATTGCAGTTCAGAATAAAGAACGTAGATATATGAAAAACATTTTAATCATTCCATTTAAGTCCAAATTTGAATTAGAATTCTATGATGTTGAACAGCAATATGCTTTGTGGGTATATTGCGGTTCAATAGAAGCATATTGCAGTTCAGTTACATAGAAAACCGAAACACAATGACATTACAGTTTAGACATCGGAACCGCAATAAGCTATGGCTTCGGGCCTGAAGACCCTCAGCCTCATAGCATATTGCGGTTCAGGTGTCTAAACTGCAATATTACATTATTACTGTGTAAGTAGCGTTGTCAGCTGATATTTCACATGTCATTTTTCTATGATAGTCATTCATATACATGTATCCCCAATTCCAAATTAGACGGCCTTAATTGCCATGATTAAGGCCGTCTAATTTGCTATGTAATACTGAGGTGATTCCTATGTTTCACAATTTGGAATCGTGGATATCTGGAGTTTTACATTCTTTAATGTTTTGAAATGCATGGACTATGTAGAAAATGATCATAGATTTGAGTCTTTTGCAGATCAAAATCTTGGAATTTTGATGTCATAGATTTTAGGTTCAGTAACAATGCATATATTACCTTTCAAATGACCAACCTAAATCGTCTGGCGGTACGCTCCGACGATTTAGCTAGGCTGACATTTGAAAGGTAATATATTTGAAGGTTGCATCACGAGTGACGATCGAGGGCGAAGCCCGAGATCGACAAACGAGTGTTGCAACCGAATTGTTACACTCTGTTTTTTTGGACAGAGTAATGTAAGCGATTTATCACCACACTTAGCCGATTTCTATATAATTGCTGGAACTATTAGGAAATTTGTACTTTATTGTTCCTCAATGAATGGCATAGAAATCGTTTTTCAACCATAGATATCTATAACTAGCAATTTTGGCTGGTCAACAGTTTGCAGATGTGTTTTGGAACGCTATCTTAGCGCTATGATAGCGTTATCCGACAAACTAAGTATTTCAGAACGCGCTATTCTTTATCATGAAGCGCCAATCTATGCGCTATTTATTGAAGTTCTGAGAAACGCTACTTAACACATTAGGAAATTGGTTGTTGTCTGTAATTGTAAATGAAAGCTATCTTATTTTATGCACCTTTTTGGCGGAATGTTTTTGCATGTTTACTACTTGTCAAGTTACAAGAGTTCCAACATCAGTATTAAAATTATTCAGCTTTTTTTGTTTTCTAATTCATATCAATGTAGCCTACTGTCACAATTTCAGATTTGTAGAAAACAATTAATTCCAGATCTAATTTATTAATTTAGAAAGACACATTTATACTGAAATCAAAATCAATTTGATCAATGGATGTATGAAAGCAATTACATAATTTAGTCTTTGGTTTAGGCGGGTCTAGAAGGCTGCTAAGCATCACTTCTTGCTCCGGTCCTTTTCTTTTGTATGCTTCAACAGCATTGCTTCGATGCCCAGTTCTTGATTTTATTAACTGCTCGTCTACATTTTCTCGGAATAGCCTTGTCGCACATGTTACTTAGCCAGAATGTGCCGTGATGTATCCTTTGATATCGGCTATGGATGCGGCCTCCGGCAACAATTTTCTGATGGAATTGACTCCAACGGGAGAAGTGACGAATCTGGGCTGGTCTGGGATAATGTTTCGTAGTGGTCGACGGTAAAATGCTCCCGTAAAAACACCCATGCTTCGAAGCCGGCTCACGTAAAGTTTCAATATCTTATATACCGATCGATTGTTATCGCTATCGTATTGTCGAACACACTTGTTTTGTATCTTGCGATCGCGGATTCCGCCGGAAAAGACTTTGTTGCCGCAACCCGTGTACTCAACAAATTTCCCATGGTCGTCTTCTGAAAACGTGAATTGCTCCAGTTGCATCTGGCGATGCTCGTCGCACGCTCTGAGCCGAAAACTTTACAGTTGTAGAAGTAAACGGCCCGCAATAGTCCATTTCCATCATGTAAGGAAAATGCATTGGTATCCCATAGTTTCGCCTCACTATTCTCTGATATCGGATCAGCTCTCTTGTGATGGGATCCGATGCCCCGAGAAGTGAGATTTCTCATGCAGGCATCTAAAGCACGGATAAATTGCACAAAATTGAAATCCTCCTTATCCATTATATTGCAGTCGGGTCTTTCTTCTCGGATAAATCGGGCCAATCCGCAAACAATATTGCAAATAGTATTGGGAGGATACTCGGTTCCATCCTGCCGTCGGATCTCGAATATAAAATGTTTCAAGGATCTTGAAATGTCAGCCTTTGGAGCCGTCCACAAATCTGTTAGTTGGGGAACCAAGTAATCATTTTCTTGTGTTGTGGAAGATTGTTGGTTTTTCCAAGTGGCCCAATCTTCATATAACTTTGTGCACCAGGAACTATTTCTAACGGTGTTCTTTGACCGTGAACATGAAACAACGCGATCAATGTTCTGAGACGACGCAATGGAAAATCGACTAGCGTCAAAGCTGTGGTCTGCCATTGTGATCAGATGTGCTTAGGGTGAAATTCAGAAATTTTTTTTATATATTAGTGATGAGAATTATTAACAAGTCAATCATTAAAGAATAGATTTCATATCAAATACAATCAGCAACTGCTTTATCAAAAGAAGACACTTATGAAAGAGTAACAATACAACGCTATGACTTTGTATGGGCATTCATTCTGTCTATTCCCTTATTCCAACACAACTAGGTGTGAAAGTCTTGACTGGCAACAGAATCTATTGTGTTCGCTGTTGTACAAAGAGATTATCAGCTATGTTATAAAGAAACACTATCTTAGCGTATCTGGATAACAGAACAAGTTGAAATTACGGTTACATTCACAATGTGCAATTACGAGCCATAGCAATCTTGGGTCAGATAATCAACAGATCAATCTATGCAGGCGGGCAGTGTTATTCTACTATAGCGCTAGAAAATGCTATCTTAGCGCTGTCATAGCGTTCGAAGTTAGAATAGCGTCACAAAATTGTGTTGAGACAGAGCCTTTCATACAAACTTCAGCGTGTGCAAAATGTGGAAATACCTTGTCAGACAATCTGACGCTATCTGTGTTTCATACAACTTACACAAGCTGTGAGGAGCTCGAACGCTATCTAAGAAAGTGATATCTATGGTATTTCTTTATTCAGCAGTTGAAACAAGTGAAATTGCATCAACTGCACTTACATGAGGACGCAATGCAAGTGATTTAGAACTTCATGTTGATGTAACTGAAACTACCACAGTTAATGCATATGCATGGCCAGAGTGTAACAATTTCAGTGTGGTCTTTAATTCAGAAGCCGGCAACAAGTGATAGTTATCGCACTCTAGGATTCGTCGAGACCGAATGCACGCTGTCATACTTTTACACTTCAATCAACCATTTAGAAAATTAAGTAGAGCGAACGCTTCAATCTATTCATCTTGTCAAAACTGTTAATCAATCTGAAACAGAGCTACCGATAGAACGCTAAGTTAGCACCATCATAGCGTCAACCATTGATAACAATTATTCGATTTCTATGGCTTAGAATAGAAATGTAATGGTTTACCAATTGCTCCATTATAGATTTCTAAAAGATAGCGCCATCTTAGCGTTGTCAAAGCGTTGTTTATCAAAATATCTCGCAAGTGTTTCAGATTAGCTCTATGCTTAATGCAGACATTAAATAATAGACTAGAATAACTTTTGCGATGATACTTGGGCTAACCATTGTAAATCTCACCGTCAGAACGCTAAGTTAGCGTCTTTATAGCGCAATCTTTCATGAAACGACGCTACGTAAATTAGAATGAGCGTTGCAGTAGAACTTTTTGACAATAAACGGCAGATAAAGCGATTTTCATTTATGATTTGTATGGACTGTTTTAGCTCGAATCAGGCTATTTGTTGTTTACTCAGCGTATTATGGACAATGACTTTTCATCTGATATTGAAAACTGAGCTTGTTTTTGACATTAATTTAATAAACGCATCTCATGGCCACTATGAAATGATTAGTGGCATCTATTTTAGGACAATCTATTGGAAATGGAGCGGTTTAGCTTTGTAAGTACACAAGAAATTGAGGCTAGTGTGCAGAGGTCGGTTCCCGAGAATACCCGAAGAGCAAACGTTTTTGCCCTTAGGGTGTACGAGGGATGGGTAGCTGCAAGAAATATGACTTTTGATGAGTTCCAATATCCAGATCTCTCCAGCCTGCCAAATGTGGACACAGATCTCCTTATTCAAGTATTGTCTCATTTTGTTTATGAGATTCGCCGCAAAGACGGCAAGGAGTACCCACCATCATCTATTTATAGTCCGGCAGCCAGAACGAGTTTCTGCAGGGAACGAGGCCGAAAGTGAGACTTTCACACAATGACCTACTACGAATCGGCATGTCTGCCGAGTTCTAGTGAGTTCCTCTTCTTGTCAGACAGGATTAAAGAAAAACACATGTAAATCCAATGGGACGCAGACTGCAGTTTTTGGCTAAAATGAAATTTTGTATGTTTTCTCTGATTAAATGAAAGGTACTAAGCCCAGAGTCATAATTTTTGGCATGGAATGTCTTCAGATCATTTCCTATGATATACATGTGCTTTTATCGTGCATTTAATCAGCTATGTACGTGAGAATGTGGTTGAATGTGGATAAAGTAGCTCAAAATGTTTGTATTTCCGACATTAAGAGGCTCGCCAAATCAAAATGCGTTTCGCTATATAGACAGGGGTGCATGAAAATGAAAGGAAATGACCTGAAGATGTTCCATGCCAAAAATTATGACTGTGGGCTTAGTACTTTCCGTTTAATCAGAGAAAACAAACAAAATTTCATTTTAGATAAAAACTGCAATCTGCTTCCCATTGGATTTACATGTGGTTTTCTTTGATCCTGTCTGACAAGAAGAGGAACTCACTAGAACTCGGTAGACGTACAGATTCGTAGCAGGCATAGGATGTACATCATTCTGTGAAAGCCTCACTTTCGGCCTCGTTCCCTGCAGAAACTCGTGCTGGCTGCCGGACTATTATGGCGTCATGCGCTACCTGAGAGACGACTGCAACCGCCCTGACCTCAACTTTTTCAATCAAAGTAACAAAGAGTTCCACTATCTGCGACGCTGCATCGACTCGAGGATGCAAGAGCTGACAAGCAAAGGCGTCGGAATCTGCAAGAAGCGAGCTGACCCTGTTGCTACTGATGACGAAGAAAAACTATGGCGCTCAAATGTATTTTCTACGAAAATCAGTCGAGGGTTGCTGTCTGCCGTCTACTTTTACACCAGCAAAGTGTTTGTTTGGTCTTCGTTCTCGTGACAAGCACCGAAGCCTGACAATGGACCAATTTGTTTTTGGTGAAGATGCCGCTGGTCGTTTCGTTCGGTTCCTGGGCAAGCAAAGTAAAAATAATCGAGGTGGACTGCAGCACCGTCATGTAGCTGTTAAGGATCTGAAGCAGTACGACTCTAATTTCCCTAAATCAACGTACAAGCTGATTCAGACTTACTTCGAAGCTCTGAAGCGGTGCGGCATTCAGGAGGGCGCGTTCTATCGCAGACCGTTGCAGCCAATCGCTGGAAAAATCCGATACGCCTAAGTGCCGATTGGTGTCAATTCCATCTCCCAGTTACTGCCGAATGCTGCTGCAGCTGCCGGTTTGAAGGGGAATTTCACGGGTCACTCCGGGAAGGTATCCTGTGCTACCGCATTGTTCCAGTCGGACGTGGATGAGCAACTCATCAAAGAACGCACTGGACATCGAAGTGATGCGGCGCGAATTTACAAAAGGACCGCGATACAGCAGCAGCGGAACATAAGTCGACTTCTTGACTATTCGCCGTCAAACAAGAAAGTGACCATAATGTCCACATTTCACTTATCACTTACTGATAAGAACTTTTCTTTGATTGTATTGTCTGACTTGATATGACATTCAGAATAAATGATTTCTAATGGAATTTCCGCGTTTTGCTTTACATTATCACAGGGAAAAATAATAACCAAATATCAATGTACTGACTTATCAAATTGCTCCATTGTAGAGTTATTGAAGTGAACGCTATCGTAGTGTCATCATAGCGTCAACCATTGATAACAATTCGATTTCCGTAGCTCAAAATAGCAATGCACTGGCTTGCCCACAGAATTAGACAGGTCGTCTCTTCTTCTGTTTGACTAGAAAGGAAACATCAGAACATGTAACGTTAATGAAATGGCACAATCTACTGACATAAAACCATAGAAATCGAACAATGAGCAGCCAGTTCAACATTGAACACGCAAAATTATCTGAAGTTTCAGTGACTGTTATCAACCGAATCACACAGCAAAGAGACACAGTCGATGTCAAGTTCTACAGAGAAGTTCGTGAACGTTTTTTCGTGCGCCTGCTAACTTTTTTAATGATGATCGGACTGCCCAACATCATCGAGAAAACTTTTGCGCAATGATCTGAATTCTTCGAATCAGAAGGAATCGTGGCAATCGGAGCATTTTGAAGGAATTCAGAGCAATCCGCAAGCGACGCACGACTATTTTTCCTATCTCTGCAAGGTATTAAGAAATTCTTTTTGCCCACTTAATAGGTTCCTACATGTGCCATTGTTTTGAATCAGTTTGCACTTCTAGCAAAGTGACACGGTTAAACAATTTAATTCTGTGGGCTTGCCAATCGCTCTTTTGTAAAAGGTCTTGAAGTGAATGCTATCTTAGCGTTATCATAGCGCTAAGCAATTGGCAAGTGCTTCAGAATAACTATACTTTACCATCGTAAATATCAATTGTTCTATTTCTATGCCCTGAAATGGACAGCCATGCAGCGATAAATTCTTTGATCATATTTATCGCACGATGAGGGTCATTTATCGTTCGTCGAGCAATAACGACGATTGTTGCCGGCTCTGGAACGGCATCAATGAAATAATGCCGCATAGCATTCACTACAATAGGTATTCTATGAAGTCAGAAGAGCACGAAAATGTAGAAATCCGAGGCCGCGAAGCGGACGAAGATTTCTACAATTTTTTGCCGCTGTATTCATAGAATAGCTTATCCTCTAAATCTATAGCAAAATCTCCAATAACCAATGTGACTATTCGAATATTTCTATGAAAATTTATGCTTGCCCTCCCCATAGAAATTAACAATACCATAGAACGTCCTAGAATGGAAATTGCATGAAAATTATGGCACACGCCGGGGGAGCTTAGTTGGGGCACTGACCACTGACCACTCACAATCATGGCTCTGTGAAACAAATTTTAAATCGCTTTCCAGTATTGAATAAATGGATAATGGTTGTCAATGGCTGCTACGTATAGAAACAGCATATTAGCCATTAGAATAGTGGGCTATTTCATGATGAAACAATGCCACCATCTCACTTAAAATTCTCTTCAAGAAAATCCTGTAATTTGTTGTCACCCACTTCCACAACCAACTTGGCAAATAGTTTGACTATGATACAATGTATTAGATCGAAGCTGATCTACAAACCATAGATTTTCCATGTGCCATCATTGTATATAAGCAAGATATTTCATTCTAGTGTACTATTATCTACTTCTATGGCCCTCCCATGCCCTCCATGCCCTCCTAGAAGGGAATGATAAAAAATATTGCCCTGCGTCATTTTTCATATCATGACAGATTACCTTCCCAGATTTAGAGGATAATTCTGTGAATACTATATTCTTTGCCTTACATGTTTCTATGATAAATTGAAATCGCATGTAAAGACAGGTTGATTGCTAGTGTGTCACAATAAATACTTAATCATCAAGGAAGTCATTCTCACATAAAGAGTCCTACTGGAACTACAAATGGCGCAAACACTACACCAATGGTGCACGTCAAGGGTGTTGGGTCTGTTTCTTTTTGTTGCTACACATGTATGCTGATGATGCATGTGTATAAAAGTAATCCTCTGTATAAAAGTAATGGTGTGCAATCATCTGAGAGTATCAATTCAGAATTTTACTATGTAAGCAATTGGGCGTCTTGTAATGTTTTAACAAAATTCAATAAAAACGAATTCTCCATTCCTGAAAACAAAAATTCAATGTGTTCACGCTCATTCATTGTGTCAATAGTCAAATTTGTGAATAATGGCTTTTAATGTTTTATGCATTCATACTTTATTCAACTTACTTTTAAGATATTGGTATGTAGACAATCAACTCTATGGTATAAATATTATGAACTATTGCTTGTAAAATTCGTGTGTGTGATAGTTTCGTGACAATTACTTATATTGGCCTCACGATTACCATTATTGAGGCTGTGATGAAAGAATAAACCCCTTCTATTCTATTCTATTCAATTAACACTAAATGTATCCAAGACCAAATCAATCTGTGTACGAAAACATAATTTTGATATAATTTTTCCCTTTCCTTTTGAAGTTGGTGATAGCTGTAAATTGCTTGGGGCTTTCTGGAACGATCGTTTGAACTGGTTTACTCACTTCAAATATTTGTACAGATGTTGCTCTTCAGATCGCACATTTTGAGAGTTTTAAAAGAATATTTTGATCATGATTAGGCCAATTTATGGGAGGGTGTCTCTGGATAGTCATGGCGGACCCATCCCTAACCTTAATGACAAACCTAAAAATGACAACTGGATAAAATGTTTATCCAGGTCCCAGGTATTATTTTAAGATACACATGTCAAAAGAAAAATTGCAAGATATAATCGGAAATTTCACGTGACTAGTTGATGAGCTGCAATATTGCTGTTTGATTGTTTGCATTGTACCTGCACTCCACTCTTGTGATAATAGCACACCTTCAAGCATCATTACTGCAAAGGTAGAAGCTTTTATATACTGATGATAATCTCAAGCGCTTTGTATAATCCAAGAGTACTAAAGACATGCTCAAATGGCTTATTGGACGAATTGAGGGGCATATTAGGCATATTTAAGGGGTTTCAGCTATTATGCTGGTTGCGCATCTCAAAGCAAGTGAAACAGCTCTTTCCGCAGCGTTTGAGCTGCTGGGATCAGCTGTTTTGAAACTCACTTGTGCATAAAGTCAATATTTTCATAATTAAGAGCATTGATTTAATCCTCTGATACAAAAATATTCGTACATTACTTGAATTTATTGTATAGTTCTATTCTTTTCCCTTGGATTCTTACAAAACACCGAAATTCAATCATAAGTATTTGTCAAAGAATTGAATGGATGACTTTGTTGAAATAATGCGAGTGGAATTTCGCGTCCATATGGGAGCCCAAGAAACATTATTAGTAGGGGTCTAAAGAGGCCAGTCACTTCAACTTTTTGCAAAAGTTTGTTTTTTGGCATGAGGTTGAAGGTTAGGGTCTAAACAACAATTTTGGTCCGAGTGGACAACGATCAGATGGGTTCTACATGTATTTCCGCCATTTTACAAAATGGCCGCCATCAGAATCTAAAAATGCCAATATCTTGAAAACTTTTCATTCTAGAAACATGAATTTGGTATCTATACCTAGGTTTTCCGGGTCAAGGAATCAGATAAAGCTATTTATTTCTGCTTCCGAGTATTTATTTGTACTGTAGTAGTATATTACATGACAAAACAAAGTAATTCAACAGAATTATGTAGGTTGAAAATTGAACATTTACAAACTTCAATCCTATGAAATTTCATGAATAAAAATCTAGCAGTATCATCATTGTTATTGATGTTTAGCTGATAAGGAAAGTGAAACTGAGAAATCATTGCTTATTTTCACTACAATGATGGTTATTTAGTTAGGGCATTTGCACTTGCATAATCGTGAACACTTTAAGTCAGCCTTTTTACACTTGAACGACGCACACGATTTTGTGCATGAACATTAATGTCTAGATCAAACACATCTTTCGCAGGGGCAAAGTAGTTCATATGGGAACCAGTTGATCAAGTTTTTCCATCCACCCATAATTGCGTGGGCATGGTACTATATCCAGTGGTTGGTGAGCTGTAGTCCAGATGCTTGTCTGGAAGACATTCCTCTTCAAGTGTTGGTCCAGCGGATCGCTTGTAGGTGGTACACGTTCAACATTCCGTGTTCTGTGACAAAAAACTCTCATTCGAGCAATATCGACGTTGCTGTCATCAGCGACAGGTTCATCTGAGTACAATTTGCAGACGAACTGACTCAGAACTTTCCTCAACTCTTCTGATATGCGAAAAGGAGTGCTATCAATTGTCGCACACTCACTCAAGAGGGATGAAACCTCATTTTTCCGCTTAAAGCAGTATCGCTTTCCTTTATATTTGAAGGATGAAGTGCTATCCGACCCAGTGATCGCATGAAATTTGCACATTGTCGCACCCAAACTTGAGGCAATGTTGTTGAGGGATATCATCTCGATTGTCATCCCTTTTTTGAAAGAAATCCAAATTTCTGATTCAGGATTCACGGCCTTGATGTGATGGAAATTACATAGAAGTATTATCACAACGTCTGTGTCACCAGTATAGACCATTCCCAGCGATGTATATTGGAGAGCATGAAGAAGATGTACCAGGACTCGAGTATCTGCCTCCTCATGGCTACATCGTCCCATGGATGGTCCATTCCCTGCCTTTAGGACTTCGTCATCACTAGTTATATAAAGTTGTTTGCCATCTTGAAATGGTGTTTCCACTACGCTTGTTGACAGGAATGAAAAGAGCTATTCTTTATTCTCAGCATTTGACAAAAGTTTGAATTTGATTTTTAGTTGCCATCGGTCGGGATTCAATCATTTTGAAAGAAGCAAAAATAAGCAATTTTCTGCGACCGTGTTGTAATTTTATTCCCAATATTTCGGCTTAGCCTTTATCAAGGGATGCAGAAAAGGAAATTATACAGAATGTCATTAAGAAAAATTTAAACTAACCTATCTATGAAATACAACCTAGAACTTTAGTAGAGCATGGACATTGGGACATGCTAACACAGAGTTTTAACAAAAATATCATGGATTACAAAAAGATTAAAAAAAAAATCATGGATTACAAAAGGATAAAAATATCTATAAAGGGAGGAAAGCTAAAAGTTAGACAGAATTAATATGATTTAGTAGCATTTCAGTTGGCCTTGCTTTTATCTCCTTCTTTTCGACCCTTCTTCTTTGAGCCATGCACTGCAAGTTTCGATGTAATATTGACCATGTGATGGACTTGTGTGTTATTGGGGAGTTGTGTGTGATGAGATGTTTATAAACTTCAGATTCAGGGCCTTTTAGATGTTCATTAATTCTTGATCTCATTGTTCTCGAGGTTTCCCCAACATATAGTTTGTCGCATTCGTTGTTGTTACATTGTATTAGGTATACACAGTCTTTGGTGTTGCATTCTCCATTAGTTATTCCATTCTCGCATACATCACATTGTTCATAATAACACTTGTTCTGGTTCTTCTTAAGCAGACGCTTCAATGGAGGGTTGGTGAATACTGGCTGCACATGATCAGAGAGATGTGTTCTTCTGACAAGTTCGTTAATCTTGCGATTGAATTTGCTGTTTATGAAAGGCAAGACTATGTTTCGCGGTTGTTGTTTATCTTTATTAGATTTATTGTTCTGATGTTTATTATTCAGACAAAATGTCAACGAATCGTTAATCATTCGCAATGGGTATCCATTATTCACAAACTTTTGTTTTATAGCCGTTAATCCAATTGATTGTTCTTGTTTGTTTGATGAGTTACGGATTGCTCTTCTGAATTCGTTGGTGATCACATTCCTTTTCAACGACATTGGTACATGTGAAGACCAAGGTAAAATGTGTCCTGAATGACATATCTTGGAAAATAAAGAAGTCGAAAACGTTTTATTTACTGGACAAAAGTTGATAGTCAAGTCTAAAAATAGTAAGCAGTTATTATTGGGTAATTCTAATGTAAACTGGATAAAAGGATTCAAAGAGTTAGCAATATGAAGAATTTCATCTGGTGAGATATTCTGATAGATAAGAAAAATGTCATTATTAAATTGTTATTAATTCTTTTATCCGACATCCTTTATTGATTAATTTAATTAATTTAATTTAAAAGTGGATACTCCATCAACGGCATTAGCTAAATGGTTAGCAGAGATTCCGCTCTTAAACCATATTCCAGCTCATGTGGCATCAACAATTTCTTTTAAGGATAGACTTCTTTCGCAAAGTATCCCAAATGACATTAACTTCATGTCTTTGGATGTGATCAACCTATATGGCTCCATACCGATTGAAGACTCAGGCAACGTCAAAGGTGTTATTTCTATCGTCTCCGAATATTTTGAAATGTACAAGACAGATACATGTGTTCCCGATATGACTAAGAGTGATATGATACGTCTTTTACGCTTATGTCTTTCTTCAGATATTATTATCAATGAAGGAAAATCTTTTCACCAAACATCAGGCTTAGCAATGGGAAACAATGCTTCACCACCTTTGGCCATCATTTATATGGCCAATTTGGAACAAGATTTGTGCAATCAGTTAAATGACAGGCTCATTTTGTATCAGAGATATATAGATGACATTTTTCTTATCTATCAGAATATCTCACCAGATGAAATTCTTCATATTGCTAACTCTTTGAATCCTTTTATCCAGTTTACATTAGAATTACCCAATAATAACTGCTTACTATTTTTAGACTTGACTATCAACTTTTGTCCAGTAAATAAAACGTTTTCGACTTCTTTATTTTCCAAGATATGTCATTCAGGACACATTTTACCTTGGTCTTCACATGTACCAATGTCGTTGAAAAGGAATGTGATCACCAACGAATTCAGAAGAGCAATCCGTAACTCATCAAACAAACAAGAACAATCAATTGGATTAACGGCTATAAAACAAAAGTTTGTGAATAATGGATACCCATTGCGAATGATTAACGATTCGTTGACATTTTGTCTGAATAATAAACATCAGAGCAATAAATCTAATAAAGATAAACAACAACCGCGAAACATAGTCTTGCCTTTCATAAACAGCAAATTCAATCGCAAGATTAACGAACTTGTCAGAAGAACACATCTCTCTGATCATGTGCGGCCAGTATTCACCAACCCTCCATTGAAGCGTCTGCTTAAGAAGAACCAGAACAAGTGTTATTATGAACAATGTGATGTATGCGAGAATGGAATAACTAATGGAGAATGCAACACCAAAGACTGTGTATACCTAATACAATGTAACAACAACGAATGCGACAAACTATATGTTGGGGAAACCTCGAGAACAATGAGATCAAGAATTAATGAACATCTAAAAGGCCCTGAATCTGAAGTTCATAAACATCTCATCACACACAACTCCCCAATAACACACAAGTCCATCACATGGTCAATATTACATCGAAACTTGCAGTGCATGGCTCAAAGAAGAAGGGTCGAAAAGAAGGAGATAAAAGCAAGGCCAACTGAAATGCTACTAAATCATATTAATTCTGTCTAACTTTTAGCTTTCCTCCCTTTATAGATATTTTTATCCTTTTGTAATCCATGATTTTTTTTTAATCTTTTTGTAATCCATGATATTTTTGTTAAAACTCTGTGTTAGCATGTCCCAATGTCCATGCTCTACTAAAGTTCTAGGTTGTATTTCATAGATAGGTTAGTTTAAATTTTTCTTAATGACATTCTGTATAATTTCCTTTTCTGCATCCCTTGATAAAGGCTAAGCCGAAATATTGGGAATAAAATTACAACACGGTCGCAGAAAATTGCTTATTTTTGCTTCTTTCAAAATATTTGACAAAAGGTTTTGCCAATTTTCAGGTACTTTAGCAGCACCAGATACTCGCTGTCGTGTGCCTTTCCCTCTTTTTTCTCTCGTTGCTGCTTTGATTGACATTGAGCGATACTGATCCCATACAATATCCAATCTCTTTGTTCTTTTCAACTCATGCTGGATTCTTGATGAGCAAACTGTGGTGAAATATTCAGCAAATGTTTTGCCTTTGACCGCTGTGCCAGGAAGAGAGTGGATTAGTGCACCGCCATCAATGATGATGACCCCATAAACATCTGGTGCGATAAGCTCCGCGGATAGTCCATTATTTCCACAGGTTTCCATAATACACGCCAATAAATCTGATTTGTTACAAGAGTTTATGGCCCCTCCCGAAGCCAGTGCAGGTGGTGGTGCGGAAGATTCGTGACGGAAGAATTCCTCCAAATTTCCACCCCTGCTATCAATCATGATGAATGCTTGTCCATATAGATCTGTATGTCGTTCAAAGTGCTGCTTCTTCCTCTGAATAGCTGTTTTCTTCCTAGGTTTCTCCTCATGGAACAGCAGAAATTTGCTTTTCTTGATCGGAGCTTGCAGTGGAATATTATTTGTGTCCAGCACATTCCTCCGAAAGTGTTCATACTGATCTTCTGCTCTTGCTTCTAAAGTGCGGACAGAAATGGCGGCAGACTTGCCAACACACACTTTATCATCTAATGTAACTAGATCTGTAGTACTCTCTTCAAAGGGATTCCCTCTGCTTTGTAGCACATCCATGAGATTTCGTACATGACGCCGAAAACGGTGCTAGGATGTACTTCCTTCTTCATGATGAGGGAGCTCTTGATCTCTGTCGTTATCCAGATCAGTAAATTGCTCTAGAGCACGGCTAATTGTTGGATCAGTTGCAATCCAACGTTCTAACAACTCTGGGTTCTCTGTGATTCCAATCACTCCCCCAACTCCTTTCACTCTTTTGTTGGCCTGTTCGTGTGCCTGATCGATCGGAATGGACGAATAACGATGATTGCTTCGACTTATTGTCCAATGGCCTGCTCCAAATTCGTTTTGGATACTAGATGGAAGACTCTCAAGGTCTCTTATAAAAATAGAAACCCATCTAGCATAATTTTGGTGATCGAGTGCAAAAAATAAAATCACAAGCTTCTTCATAGTAGCCACCATAAGATTGAACTTCCGCTCTCTGTGTGATCGAATAAACATGAAGACTAACTGTTCGTATTTGTGAATGAGCAACCAGAACTCGAATGTTGGTTTTTCTTTCCGAGATATTAAAACCCATTCATCGAAAGGCATTTCACCCCCGCAGGCCTCATATGCACGTTTCAATAGACTATCGAGTACCACTACAGTAACCTGATGAGCATACCGTGTTCTCATAGGATCATTGGCTTTCAAAAAGGATGTCGTTGCAGCTACTGTCAAGGCAATTCCAGCCTCTGCTAAGGCTTCAGGCCATCCAGACCCTCGTAAAAAATCTCCCATAGTTGCCCACAATGCCATTTCTATATGGAGTCCTCCTAACATGACCAGAAACTTATCTTCTCCAAAGAATTCTGGAAAGGTCCATTGCATTTTCTTGGCAATGTCAAAGAGCGACTGGTCCACTACCATAATTGGGATTTGCTGTGAGTTGAGGAACTTGGTTGTTTTCTTGACCAGGTGCATTCCATGTCGAATCACTTGTGGTGTAGCTGCTTTATCACGGAATAGCGGCAGCATGGCTTCAATACATTTCTTTGTTGATCCCACGTCATCCGACCGAGAGGCATGATATGCTGACCACATAATTGGAGGTTCGGATTCACTTTTATAATCCATTTTCATATCTTTCTTTACCATTTTCATCCAGGCATCTTCGTGTTGTTGCTCATTTTCCAATATTGGTATGGAATGTGGCTGCACGTCTTTCACAAGAGACTGCGTGACTAGATTTCGGCTCATAGGTGGAACAAATGTGTATAGAGGTGGCAGCATTGATCCTGTGCACGATGCTGGTGGATGAAAATTGATTTTCATGGGTTCTTGGTCCCTTCCAGGGTTTTTTATTGAAGGAAATTGAAACATGGAGATACCAGTTCCATGGAAAGATGACGCAGCTGTTCTGGATGTTGGATTGTGGTCTAGATTATCAAGGGCTGCAACTGTAAAGATATTATGGCGAAGGTTACTAGGATAGACCATGTCAGCATTGGCATGTGCTCTTTCGGCATTAGCTTGTGCATAACCCATTTCAATGGCAAGAACCCTTATGTATGACACACCAAGACAATACTGATGAAGCAATTGTACCAGTTTCTTGCTCCTTGTTTGGGAATGAAGTTTTAAGGCCAAAAACACTGCAGGAGGAGGCTCACATTTCCGGATTGCAGGAAGGGAAGTGATGTTCAGTATGATCAATTGATTCATTGAGAGAACTGCCCTGGAATTGTCCTGAATAGGAAATGATTTAGGACCCATAAAGCAGTTGACGAAAGAAATATTCCAGTCTTATTGGAACAGCAGATTCCTCACAACTTTTAGGGAATGACCCCTCAAAATTGAACCCGCTATCATGATCCAAAACTGCTTTACGTAGAATCGATGCTGCCAACAGTAACGCACGTGATTCTTCCTCTGGTGTCTGACTTGCACTGGAATTGATTTTTCGGGCTATATCTGAGCATATAAGGAAAACACGATTTCGTATTCCTTTTTCTTCTCTCAAATGGGGGAAATGTTCAAGTAATCTTTCTTTCAGGCGTGTGCAGTTCACCGTCCTATGAATCTCATGCTGTTCTAACTTTGCTGTCATCATATCTGTCAAATCTTGTAGAGCGAAGATTCTACATCCTCCAGAAATTTCTTCCCTGACAAATTGTATTAGCTCATTTTCTACCGTGATTTCAGAATCTTCGAAGACCGGAACTTGTTTTGATCTCATTACCATTTCATAATGCCGACGGTTAAATTTAGTGTAGCAATTTCGGTGGTACCTGGCTTCAATAGCTACCAGATCTCCTTCTGCTAGCCGTGATACAATGCAATCTTCTCGCAATGAAACTGCTTTATCATGGATATCTTTGGTTAGGTATAGCTTTTGGAATGAATGATCACTTATATTCGTTATTTCATTACAGAAAAGACATAGGCCTACAATTCCATCCGTTTCTGAGCTAGATTTTCTTTCTCACTTTCTCCGAGGTTGCGGCCCTTTGTAATAGCGTGTTCTCACCCGTTCCAGTGCTGATGCCCTATACAACTGACGACACGTTTTATGCCAAGATGCTCGATTTTGTTGCATAGTTCCTTCATCTGGAAGTCCTAAGTTTGGGTGAGGTGCAGCATCAACATCACGGAATTGATGTAGAAGGCTGATGATATCCTTGTATGCTTCAACCTTTCCTATTCCAACTGGGTTGCCAAGAGGACAAACAACTTCTTCGTTTGTTTCTTCTTGGCAGAGTACACAAAACTGAAAGTTAATTGTTCCAGCCATCAAACTTATCTGGAAAGAAAAGAGACTACATGAAATATTTAGTAGCCAATAAACCACCAATAATCATAATGCATGTATATGGACATAGACATAATGTGGCTGGCATTCATATGAAAATGGTCAATCAAAATTGCTAAAATAAAATAGTCATTTAACAGGAGAATTCAAAATTACTTTCATAATACCTTTACTATGATTTTAGATTACTTGTACTAAATGTTGTACTTGTAATAAACATTCGTTTTTGCATGTAAATCAAATTTACTGTACTGCCAAAGATAACTATTCTTTTTCTGAAATGAAAGTTGATCATGGTTATTGAATATGAAGAATAAGCCAATACTTTAGTGGAATGTAATAACTAAATTCAATTAAGAACAGTACGTAAATTAATTAATTATAAAACGTTACATGATGAGCTGTTTGAATGTTCGATGGTAAAAGATAAAAGCACTATTTTATCACTAGCTAAGCACTGTATACGTCGAATGTCGACTAGACGCGAAGAAAAAATGATTCACAGTGAAGGGTTCATAAAAACTAATACGTGCGGCCGTCAGGGACCGATCCTCTTTAAATCTTATTCGACAGCTTACCTTGAGAGAGGTCGACGTCATACTTGTTGTTTGATGAAGGCAGAAGAATATTTTCGAGGCTAATCGTTTGAATACGAAACGTTTACTGTGAATGCGCACGCACTCACACAGGATCACAAGTTGAGGTGCACGTTGCTTGCTTATTTGATAATACTCATATCATTCTCAAACATTTAACAAAAAGTAAATGTAACAACTTACTGTGATATTCAACTTACTTTAATTCACAATGAATAATGTCGATATTTTTTTCATTTTGGGACTGATTGTTGCGACCCTGACAAGGGTTTGACAATTGTGACGTCTGCCGTGTTACACAAATTTGTCATGATTTCGACATATATCTTCTTCTGAAGCGGAATTTAATGGTTTCATCTGATTCCTTGACCCGGAAAACCTAGGTATAGATACCAAATTCATGTTTCTAGAATGAAAAGTTTTCAAGATATTGGCATTTTTAGATTCTGATGGCGGCCATTTTGTAAAATGGCGGAAATACATGCAGAACCCATCTGATCGTTGTCCACTCGGACCAAAATTGTTGTTTAGACCCTAACCTTCAACCTCATGCCAAAAAACAAACTTTTGCAAAAAGTTGAAGTGAAAGTGAAAAATTGTCCATATCAGAAACCCCACTATATATGATTCGTTTACAATAAGATAATGATCTTATATTAATTATCTTATCTAATTTTATTCATCATTCATTATATTTCGTTTTTCATAACAGATGAACAATAAGTGAATACGGAAAATATATATAAACTTATGAAACAGCGTATTATTTTCTTAACACAGATCTTCTACTAATTCGAATTAAGCTAAGTTATCACGGGTCACGTTTCTGTAGATTGAGTAGTGCTGTAAATTTCCGATGCAATGGCCGTACTTGCATTTTTAATGGGAACAGTGTAAACAGTACAGTATTTACTTACTGTTCATCTATTCAGTATTAGATAATATGCTACCTGAAACTATCATAGAAGTTATTTTCAGTCACTATCATGACTGACTGTTTCTAATGACTGACCTAGCATTCATTTTAAACCAATTCGCTTGATATAGTTCAAATTCATAACAAGGGTCCAATAGAACTTGCCTCTTTTTTTAGTGAAGTATATTGTTTATTTATCTTCAAGAAGTGAGCATCAATTGAAAAATGACTATTACATGACTATTCTATAATTAATGACTATTCTATAATGGATGATGTTCGACAATCTGAGGTGTGAGAATAAAGCTCCAGTGTGTCGGTAAATGAATGCATGAAAAGTAGGTTATAGGTCAGAGGACACCACTTTTCAGAGAGTTTTAAAAACAACGTCAAAATAATCAGTTTACAAACGCTTCCATTCATTCATATTGTGCAGAGGCCTTGTTTATCGAATCACCTTTTCAAGGTACAATAATATAACACATTCGTAGGAAATTAGTAGGAGACTTTGGATTTTAAGGTAAAAAAATTTCTGCTGAATTTTATATAAATAGAAAACGCCGTGTTATTTATAGGTCTAGTAATAATGCATAGCAAATAAGACATTGATGGACATATTCAAGTGTCATTGTGTCATTGTGTTCAGGTCTCTATATCTCCATGTTTAATTATTGAATCGAACTATGCCCATTCCGAACATTGCGGTTCAGCTTCATAGAAATATGAGTAGAAGCCTCGTAATATCAAGAGTCATAGGCATAGTTCGGTACAATACTTCACAAAAGTTCAAGCTGCATTAATCTATGGACTCCTAGTTTCATGAAATGCACACACTCGTAGACTGGAGTAACAAGTTATGGTTCTTACAGAGAGTTGTAGGTTGGCGTCTAGATGCATGAATCATATCAATTACCATCATCTCAGAGGAAAATAATCTTCACAGCTTACTTTTGATTAAACTTAACCTGTTCGATGAAAAAAGTTCAAGCGTCCACACATCAGAAAAACATCAAGATTCATTTCATCATTGTTCAAACAGGTCATATTTGCAACCTCTTATGTGTGATCGAGTGAAATCTCATTGACTAAATTCTTCGAATCAAGCAGATGTTTGGCCTATGCACTAGGTTTTTTAAACTTGTGAAAACGAAGAGATAGTTGAATCAAGAGCAATATCACAAGTTTGATCATCGACGATAAGCGAAATAGTCAAGTCACTGCATCAAACGATTTTATCATTGGAAAAGTATATCAGCAAAATTTGTCTATGTCAAAAGTTTGGACATATTGCAACGTTCTGATGAAAGTATCATTTTTACATCCTCCAAAGATATAAGATTATAAATTTCCAACATTTGCCCATTTTCACTTCAAGAAATTCAGAAGAACGTTTTAGTCATCGTTGCTTCAAAAAACCAGACGGAGAATTTGAAGACAGTAGGTTCGCAGCATTTCCTAATTTTCTACTCATTAATTCCTCATTCACATGTAGAGTCATCTATTTCTTTGAATCGACATTTTCAAACTATTTCCACACCTTAATAGGGCCTACATTAGGGTGGGATGGATGCGTTTTACATTTGAGACTGATGTAGGCTCAAGCTGCCGTTGCTGATGCTGTCTCCACTAACCACAATTTTACGCACTTTGTACATTGTACAAATCATAATGTCAAACTCTATTGTTCCATTTAATATTGTCAATATTTCATGCTGAGTCAACGATGATCAGTTGATTGGGATCCCATCAAGGATCCCACAGCTACTGCTCTCATTAAGAGAGGATATAACAGCGTAGATCTCAAGCAAAGTGCTGAGAAGCAGCTGCATAAGCATAATGAAACTTTATTGAAATACGAATATTTTTCTGCTAAGCAGCTTCTTAATAATTGTGCGTGCTTTCATTGATTTAATTAATTTCGAGGCTGCTTTCATATAGCAGGGCCCCGCTTGGGTGAGTTTGAGCGTTCAGGAGTAGGGGCCGAAACGCGAATCCTTACCCAAGTTCCTGCTGATGACCTCAATTGCACATTTTTGTCAATTAGGTAATCTGTTGTAGTTGTTATTTCCTTTAACCTGTAGGGAACGCCACATGGGTCCTTTGAGGAATCAAATTCTTTTCACTTATCGTTATCTTCAACTTCATCTTCTCCTCAATCAAAGCATTAAATTTCATTCTGACGCAATTGACATGTGCAGGCATCTGGGCGACCAGACCTGCAGATTAAGTTCTGTCAATACATATAAGCAATTTCCGCAATTACTACACTGCCCAACACACAGTGTGGCAGACAGGCAGGAGTTCTCGAGTAAGTCATCAATTTTTTTTCTCACTCTACTTATATTTACACAGTACTTCTTTTTCATTACCTACCATTTGAATATTTTCAACATTTACATTTGTGTTTTATTCTTATTTTTCACATTGGTTTTAATTTACTTACTGAATAGTTTGATTTGTGATTTAATTCATTATTAATTGTGTTTCGCCTAAGGTTAGCCCTTGCTAATTTGACCACATTCGTCTGGTATCCAGAAACTCCTACTTCTTTTTCTTTAATGGGTTAAATCATCTTGTTTACACTTGATAACTAATATTTCTCTCCATCTACTATCAGACTCAAATCTTGCGTGCAAATGAATTTCAGCTTCCAGTCTAGGTGTTATATATGTAGCAGTACAATAGAAATGATAGATAATTGGATCAACAACTAGCAACACAACTTCTTTGAGGTATCTGTCAGCTCTAATTGTGCCTTTGATGACAACTGCCGTCGTTCTTCCACCATGCCAAATGCCTCCCCAAAGCATACGTTCCCACCACTGTCTATCGGCTCTTTAATACAGAATGGAGCAAAACGTTCACGTGGTAGATGATAGATACGAACGTGGCCAACATTAAAATCAAAAGTGAACCTTCAACGTCCGTGCTCAAAACTTTCTTCCACTGTTGATCATTCCACGAGCGATGATCTTCACACCTAGCAACTCGTCTCCCTTAATGATCAAGACTGAGCGGAATTGTCACAACTGGGCATGGAGATTGTATACCAGCTTCTCTTCATCTCCGATATGCAGTTCGAACGCTGCAGTCAGCGTTCGCAGCAACCTTCCAGCGCGCAATTTACTTTGGGACGGACACAAATCTATTTCGCTTTGCAGCTAAAACTAAGCGTGCATCGTTTGGATGATACCCTTAGTCTTCCTGATTTTTTCTACTTTTCCACATTTCCTTCTACTTTCCAACACTACCACTACGTCCCTGAAATTTTTTAATCTTTTGCAGCAGTCGTTGAAATCTGTCCAAAACGCATCATTCCTATTGCCATACCTCTGGTAATATTATCGTGCGCCATTTCATAAGTTAAGTATGAGCTGCACTAGACGGCATTGTGTTCAACTTGCAGCTGTTATTGTGATCAACTTCAAATTTTGAAGTTTGACTGTCCTATACCATTTCCCTTATCATCGAGTGCAGTGGTGATACATTGAAAGCGAGATATCACCTCAAACTTAAGAAATAAATGAAACAAACTTCTATTCAAGTCAATGATAGGTGGTTTCATTATTTATGTCAATGAGTATATTTTTGTGATCTTGTATTTTCGATGTCTTACCTTTTTCATTGCTCGTGTTTCAGTATTACATGCTTGAGCTGATTTTCATTGTGCTATTTCAATCTCACTTATGCTCTAGATTTCTATGTTATTTATGTTTGACGGAAAGCGTGAACTGTATTGTTATTATCAACTGCCGATTGTCATGTCATTCCCGCGTTGCATTCTGAGGAGAGCGGGCGAAAGGCCTCATTGTATTTAGTAATAAAATGAAAATCTTATTCGCGACCTTATTTCTTTTCAAATTAACAAAGGGAAACTCTACATTCAGGAATTTCCAAAATTCTTTTATTTTGTATGTAACGATATCACCATTGTAAATCTTGCGAGTACATTTTACGTAGGGCTACTAATATCATTGGAATGAAATGAAAAAACTGTCATCAGTTATTCACGGTGCTAAATAGATTCTTCTCCCCATGCGGCCAATATCAAACTCATCTACAGGTTTTACCATTCGTTAATGTAGGTAGAAAAGTCAAGAAAAGATAATAGCGTTCAAATGCGGCATTGCATCTCAAATAGCAGATTTGGTATTTCATGTGTATTTGCTACTATTTTTAGAAGACATTTCCAGTTTCCAGTTCAAACTGTTTCTCAGTTTTTCAAGTGCAACCAATTCAACCATGTATACTAAACACTCACGCATCTCTTCATCCATTTTCACATGACGCCGCCCTCCACGCTGACGTCCAACAACATCTTGCTGTTAAAATTGACGAATTATACTCCAAACGGTTCCACATTTCACGCCTAACAAACGCGCATACTCAACGTAGTCATCTCCAGTGTCATGAATTTGACTGATTCTCATCTTATCCACTTCCGAAATTCGCGATTGAGACATGGTGAATGCAGACTAGCCGCAATTAAGCACCTCTTTAAAGAGAGCAGAAGTATAGTTATGCAACAATTGCTTTCGAGATATAACTTCGAATTAGAAGTATTTCTGATGATTTTCTTCTTTCCTTAGATGATTTCAGAAATATTAATTAATCAGTTCGAATTTATTTTGAACAAACATTGAGCTAGTTAACTCATTTTGGTAATGAAAAATGCAGCAGATTCCAAGAGTCTCCACTGTTTCTAAGTTCTTTTATTAACAAAATCGCATCAATCATCAAAGTGACTCGAAAGCATGATCTTTTTGATTCGTCGTTCTGCGTAGCAATTAGCAAGCGATTAGAATGTAAGTTATATTATAGATTAGTGTTTGTCATTACTCGAATGACCATCCCTCGAGTATCATTTAAGTGTACTCGAATGAAACATTGATGTTTTTATAGGGTATCATGCGTAATCTAAAACTAGTGCTCCCCCTAATTCAATATACCATTTATATAAGCTGAGATGTAGGTCTACAAAAAAGATACATGATTACATATTCATTAAATAAATGATTTACATAGACTTACTCATTCATGCGATCCTGTAAGATCGACTATAGAAAGCTCATCAATGTTTTACACACTTTTTATAAAATCGGCCTCACAAAAAGCGGGAAGTTCTTCCTCTTCACTGTATTGCTGTCATTAAAAATGGCTTCTTGCCAATAGGTCAACTATAGGTTTTGTTTTGGCTAATTTACCGCTCAAAATAATTCATTGAAAATAATTAGTTTTTATCTGATGCAATAAATAATGAACAATCTACTGTATAAATGCTAATTTTCTTCTGAGATGAAATCGGCGAAGCTTTATAGCTTCATGGACCTACGTATACTGTACTTGAGAATGTATTCCCTTTGTTTAACTGAAAAGCTTGAAAAATAATAACTTTCACCATTTTCTGATTAAGATGTATGGATGTTTATAGAACAGACCACACTTGTGTCATTTTTATCAACAATGTCTGCAATTATGGACACTGAGCAATGTATGATTTCTGTGAACACGGAATTTTATTCACGACTGAAGGCGAGCTTCGGTTTTAGATATTATGAAGCTTACCAGCTCATAACACCTATGTCTCCCATCATAATTGAAATACAGGGATATTCTCTTGCTGCTTAACATGTTTTGCCTTATTGAAATATTTAATGTCAGCCTATTTAACGAATAAATTAATCTTAATAAGTGGTACTTTCAATCATATTATCTTATGCTGAGAGCTTCAAATACAACGGAATAGGTAACCATCGACATGAGTAATAGCGAATAGAAATATTCACATTCTCTCATGTTGTACATGTAGTCATTGGCTACGATACGGAACTTCAGATTTAAGAATTATCATTTTGAATGAAGAAAACAATGGAATAAGTTGAAGAGGTACTATTACGAGTGGATTAGTACGTAATGGATTCTTTGCATATGATCACACACTTGTATTTTGCTTCGGGTACTCGGAGTCACTAATCGAGTAAAACTTTGAGAGTGAATAGCCTACTCATGCCGAACACTATCACCCTGGTCTGTATATGTGAAAGACTTTAATGGCTTAAGCTTCTTGGTATTGAAAATACATGTACATGTATATTTCACTACCGCATGTGCCCTGCTCCAACATTCTTGCCCTCTTTGCCCAAAATTCGTTCCGGCATCCCTGAAAGAGAGGATTGATTCTTGATCTGTAAATGCCGTTCAGGCGTTCCAAAATCGACTGTTGAGTTTCTCTATGTTTAATGGAATATCACTGACGCAATTCCAAATCAAGTGACGCAGACAGAAATCAATTGCCGCTGTTGATCAACATTATCATACTTTTGGTGGTAAATCTGTACTGCGAAATATATTTGAATTATGAAATCAATAGGGAACGAACTTTTTGTAAATCATTCTTCTGAAATACCTGAATTGAAATGCGGTGTAAATAATGTGCAACAACTTTGCAGCCTCGATATATGATTGCAAAACCGCTTGACTAATAATGTAAAGCAGTCTATGAATTCACATGTAGTCTAAGAAATAGCAACAGTAATGGATATAGCATGTTTTAGAGGTCATTCATGAAATTATAAACCGAAGGCCGGAGGCCTGAGGCTTATAATTGGATGAATGAACGATAAAACATGCTATATCCATTATAATACATGATATCGGGCTATATTATCGCCGGGCTTTATTTACTTAAAGCCCTCAAACCATGGATATCAGCATGGCATTGGATCTATCAGGGATCTATACATAGAATTGGATCATTCATGCATTATGGGAAAGCATGGACATAGCATATTCAAGTCCATGGATCCATGGAAGATATTTGATTTTTAAAATCATGAATATCTGTCACTTAGATGTCACTGAATTGATATTGATCAATCAAATCGAAAACTAATGGCAAGTAACTGGCCAATGCTAGACTTCAACAAATTTCCGAATAATATGATATCAGGATTGACTACCGAAGAAATAACTGACGTGATGAACCGCAACTTCCACGTAAATGAACTTGATTCATATGTCCAGTCTTCTACATCAAGATTTACCAATGTGACTGATGAACAACTGCAAAATACAACAGCAAATTTGATGCCCAAAGGTACAAAAGCACGAAACAAGTGGGCAGTAGGACTGTATCGAAAATGGGAAACCCAAAGATTCGTTCTCTCCGGAGACGATGCGACAATCCCCCTGCCAAAAGCAGAGGAACTAAAGTCAGCATCACTACAGCAGCTAGATTACTGGCTCGCTAAATTTATTTTCGAGATAGTAAAGGGTGATGGTACGAGGTATCCCAGAGATTCTCTCGTGAGCATTGTAGCAGGTATCAATGCTCACTTATAAGAAGATCGAATTGTTAACCTGTTTAAGCAGGATGAATTTCGTCACTTCCGGTCGATACTGGACGCTGCTTGCATTGAATCCTCAAGACTGGGAGTTGGTGTATGCAAGAGGCAAGCAGAAGTCATCACTGCCTCCGAAGAAGAACGCATGTGGTCAATGAAGGTCTTGGGTGGACAGAGTCCTCGCACACTCATTGATACATTGCTGTTTTACAACGGACTTCATTTCGCGTTAAGAAGCGGCAGAGAACATCGGACTTCGACGATCGACCAGATCAAAATAATAGAACCGGACGTGAATACCGAATTTTACGTGTTAGATTACCACGAGAATGTCTCGAAAACCAATTCCGGTGGACTGAAGCATCGTCGCATAGAGCCTAAGATAATGAGGCATACCGATATGCTATCAATCAGTAATCCCGAAAGGTCGCATGCATTGCTTCTAAAGAAGTATCTTGACCTTAGGCCACCAAACTGCTCGCCTGCTTTCTATTTGACACCAGTTATTTGCTCATCATATAATGAAGGTCGGTGCTGGTTCAAAAATGTCCCTATTGGACACAATCTGTTGGCTTCCACAGTCAAAAGACTGTGTAACGATGTCGGAATTGATGGGTTCAAATTCAATCACAGTCTCCGGGCGACGTGTGCCACTCGTTTATTCAATCAAGGGGTGGACGAGCAAGTGATAATGGCCAGAACAGGTCATCGTTCGTCAACTGGTGTGCGATCTTACAAAAGAATTGGAGAAATCCATTATCACAACAGTAGCGCTGTGATTGACAACCGCTCCATTCAACAGCTGCAACACCAAAGCGAAACAAATTCAAGCAAGTTTGTTTTCAATTTTCACTCGGGGTGTAATGTTATCATAAAAAATGACTCAAAGCAATGAACTGCGCTTTTAGCGTTACTTGCGTATTTCTCTTTTTGCATTGACTTACTATTTTGTCTTTTTCTATGTTCATGATATTTGAGGTTTGATATTGATGCAAATATAGTCTAGTGAAGCAGGTCATTATTTTTCCATCTAAAGGCTATGCAGCTCAACTTAAAGCCCTCCTGGGATAGGATGGCTATGAATATCATGTATTATTGCTAGATATAGACCTATAATGTATAGATTCCTTGATCCTAGATATAGAATTCTCTTTGTGCTACTCGAGACATTTTCATTTGTTTCTAGCATTCATGGAAATGATTTTCATTTTTTCAGGTTTATTCAAATCACCGGGAAGTTCAATGGAGATAGATCAAGCGAGATTTGACGCCAAGAGGAAGGATTTACTGATTTGTTCTGGAATAGCAATGGGCGGTGCTCTATTTGTTATAGTCGGAATGGTAAGTAGCTCTTGTTATCTGAGTGCGACTTTACTCCTTCTTGATTTGTCTTCACTTGGCATTTTTCAATTGTTTGCTATTTCTTGTTTTCCAACGTACTTTAGGCAATTGTGTATTGCAAGGTTTGATTGCAAAACATGTTTCACGCATTGCTAGTCATAGAAATTAACATTACCATAGTCTAATTTTATGTTGCTAGTATTATCATTCATCATTTAGATACATTGACGTTGCGATACTTCTGTTTATTAATAATAAAGTCTAGGCTACCGTTAACAACTTCGAGAAAAATTAGATGGTAAAAAAAATAGTTATCCGAAAATTATGAAACTCAATTCAGATAATCGCAGACTTAACTGCTTCAAGAAGCACATAATCCGAAACCCAGTGTCATAACTTGCTCATTCATCAAGTGCTTTTTATATTTCTATATTGTTCTCTCCCTTAAATTGTGATGGTCCGGTTGCGCCCGGTCCGGTCCTATTGCCTATTAAAAGTGTGGCCTAGATGTTTGCTTTCCAGTATGTAGAAGTCCGAATAGCAATGATCTTTCTGCAGAGCCTATTTCTAAAAACTAATCGTTAAGTCAATCTGAATATTTTCATTTACTTTCATGATTCACATTTTGTTTGAACGCGCAAATTGTTAATGAAATTCGTCTGATCGTACTTCCATTTGTATATATTCTTTATTGTATTTGTCACTTTTCAGTTGTCACTGAGGATGTCACGTCATGCGCACTGAAACGCGTTTGACAGTAAAACCTGTTCAATCTCTACGGCGTATTTCTATTTCCCCTATTAAAGAAATTGCTTTTTGTAAATTCCAAATTTTGAGTGTAATAGGAAGAATGAAAGTGAAGAAACAGCATGCACTGTCACAGAATTTCAATTTCTTATGCAGAATCATACTGAGTGTAATCAGCTATTAACTTTCTCAATTGATTGTCATATTCTCTACAAAATAAAGAAAAATCGTTTTTCGGTAAATGTGAATTTAAAAGGTTTCTCCTAATTCGATCAAATAAATAAGCGAACTCTTTGAAATAATATGCTAAAAATTGTTGGAACTAAACTGTTAACAGATAGTCAGAATTCATTTATTCGGTTTAGCTATTAGATTTCATTCATCTTATCTTTTCATTTATAAGAGAATTTATTTATCATCAAGCATCTGAAAAAAACTTACATGCTGTGAATACATCAACTGATAATAAGTATTAGATGAACTCATTAATGACAAGCGCATCAATCAAAAGTTAGTTTTTTAAAAAAAATTCTTCAGATGCAATCTGTGGCCGTTCTAGGCATCGTGCGAGGTCGAGAATGGTACCATTAGAACTGTGTTGATGTCCTCTTTGATTTGGTCACTTATTGCTTGTCTTGAATATATTGTCTTGGCTATTTTTCATGTTTTGAATGTAGTTAGAAAGAGCCAATATTGAAAGATGGTGGTTTCATTTTCTTTTTGTTATTTTTTACAATTAATTTCAGTTAACTATCTTCAGGTAAAAAAGAAGGTACCTTCCTTTAATTGTAAAAAATAACAAAAAGAAAATAAAATTATCATCTTTCCATATTGGCTCTTTCCAACTACATTCAAAGCTTATTGCTTGCTTCTCAACGTTGACCCAAAAGATACGGGTCGATATGGTGGCAATAGGTGCCAATCGGCATTAATGGGTCAAGCAAAGTTTCAACAACATGCGATCTTAATTACCATGCATTTCGATGATATTCTCAATCTTTGACAGTTGAATTATGATATTTGTCATAATTGGTCACATCACCTTTTATGATAACTGGTTGAGCCCAACTTGATTCAGCTTGTTCATAGTAGTTTTTTTCAACGTTTCAAGAAATTCCTTGATTTTATTAGATTTCCCCCTTTTTTATAAATGAACAAATCAATTTTGCTCCTAGAGATGATCTTTTGAGATTGGTAATTTGAAATACATTGAAAAACTTTTCAATAAATTCTTTCTTCTGAAACTCTCAAGCCTGTGCAGTCATTTCGTAAAGTCAGATTTATGTAGGTATCTACAACGCAGCGATGTTCGATATATTAAATCAAAAGTGTGGGGTTATTTATATATCCTTTAGCCTGCAACTTTATGTTTCAATAAAAACAAGACGTTTTTTATTTTGTCGACAATATTGTGAAACATCAGTTTTCAGCACGGCAGCAGTCCTATGTATCACATCCACCAGAATATAAATGTCGTGATTTATCTAAAATTAAATGATAGAGAATACACTAATGCCATGTATTGAGTAGCTTCACTATGTACACACTTTGGTGCACACAGACTTACAAGTGGCCGGGTAGCCCATGGGTTAGAGCCTCATCTTTTGAACGGAAACGAGACTGAAAATTATCTACCATTTGCTTGTGAAGATGTGAATCTTGTATCTCAGTGCATGATTGCATGTATAAGAAAATTGCTTCATGAAAGTCACATGGCGTTGCGAATAATGTGGACTATCACATCCCAGTGTGCCCGTTACGTATCACGTGAAACAAAGGCAGTTCTCATCATCAGAAGAATAAGAACGATTAGAACACGAGTGATACGATGAAGTAAGCGTAAATTATAGAATTCGAACAGACCGGTATAATACATATATATTGGATCATTCCACGCCATTTCAACAAATTGCTTGTGGCTGACCTCCTCAACATAGGTCCAAATCGTGACAGCTTCGAGTTCTGGGTCGATGTAGAGGAAATCCAAAATATTTCTGAAACATTCGTACTGCTTCTAGGATTTGGGCATGCTTGAAATTCGAATAAATCGGATTTCCGACCAATTTCTACAAAAAATAGCATTGTTTCAAGACGTATATCTCCGGTCTCGTTAAAAATATGAACTTGATTTTTGGTCATTATTTAGACTTTGTACCCCTTGTGATATCTGACATATACCGCACTTTCAACTATTGCCGAGAAGGACCGTCAGCATTTTTAAAAAGAGAATATATTTGATTTCATTTTTAGATGGCGATAGGTTGATTAATTTTTCAAAAATTTTGACGACGCATTCAACTATTCGGTAGCTTCTGTTGTGCGGAGACACATATTAAGAATCTTTAAAAACATTTCAAAAATGTTTAAATAAATTTGAAATGCCTAATCAGAAAATATTTATTTTAGAAATTAAGTGTTAAATTGTGCATACATACAAATGGAATGACATTAGCACTCTTGATAATTCTCTAACATTTGAACTCCACTATGGAATTGAATTCCTGTTTTTCCTTTATAGGGTGTGTTGTATCCGCTGCTGTATCAGCAGTTCTTAACCTCATTACTATTTCTTCATGTTATCATAAAACATCCTCAGTCAATCATGAACCCAGCATGAACACACATTTTCATTGCTTATAAATTAGCAAATTCTACCATTTCTATTTTTATTTCCGGAGAGTAATTTTTAGGCGAAAGAATTATGCCTACAATTTCCCATTTTGGTCGAATTCCCAACAACAGGTATAAAGTAGACTGAAATATGACTAAATTCGTCACTTAATCTTGCAAGTAATATAAGCAAAGAATTGCAGACTTAGAGTAGCAAAATATAAACTAGTCCTGGCTTGGAAATGAAAAATTATGGAAACTCGAACTTCTGATTCCTTCAGGTTGAAAAATTCTGGAACACGGGCTGACAATCACGAGTCATATGAACAGTATGTACTGCGTAATTCGGCCATTTCGACTAACTCTAGCTTAACAACTTACGTCTTCGACCGCTTCCAGTGAGAATCCATCGTCATAAGCTTGTTATAGCATTACATTTAAGTCATGTTGAACGAGAAGGGGCTATAAAGCAAAAATAATACAGTAATTTTTGGCCAGTCGAAGCAAACCGATTCGATAATTTTCGAGTGGAATCGAATCAGCAGCCGATTCACGAAACGGATCTCAAAGATTTACTGGTCTCAAGGAATGATGCATATTACCCTTATATGGTTTATTTCCCATGTTTTACAAGGCGCATGCACTAGTACCTAAACTTCTTTCAACAGATGATGATCTAGTTTGCAGCAGGACTATACTGTAAAGGCAGATGTGACCATTTTTGGACGGAGACGACTTCTTTTGATTCAATTTCTGCTGTTCAATGCGTCAATACGAACCTGTCTGGTACTGCCAAATTCGGATGTCGAACGACTGTTTTCTACATTGACTGAAATTGTGCCAAGTTTGCAGTCAAGCCTCGACCTTTAACCCTTTAGGCCCGGCTATATGAAAATTTTCAGCTCTCTATTCCGGCTATATTTGGCAAAAGTATCAAGTATCAAAATAATCAAGTTTAGTTATCAAAGGAAAGGAAAACGAATATTTCCATCCAAAAGTCACATCTTATTGACAGCAAAATGGCATGCAAAGCTACAAAAACTCACACATCTGAAGACTCAGAGATTAGCATGATAAGCTTCAAAACAATCATCCATATGGAGTCCTGGATTATTGGGACACCCACTGCAGTGCAATAATACCGCGAAGCACTTACTCTTGTTCCTGGAGCTGCTTCTTGCCTACACCATCCGCACGATCTTGTAGGACGCGGTGTCGTAGCAGTTGATGGTATCTTTCTGAGAGAGTGCTGAATTATCGATCGTCGTGGATTTCTTGGTTGACTAAGTTGAAGAAGACGATCAACCACTAGAAGTTGATCTTCAGCTAGATTCTTATGGCGCATGGCATCTGACATGTATTTCTTCGCAAGAATAAACCCATTTACGATGCCGAAGCGTTGTAGCAAATGCAATCCTAGCTTTTTCACCCAAACGAATGTCTTTCTGTGGATTTTGACGGTTGACAACATTTGGTCAGTTCTATCCGTAACATTCATTGTTGTATTGTATACATCAATCATAGAAGGTTTCTGATACTCCACTTGTACTCTTTCCTTTGTCATGCGAGTTTTGGCAGTGGTTTTAGCGACATGCACAGAGCTGATAACATAGACAACGCGTTTATCAACAAATTTTGTGATGAGTATGTCTCCGTTTCTGGCGAATTCAGAGCTTATCGGTTGCATTGTGAAGCTTCTCAGTTCTTCCGGGACTCCTCTGTTGGGTCCTACAGTACCAAGGCAGGTTGTGTTTTTTTTCTAGGAGATTTGATGCAAGTCGGTAGCTCATATACCAGTTATCTGCAGTGATCTGAAAGCCACGATTCAGCAAATTGCTCCGGTCCAGCAAATGGACCACAATTTTCTCTGATGGGGATAGTTCCTGTACTGTGTTCATGTGCTCGCACCAATACTGCGTTCCTTGACCTCCGTAATACATTTCAATGTCGTACGTGTATCCAGAATCTGCTTCATTCAATGAATGACCTTTTATCCCAAACCTCGCTCTCTTCTTGGGTATGTATTGTTTGAAATACAGGTTGCCTTTGTGTAGAAGTAAGAATTCGTCGATACTTCCTTCACCTTCAATTTGATACACACTCTGGACTTTACTTCGGAGCAGCTCTATTATGGGCGCAATCTTCTCCATTCGCTGTGGTAGTCTTTGCAGATCATAAGTAGCGAATCTCAGGTTAGATAGAATCAGGGCGAATCTATCTCTTGAAAATGTATCAGTCCGTCTAAAGAATGGAGTGTCCAAATATACACTTTCTGCAAAATAGTCCCTTACTCTGGGCTTTTTGACCAATCCCATGATTAGCAACATCGCGAAGAATTTCTTCATGTCGTCAGCCGTTACGTCTTGCCACTGCACAGTGTGCTTTCGTCTCCCATACTTGTTGATAGAACTGTAGTTTCTCTGTGCGGCTCTACTATTTGTCCGCCCTGTTAGTAGATCGAACAATTCTTGATCAAGAATTAGCAGCGCAAAGTCAGCAGGTTCGTCCGGCACTTGCACCTGTGGTCTTGGACTGCGTGGAGGCTGGTAATGGTGGATTCATACTTCTGTTGTACAGCAAAATTCATGCTGGATGAACTTGCCGTACGGCAAGTTCGGCAATGTTGTACGACTAATGACGTCATTTGTGTCGTACAACATTTGCGTCAGAGTATGAACAGCACATACGACAGTTATTATCGATTTGCTGTGCGTAGCTATTGTTGGACATACAGTATGCTGTGTAGGAACAAATGAAGCAGTCATTCCGCACAGCAGATTTTATACAGCAAAAGCAAAAACGCGCACGTATCGTATTGTCAAGTTCATTTTCAAATGACGATGGATGAAGAGAAGTTGATCGAGTTCGTGAGAAATTGTCCGCACCTATGGGACCATTCATTGCAGGAATACAGAGATCGGTCTGTGTGCAATAGAAGCTGGATTTCGATCGGAGAACAACTTGGAGGTTTCACCTCAAAAGAAGCAAGGGACAGGTGGAGGCAACTTCGCGATAGCTTCGTTAGAGCGAAGAGAAACACGATGAAGAAATGAAATCAAAATGGAAATTTTCGGAAAAATGAATTTTCTCGACAAGGTTCTAAACAGTCGTAGTTCTGTTTCCAGTCTTACAATTAGTCAAGTGAGTCTGACATTTTTTGAATATTTAAATGAGGATTTATGTCATAAGTCTAGTCTTTAATCTTTTGTGTGGCCTTACATCATTTTTACCCTGTGATGCACAAGTATAGATTTGTATCATCAATTAGCGATATTTGATATCGTATTGTTGATTTGGATATATTTTCTATAATACAGTAGAAACCGGTTCTTACATCTAAAATTAATTATTCTAATTCCGCCATTTAGATTGCCAATATCAAGCCATTTAACCCGCAATTACCCGTTTTCTCGCTGCAATTGCGAATAGACTGTGACAAAAAGTGCTATTTTTGGAGAGTCACTGACTGATCCACACATTTTTGAAGTATTTTTTTAAAGATTCTTCATAGATGACTCCATGATTCAGAAGTTACTGCTTAGTAGAATGTTTTGATTAATAGTTTTGAAAAAATTCTCTTTTTAAAAATGCTGACGGTCCTTCTCGGCAATAGTTGAAAGTGCGGTATATGTCAGATATCACAAGGGGTACAAAGTCTAAATAATGACCAAAAATCAAGTTCATATTTTTAACGAGATCGGAGATATACGTCTTGAAACAATGCTATTTTTTGTAGAAATTGGTCGGAAATCCGATTTATTCGAATTTCAAGCATGCCCAAATCCTAGAAGCAGTACGAATGTTTCAGAAATATTTTGGATTTCCTCTACATCGACCCAGAACTCGAAGCTGTCACGATTTGGACCTATGTTGAGGAGGTCAGCCACAAGCAATTTGTTGAAATGGCGTGGAATGATCCAATATATATATGTATTAGCAATCTATAATATGTAAGGTAACAATCTATTACAGGTGTCAACTTTTGAGGGTCACAACTTTCCATGAATTTGCTAAAATCATGTAGAATGACCGTGCTGTATTTGAATGTAAAAAAATTTAGGAGTTTCAAAATTTTAGCTATCGGTGACCATATTTATAGAGTTATATCGATAGTATTATTTTGTTGTCTTCTCTTAGTTTGAAATAAGTCGATCAATTTTAATCAATTTTGCTTCAAATTTGAATATACATTGTATCCATCACTTGGGTATCTACTACCAAAACTTCTATACATCATTATAGATCATTCTTAACTTTGACGATCAAAATTACCAAGTTTGCAAATTCTAATTATATTATATTATATTATAAAATCATATTTACAGAAGCAGTCCGGTATTCAGACCTCAATTTACACTGCTTAACTTGCATGACTTTCAATGATTTTTTTCTGCATGTTATCGTTTTTTGTGTGTCTTGTGTGTCACATGCATCCCAGATGTAGTGAAAAATATATAAATCTTGAATCTAATAAGCATGCAATTTTACATGGTACATGTCATGCGGTATATCCAATTTTGCCAATATATTAATTGGAGGCCGAATCGGCCTAAATATGTGCACCAGACCTGGACTTCACTGTTCACGATAAAGAGGGCATTGGTGCTATTAGCTACAAGTCTGTGTGCATGCTTGCCTTCAGAACTATAGAGAAAAGTATGTGATTGTGTAGTACATACATAATTCAGGAGTATTAAAGTGACTCAACTATAAATCAATTGATATTTTTACACGTAATGCAGGTCTAACCGAATTACATTAGGATCCATTATCCATCCATGAACCGAAAGCAAGAACTGATGAGAATTCATTATTGATATTCAAACCATCGCATGCCAAGGACAGTTTTTCCACGAATAATTTCGCGGCCGACGAAACGTCGAGCGTTTTAAACATAATTTTTAAAAATTATAACGTCGCTACAAAAATAAATGCCTTTTGATTTTTTCTAAAGAAAAATTGTCACATACAAGAAGTTCTCCCGCATAAGACAACTAACAATGTAGAGTAGAGAAAACTGTGTTGTCCCATGGCCACGGTTGTTTTCACGATGAGATACAACAGTACTGTGCAAACATCGGTTAGCCTTGGATAGATAAAACGTCAGAATACAATTTATCGGTACACAAGCACTATCAAAGTAAGCTACATGACAGGAAATGAAGTGCACGATAGTCTGCCATACTGCAAAGTAAATAAAAGTCATATACAATAACTAAAACCTAGCTGTAAAATAACTGTATAAAGAATTAAAACTGTGCGTGTACATGGAATCATAGAATAAAAGAACACAAGTTGAAAGTCGAAAGGAAGAGAAAGTTAGCACAGCTTCAACAAAAACAACCTCGTCTTCTGTACACTTAGATGCGGAAGTGAAAGTCTGATAATGGTACTTTCTGTGATAGCCAGCTCAAGAGATGTTCTTGTTATTCTTGTTACCTGAGAGCCTTGGTGTTCCTGCTCTAACACTGTCAACTGGTGCTTACAATTGCTGAAATGGCGGGTGATGGCGGACACGGGTGGTTGATTGGATCTCGGTCGGTGGGTCCTTTATAGAGCCACTTGGGAGGATGTTCTGCTCTTCGAAGAGAAAGATGGCGCTCGGTCCTTCCAGTATATCTTGCACCGCAAGGACAAGAAAAGTTGTAAGTCACTTTGGGTTGCTGAGACATCGGAATAGTGGCCTTCACACATAGTGAAGTTAGGCATCTTGTGCGGAACACTGGAGTGGGATTGAAATGGTAGAACGCCTTGCCATTCTCCTTGCACAGGGTCATTGCGATCTGTCCGCTCTTCTCGCCGCAGTATGGTAAACGAATGAGGAACTTCTTCTTGCCTGCCGTTGGAACCTTTTCTTTTATTGGTCGGGAGAACTTCTCAATAAACCATTTTGGATAGCTATTGCTCTGAAGATACCGGAACAGGAACTTGAATTCTTATTCAACTTATTGATGAGAGTACAACAACCTGGCACGGTCGACAGTGCTAGAACAAAGACACCAAGGCTTCCAGGTAGCAAGAATAGAAAGAAAATCTCTTAATCTGGCTATCAAAAAAGAATAAAACAAATTTATCAAATATAGAAGGGATTCCGAAACACGATTCTGCAACTATGTAGCAATCTCATATGCTATATAGACTGCCTTCGAGACTACTACTCTCGTATCCTTTGGAGACTCGTACATTAAATCTATGACTCGGACTTTCTACATCGTACAAAGCCTGATATCAATGATATATCAAATACGTACGGCTGGAAAGCAAGTTATTATCATGGATAGGTAGGTGTAAGATAATTACACTATCTATGTTAATGCATAGCGATTCGAAGTCAAGGGTATCTACTGTACTACTGTAAGTCATAGGAAATGACTGGAGTGAGATTCCAATAACATGGCCTTCTGGATTCTGTTAATCGTCGGTGAAATCATCTGACGTTGATGCAATGTAGCAAACTATTACTTCATTGTTATTGCAGTTTTAAATGTAGGAGAAACCGTCGTATTAACTACTAGACAGTTTGAAGGAAAATTATATCACGTGATAAACCCAGAATTTGCGATTTCTTCCCATTTCTCCTGTTCCATTGGCGTTCATGCTTTCTAAACAAAATACATCGCATAGAGCAAGATGACATGAGAGTTGCTTTGCTGAAAGCATTATGATAAGTGAATAGAGATGTCAAAAAATCACTCAAGTCATACCATATCATCGCGAGGACAGGATGCTGCGATAAGTCTATATCCATTACTTTTTAGTATAGGCTTTCAAAGCTTTCAGATTTAATGATAGGCAGGTCTGTAAAATTACCGACATGATTTTGATATCATGGCATCCTCAGATTCATGGGTATGAGTTTTTTTTCTTATTTGTTAACTGCTCTTCGAAGTATACGTAGCTGATCCTGGGGAGGAAAATATTTTGCATGTATAGAAATTCTACAGGCCATTTTGTCACATTTGTGATATCTCATAAATTCTTATATTCTTCATCATAATTGGCTTCTTTTCGCTAATTGATGACCATTTTGAACCAAAGATTTGTTCTGTGTTATCAGGGGACATAATGGCTATAAAGATCATCCTGAAACTTCCACCTTTCTGTCTGCTCTTAGGTCAATTTCAATCAGTCGTGTTTTGAAGCCAATTTCATCGGGTAATAATTGCATAGAAGATAATGACGACAGCATCATTTCCTCTGATGTCTTAATTCATAGCCAAGATTCTTCAGTTTCCACATTTCTTCAATCAAAGCCAGAGAGAACCAATCATATAAACACCCAACTCCAAACTGCAGTTGACGAAAATTCACTACCAATCAATGAAACAGATGAGGATATTCTACATTATGTGACTGGTTATGTAATCAATAAGATGGCCATCGGCAATTGTGATGAATGTAGTAGACAATTACTATCCAAGGAAAGTAAATCCGTCTTCATACAACATACCATGTTCAGTGATGCTACAAAATATTTGTCACAGCCATCTTCTGAAGCAATGTTATTTTTCAAAATAATGGAAAGTCTTTTTCTTGTAAGAGTTAAAGAGTTCTCAACTGAAGGACTAATAAATTATAACATTTATCGAAGCTCTTGGTAATTTTGCCTTATAACAGCAGCTATAATGAAAGGAATCATGTTATATCTAAAAATAAATAAAAATCATGTTTGACATTTGCATGATCGTACTCTAATTAACACGAGAATAAGGAGTACTTCGGGAATGCTGTGTTCTTTATTGTAAATAGTTGGGGTGACAGAGTGACTGATCTTTCCTTCCATAATCTTTGTTTTGAATCGGCAGTAACTGTTCATGACACAGTTATATGTTATGAATTTATAAGTTGTGACATATTCATGCGCCGTGTTGACCAATGCAGCTTATCAAGTGCGGTACCTTATTTCCTGTTTTAAACCATTTCAAAACAATGGGATGGTTGATCACATTTTTAATGATCATGACGATGACCTCGGTATATGCGTGCTGTTTAAAGCTACTTGAACATTTTCATGAGATATTCCCTTGAATCCTGATTGCTCTGAAAGCATACAATTTTGTGGCATGCCCAGTCAGAGGTTGAAATAGTTGTTCTAATTCGTCAAAATCTAAATTCTCGAGTATGTCTGCGTTGCTATTTTTATTATCATTTAGTTGAGATTTTCAATGATAAGGTGAATACAGTGAGATGCAATGCTTCAGATTTCAAATTTCAAATCAGGCAAAGTATAGTTTTTCCCGATCAAATATAACACCCTGTCAAACCAAATGTAACACTAGACAATCGCTTTGTAGCATGTCAGACCAAATGTAGATTCAATGCAGCGCATCGATTGCAAATCTAATTGTTGGTAGATCAAATATAATCTGTCAGATCAAGTGTTGAATTCTATTCATTCTCTATCGTTCTATTGTGCACCATAGGTAGAACAAATATCAAACTAGTCTCTTTATAAGTGGCAGATACAGACCAAATATATGTTGTTACCATCGGACGCTATCAATGATGAAATATCAAAGAATTTCCGTCATTGACAAGCAGCGCTTGGTAGACGCTCATAGTCATGGCGAGGATTATGTTGCACTCGCCCGCCAACTTGGGATCAAGAGGTCCACAGCGTACGCCATCATTCGAAGAGCCAATGACAATTACGGCATCGTTGCCTTTCCTCGAGGTGGAGCTCGTCCGCAACGGACTCGTGTGACACCTGCTCTGAGGGAGGCCGCAGTAGCCATTGTGGAGCAACATCCAGACTTCACTCTGGATCAGATAAACTCTGAATTACGCGTAGCTCTTCCGACACATGCGCCGATCGGAAGATCAACGCTTTCGAACATGCTGCATGGGGAGCTAATCGTAATGAAGAAATTAGAGGATGCGCCTGGTCAACGAAGTGCTGGTGATGTCAGTCTTCCGCAGACAGTCACACTCGAGTGGCTTCCACCGTACTCACCCATGTTGAATATTGTGGAGAACTGCTTCTCTCAGTGGAAGGCCTCCGTAAAGCGAGGTTTAGCGGAAGTAAGAGATCAGCTTCATGATCAAGCTCCTCAGGAGAGAGAAGCCACTTTATGTCAACTTGCGGAGCAGAGTGTGTCGGTCATCACCCCAGAGGGATGTGGCAGCTACTTTAGACATTTGCAGCGGTATTTGCCAGCGTGTTTATTAAAGCAGAACATTTTGATGTAAATTTGATTTGATAATTTATGCACATAGATTATCAAGTTGTTCTCACATTCAAATTTTTTTCGGCTTCAGATATTGACCTAAGAAAAGTGGGGTACTCAAAAATTCCTGATCATTCATATATGTTATCAATTCTTATTCTATTCTTAGGCATGAGTAAATTAATCGTTTTCACATCTTGTATGTTGCGGACATTCACCAGTATGACATTCAATTAATGGTTGATGTTCAAATGTGAAGTTAATTGCATTCTTCGTAGCATATCAATTCAATAAGATCTGTATGACACTATATGATTCTTTTATTATATTTGATCTGTCATTGTTAAATTTGCTTTTGACTAATCATCATTATTACATTTGATAACAGCCTTATGCTACATTTGATTTGACAGGTTATATTTGATAACTGCCCTAATGTTACATTTGATTTGACAGGTTATATTTGATAACTGCCCTAATTTTGACGTGTTACATTTGCTTTTATCTATATTACATTTGGTCAAAACAAGTGTTATATTTGATCGGGAAAACCTATAAAGTCTTTGCTAGTAGTGCTTTGTAGTAGTACTTCTCCAGAAAAATCTGTACAAAACTGTATAGTAATCGTGGTTTACACATCAGCAACCTAGCTGTCTACTCGTAGTTACACAGAATTCTCCCTGTGTAACTGCTCGCAGACATTAGGATAACGTGTAATACTACAAAAAGAATTTACATTTGAGACCTATAATCAGGCAATTGGCTTTCCTAAAATCAAAGTTTATTTTGTAACTGTCTTGCTCTGCAATGTCGGGTCGAAGCAGTGTTGGATATGAGCAGAAGGCGGGGATCAATCAGATTGCATTATTTTCTGTTAATATTTTCATTCTGGTGAAAAAAAGACTTCGAAATCATTGTACTTTGATCTTCGTTAAAATTGTAAAATTTAAAATATGGTCTTTTGACGCACTTTTATAGTTTAACTTTGAAATATATTTCAGCGGTCCGGCCTTGTCAATCAAACACAAATGAATGATCGGGTTTGAAATTTGCACATACTGTATATACAGCAGATCATAGATTATGATGGATCTGAGAGTAACCATGGACTTCTATAACATAGCATCTGGACAGATATCTAAAATAGCACGTATACGATATGAGGCTGATATTGTATTTCATATTGATGCATTTAAGCATGTATCGGTTGATTAATTTTCGTGATAATGTGTAACTATATCTGGAAGATCATGCCGATTTACATCAATTTTGAAGTATAATTCCTATAGTCTCTTTTTCAGTCTGACTTTGCCCATTGGTGAGACTCTGATCAGAATTTTCAGTCGCCTTTTGCACATTAGCAAATGAGTTATCTGATGAACCTTATTCATGTGTCAATCAATGTCATTCACATAGATCTGCTGGCTTCTATTTTTTGAATTAAATAAAACATTGGAGTGCTATTTACAAAAAATATTTACGAACACGCAAGATCTTAAAAAAGAGTTAATCAATAATCAAAGTCAAATAATTAATCCTTTGGAAACAAACTGGCATCTCAGGTTTACACTTTTTTTATAAATATTAGGTCATATCTTCTCTTTTCCAAGTAAAGCAGCACATCAAATAACACAAAGTGCTACGTTGATTCGTGGATTGGTTATTGGTTTTGGTTTTACTTCCTGAAATGACTTTATTCATTTGGGAACTTTCGAAGAACCAACACCAAAGAAAACACTATATCTATTTGTTGCTTTGCTTTTTATGCCATAGTGGCGCATAGAAGCTCAGAATATTGATGCAACATGAACCAGGATAGTATCGAGCTCTTTATTTTATAAATATTATTCAGAAATAGCCATATCCATACAGGGTGCTCATTTCGATTGTGTGATAGAAGATAATCCAATAGCACTGTAAACTTGTACTATTTTTGCATCACTTAATGAAATTTCATGATCCATCCTATGAGATATGCATTATCCATATAGGCTAAAATCACTGTGTAAAACATGATGAAAAAGTTCATGATCTTTATTGTGTTGAATTCGTCGATCACTGCATACAAAGATGAGTTCAGGAGAATATACTCGTCTGTAATCTTGCAATCAGATTTCTGTCTCTCCGAAATTCAAAAGTGCGAGTATAGTCTTACTCGTATTCACGCATTTTTTTACTTTAATTTGAGGCGACGAACGAAGTCAGTCTTCATTTCACATTTGAGGGCTATGCTTCCATATCGATTGAAATTTCTTCTTCTTCTTCTTTCTGAGGAAGACAATTGTGAGAATGTATTAACTTTGCCACCAAAGAAGAGTAATTTTGGTTTGGTCATCGGCGTAAATCACATTGTTCTTTATCGATAGATTCTGTGGCTTATTTTCAAAGATAAGCAATGAAATGTAGGTGGAGAGTCAAATTTACTGTCATTCTTATACCGGTACACAAACACAGAGCATGTGCTCAGCATTTTCCTTTCTCCACAAACATCGCTGACGATTTGAAAAACACTAATTAACAATGCCCGCAGAGCAAGAATAACAAGAATACAATGCACATAACTTCTGTATGAATGACATCGGTTCAAATAGTCAGCCTCATTTCGTATAGAAGGGTCAATGATATCTGTTCAGATTTCTGTCCAGATGCTATATTATAGAAGTCCATGGAGTAACGAAATGTAAAAACATTAAATATCATTGTGTTTAGGTTCGTATATCTTCGTTAGTTAAAATACTGAACCACTATATGCCGGTTTGGCATATTGCAGTTCAGAATAAAGAACGTAGATATATGAAAAACATTTTAATCATTCCATTTAAGTCCAAATTTGAATTAGAATTCTATGATGTTGAACAGCAATATGATTCGTGGGTATATTGCGGTTCAATAGAAGCATATTGCAGTTCAGTTACATAGAAAACCGAAACACAATGACATTACAGTTTAGACATCGGAACCGCAATAAGCTATGGCTTCGGACCTGACGGCCCTCAGCCTCATAGCATATTGCGGTTCAGGTGTCTAAACTGCAATATTACATTGTACACTTTGACACAATTAGATGTCTGTCAATTTCTTTGGATGGATAGACTTGGCAAATTTGGCTGGTTCCATTCTGTCTTATCGTTTATTAATTTGATGTTCTCTTTGCCTTTTTGCATATATATATATATATATATATATATATATATATATATATATATATATATATATATCTTTCTTTTGTTTTTTGATTTCATGATCCACTAATTCTGAACGAAACTGTTCAGTGACCTTTTTGTTTTGCAGATTTTTATCATATAACTTAATTTTTGTGTATTTTGGAACCAATTCATTTTTTTTGCAAATGTTGTTGTAATTAATATCATGATTCAATTTTATGCATTTATGCAAAGACCTTTCCGTTTTTCTATATTGACTTTTTTCTTCTGGCGATATTGTTCTCAAGATGATAAAAGAATGCCATTTGATGGTAAAGTAACTCATATTTTGCGACGTTTCGGACGGTAACGACCTGACCATTTTCAAGCTGTAAATAACAAAATGCTGCAAATGAGATTTGAAATCTCTAAACTATGCATTTAAGCAGCGAAGACAAAATGATTAGATCATGGACATCTTAACGAAAGCAAAATTATCAAACGTGCTGATATTAATAGCATACATGAAGATATCGTCTGAGTCAATAGTTATAGCACATTCAGATGCCTAGTGAGTCCTTTATCCTTAACATTGAGAGATGGGCATCGTTCCTTTATCAAAATGGCCTCGGCGATTTGAAGGCTGTTTGTCTCTGGGAATCTTGTCAGTACTTCCATTCTATCTATAATCTGTTTCGGTTTGATGTTATGTTGTTCAATTGAGTGATTTTTGATGGATCCATTGTTTTCATGTTGCTTGCTCCTCACTTTTAGTTCATTTGTAGTGTAGCCAATATATTGAGCTCTATTACAAGAACTCTCTTGACAAGTGTATTGGAACTCTGATAATAATGTTGTGTACCAATACACTTGTCAAGAGAGTTCTTGTAATAGAGCTCAATATATTGGCTACACTACAAATGAACTAAAAGTGAGGAGCAAGCAACATGAAAACAATGGATCCATCAAAAATCACTCAATTGAACAACATAACATCAAACCGAAACAGATTATAGATAGAATGGAAGTACTGACAAGATTCCCAGAGACAAACAGCCTTCAAATCGCCGAGGCCATTTTGATAAAGGAACGATGCCCATCTCTCAATGTTAAGGATAAAGGACTCACTAGGCATCTGAATGTGCTATAACTATTGACTCAGACGATATCTTCATGTATGCTATTAATATCAGCACGTTTGATAATTTTGCTTTCGTTAAGATGTCCATGATCTAATCATTTTGTCTTCGCTGCTTAAATGCATAGTTTAGAGATTTCAAATCTCATTTGCAGCATTTTGTTATTTACAGCTTGAAAATGGTCAGGTCGTTACCGTCCGAAACGTCGCAAAATATGAGTTACTTTACCATCAAATGGCATTCTTTTATCATCTTGAGAACAATATCGCCAGAAGAAAAAAGTCAATATAGAAAAACGGAAAGGTCTTTGCATAAATGCATAAAATTGAATCATGATATTAATTACAACAACATTTGCAAAAAAATGAATTGGTTCCAAAATACACAAAAATTAAGTTATATGATAAAAATCTGCAAAACAAAAAGGTCACTGAACAGTTTCGTTCAGAATTAGTGGATCATGAAATCAAAAAACAAAAGAAAGATCTATTTTTAATGCAAAAGGAATTGACTGTTTCATTAATATATATATATATATATATATATATATATATATATATATATATATACAAGGTGTTTCAAAAGTAGGCTAACAATAGAAATTGGCCTTGAAAAGCTATGTCTTAATGCTATAGATTAATAAGCTATGTCATAATAATCTTTTTCACTATGCCACAGATAGCTAATATGCCTTGTATTCGTAAGGGGAAAAAAATTCAATACTCTTTGATTCAATACAATTTCTCCTTTACAACGCCCCAAAAGAAAAAGTCCATCGGAGTTAGATCGGGAGAGCGAGGAGGCCAAAGGATGCTACCACATCTCCCGATCCACTTTCCTGGAAAAGTGTCATTCAGATAGCTTCTGACACTACTGCAAAATGTGCTGGTGCACCATCCTGCTGAAAGTACAGCTCATTGAAGTTGTTCAATGACTGCATCTCAGGAATCGCAAAGGATTGGAGCATTTGAAGGTACACCTCAGCCGTCACAGTTCTTTCAAAAAATACTGGCCCAATCACACCGTTGCTTGACATACCGGCCCAGACGGTTAAGCCAGGCTGGTTCAGCTCATTTGTTGATACCATGTGCGGATTTTCAGGGAACCAGTAGACACAGTTATGTCTATTTACGTGACCTGATAGTTTGAAACTGGCTTCGTCAGACCAAACTATCTTGTCAAGCAAATCTGGGTTCTCCCGAATTTCCGACAACATGAGCACAGCAAACTGCAAGCGTCGTTCAGCATCATCCGGTAGAAGGTGCTGCAACAGTCTGGGTCGGTATGGTTTCAACTCAACTTTCCTCATCAGTCTCCAAGTAGAGCTTAGAGAAATGTCCAACTCCAATGAGGCTTTTCTTGTTGACTTCTTCGGACTTTGAACAAATGTTTGGGCCACTAGCTCCTCGTTTGATGTTATTGAAACTGATCGAGGGCGTCCTGACTTCGGTGCATTCTCTACCGAACCGGTCTTTTCAAATTTATCTCGAATGCGATAAATAGCAAATCTTGATGGAGGATTGCTGTGAAAGGCATCTCTCCATTCCATTCGCACCTTTTCAGCATTCTTGTTTTTCCAAAAGGATTTCAAAATCCATTTTTTCTGATCATCTTTTAGATGACCTGACATGACAGAAGCAGCAAATTCAAAAAAGCTTCAAGCTTGTTTAATTCACTTCAAGTCAAACTAACAGTGTTTGATTCAAATCAAATTAATTGAACATATCCATGTACGTAATGTCAGATTGGTGCTATATCTTGTCCATGATAGATTTCAAAATTCCTTTGCCAATGGAATGCTACTGCATAGACTTCTAAATGATAGTAGCAATTACTTCGAAGTCTATGGCTCATGTTGGACTGATCATGGATATCCATCGACTGATTCAGGTGTAAATCGCCAATAGAACGGTCAACATAGATTTCCTAGGGCAAAATCAACTGTTAGCCTACTTTTGAAACACCTTGTATATATATATATAATTATGTATATATCATAAACATATATGCCAAGTCCTATAGATTATGACAATGAAATGTCAACATGCGAAAAATCGGCTGATGAATAAAATTAATGGTTATTGCAGTACTCAAGAAACTACAGATGATAAATGGTCTAATCTAACAGAAGATGAAGAAAAAGGATTAAAGTCTCTATTGAAGAAAGAAAAAAAGAACATTATTATTTTTCAAACTGATAAAAGAGAAAAATTTTCTGTGGACCCAAAAGATAATTACAAGAACACAAGCATGAAACATATTGAAGATGACATTGATATTACAAGTGAACAAATATCAAAAATCGAACAAAATCTCAAAGCACATTCTGCTATATGGACAAGAATGCTACAAGCTGGAGAATTCACAAATGACAGAACACGGTTGAAAAATAATATGATCAACAATTGCAGTACGATACCGCCCTTGTACACTCTCAAAAAAGACCACAAGGCATGCTTGGATCCTGTCACTGGCCCTCCTGTTCGTCCAGTATGTGGAGTGACTAACTCCCCAAATAGTTGATTATCTCATTTATTGAGTATCTTATTATCAGAAATATGGATCAATGATAAAGACACTATCTGTCTAAATACAGAGGAACTGATTGCAGAATTCAATACAATAAATGAAATGAATATCAAGAAAAATCTAATGATTGGATCTCCAGACGTCAAAGCTTTATATCCAAGTTTGGATATTGAATTCTCAGTACAAAAAGTATGCGATATATTTTTCAAACCCGAAATAAATTTATCAGGAATAGATTTGAGGAAATTGGATTGTATTTAGCTTTAAATAGGAGCAAAGAAGAGCTTGAAAATGCTGGTTTGCTGAAGTTTTGTCCAACAAGAAAGTCTAACGTGGGAAGACCACCAACTATCACAAGTAATGGTATGGAAGAATCAAGAATCAAGAGATACAGTATATGGAACAAATCAAGAATGATACCAGAAAATGACATAACAAGAATGAGTATGATAACAAAAGCAATGGAAATTGGATTACTTACTGTCATGAAGAATCATGTCTACAAATTTGACAATACTATCAAACTGCAAAAGAAAGGAGGAACCATTGGACTTCAACTGACAGGCGTGATTGCACAGATATTTATGATCTGGTGGGACCAGGAATTGAAGAAGAGACTAAACGTAAATAATATAGAATGTCTTATGATGAAGAGATATGTTGATGACATTACTCTTGTACTACATAAGAGGTCAATGAATGTTGAGACAACAAATATCGAGAACAAAGAATAGGATGAAAATATAATGGAACTCGTGAAACGAATTGGAAATGAAATCCATGAAAGCATACAATTAGAAATTGACTGCCCATCAAACCATCATGATAATAAATTACCAATTTTGGATCTGAAGGTATGGATTGAATCAAAAGACGTAGTACAAACCAATGTAATATTGCATGAATTCTACATGAAAGAAATTGCGTCCAGAATGATGGTACATGCTAGATCAGCTATGTCGTGGAGTATGAAACGCACAGTCATCACACAACAAATACTTCGTGTTCTTCTGAACTGCAGTAGACATTTACCATGGAAAACAACGGCGGAACATGTGAGTGAAATGATGAAAAGAATTCAATTTTCTGGGTATAATAAATCATTTCGTGCTCAAATATTGAAATCAGCCTTACATGCTAATGATGACTTACATGATGACAGCTTGCATGATAATAGATCCATCATAATCTATGGTACTGTATATACAGTATGTGCAAATTTCAAACCCGATCATTCATTTGTGTTTGATTGACAAGGCCGGATCGGTGAAATATATTTCAAAGTTAATAATAATAAAAGTGCGTCAAAAGACCATATTTTAAATTTTACAATTGTATCGAAGATCAAAGTACAATAATCAGATTGCAATTAAACCATAATTGCAGAAGGCGGGAATCAATCAGATTGCAATTAAACCATTTTCTACAAAAATGTTCGTTAAAACGAAAATGTCGATAGGAAGTTTTTGGCCAGCGTCGCAACCAAAGCCGGGATATTTTGATCAAAAGAAGGAGAGATCCATTCGAATCTTTTAGTGCCACTCGATCGCCCTCGCACCTAGAGCGCCCTCGAATAATTTTTGAAAATGGCTGAGGCATAGTTCGAAAAAGGAAGTTATACAAATTTGATACTTGTTTGGACTTCCAATCAGACCGGTGTACTACTCGATCGCCCTCGCACCTAGAGCGCCCTCGAATAATTTTTGAAAATGGCTGAGGCATAGTTCGAAAAAGGAAGTTATACAAATTTGATACTTGTTTGGGACTCTTCCAATCAAGTACAATGTACTACTCGCATATTTCAAATTAAGTCCGCAGACACCACACTTGTGAATCAGACATTTATGGTAGGTCCACGCATATAAAAATCAAAATAAGCACTCCGCAGAGGATCACACTATAATTTATTTAATTCAGCGACAAGTTGTGTCGACCGGTGCTTCGGTCATTCAAAATAAAAAAATGAAATACTCCCCCCCAGACTGATTTCACTCTCAGCAGCACTTTTTGTATATTAAATATGAAAAAAATACCATGTTTACGTTGACGACAAGCCTCTGAAGGAAATATGGTGGTATTCTGAATTCCACTCCCTTTGTGATGAGTTTGGTATTTGATTCTATGTAGCATCTTCTGCTCCTCGAATTTAATCGTCATCTTTCATAACAAAGAAGTTTCATAACTAATAATTACGTTTATGAAGAATCGTGAGGAAATTAGGGCTACAATGCTGATGTGACTCACATACACACAAAAAATAAATAGATTTTCAATCAATCTGGTTGAGGCAATGTATTATGTAAGATCTATTTACCAGAAAATATTCTTCCCCCTCAAGGAAGGAAGGCATTTCTTCAGTACCGGGGATGAGAAATAGCAATGCAGAGGGAACTTCCCCACTTTCCCTCCCATCAAATCCTACATGTGAGGCATTTGAAGGAGCCCTTTTTATTTTATGCAATACTATGAGTCTTGGCAAATAGTTTTCAAATTACATTCTACAGCGACAAGTAGACCAACTCATCACTTTCATCAATCTCTATCCATAAAGTTTCACAGAATATTGTTTGTGGCATGTTCTTAATTCGGTCACACGACATGGTCTATGAATACGGCTGAGGTCTATTTCCTTACAGCTTACTTGATATGAAACTTTGATCAAATCTAAATGAAAAGAAGTCGCATTAATAAGTTTGGTTTGATTCCTTGGCTAATGGTCATAATTTTCTTTTCTTCGGAAAGAGCCAAATTCTAGGGTACCATGTAACCCTTTACTACCTGCCGCATAGCTCCCACTCTTCCATACCGTCCCTAAAAATTTTGCACATAGTTTTGTATTATTTGTAATTTTGTATGGCTTGTATGCAATTGTGAATTTCTAAATCTTATTCGATAATGTAATAAATTCATTTCCTGAAGATGGCTATAGATCAGGGGTGCGCCGGCATCCGGCCGTTGCAGAGGCCGCATAGTTGCATAGTGCGGCCGTGACGATAAGAATTAGATGAAAAAGAATATTGCAAATATTTCTGGAGTTCAAGGCAATCGAAAAACAATCGTCACTATAGTAGCGTACTATTCACCTTATAACTGTCGAATACCTTGATGCCCATGCTACTTGGAAAAATGCGGGCCCACAGGCGCGATGAAGGTGTTCGATAACTCATGAATAGAATATTTCATGGAAGTGACATTCATGTGCAATCATGGCTAGAGTCATCATGCCATAAAAGAAAAAAAGGGACAATTGTAGTTTGCTCGAATTGTTCACGCGCGTAAGCTTCAAGTCCAAGGCCTGAATAAGGATGCCTGCCAGATCAGTTTCTGCAGCGGATTGAATAGAAAGATATTGTATTTCTATCTATTTAGATTTTGTGTATTTTCATAAATAAAATATGTTAAAATTTCAGTTGTGTTTTTCTTTCACATTTATCATTAAATTTAATGCTCACGTTATGGGTTGCGAAATAACTGCATGATTAGTAATAATAAGATACCGGTACTTTATAACTTCAATAATAACGTAAGGTATGAAGGCTTATATACGAGGTTCTAGAAATGCGTAGGCCTATATACGAGTGAGTGCCCAGAATATACCGGCTCTATGATGAATGAATGAATGAATTTTGTATGGCTCGTGATTCCTATGAATTATTACAATAGCTTAGTAAAATGTTTTCTCCTTCGGTTGCCCTTACAAAAACATGCTTTCAACTTTTCAAGTGCTGATAACACCTTAAGCTAAAAATCTTTTCGGGTCAAAAATAATCGTCGATCGTTTATGGGTTAACTTACTCGCTCATTCTTTACGAAGTAGGCCGTTATGCGATTTTCACTGCGTCATTCATCAGGGAAAGCTAATTTAAGTGGTGAAATATATAAAGGACTGGGTGTTGACCTTGTTGCTTGCACACATATTAAGTGCGGTCGTGATTCTTTCGGCCTTCGAAATGGCGGCCGAAAAATGTAAAAGGTTGCGCACCCCTGCTATAGATAATAGCTGAAATTAATCGACCGTTAGAAAATAAAAATCAATCCATCACTAGAATTTGGCTCTTTCCAAACAAAAGAAAATAAGTCTGGTTATGGAACCCAGCTGTAAAATAGAGCCGCTAACGTTAATTTAGATTCTTTCAATTCGAATTCTATTGCGTGACGTGAGTGCTTGACAAAATTGAAATCTGCATTTCATTTGTAATGATGAATTTTATTTGTGTTTCAGATTCAAATTGCCATTTGCACAGCAATGAACTACGCCCGTTTTGAAGAGCTTCGATATTACAGCGTAAATCATGATGAATCTGTATCACCAAACACCGATGTGCAGCTGTAAATGAATCCTAGAGGCCAGCAAGTCTGTGAATTCCCATCGGCGATTCCATGCCATTGAGGTGGTGAAATCTGTTATCTGCTTCAATATGCAGGACTTTCAAAAAACTTAAAAGATTTAACTGAACAAATATTTTGTAAAATGAAGTGAATGAGACCTCTGAATCCTTTTACAAGTATTCAAATAACCACCGTGACATAGTAAAAATGTCGGATAAATGCCTCACTACATTTGAACAAATAAGAGAGACACTTCAGTGCTTCAGATAGATTAAAAATTTTCTCCTGTTATGTTGAAAAGATGAAGTAGGTGCAGATATCCGACGTTTAAGTTCACACTCAGAAGATGAACGCATGATCCCTCCCGTCGTATATTTCGTTTCTTCTCTCCCTTTCAAATCTTCACCATTTTTATTCTGCAGAAATATTTATCAACTTTTTAACGCCCTCTCGTCATCCATGTATACTTACCTTCTCTGGCGCATATTTTTCATGCGCCTTTCGTTCTCATATTCTGTTACTCTGCGGTATTCCATGTTGCCTTAGTTTGTACAGTTAGTCTCAAGCATCAATCTGTCTATTTCAAAGATTTACTATTTGCATTTTTGAGAGGGAATAAGTATCTAATTTTATGTATAATTTGACGTCGAATCATGTTTTGTTTTTTCTCTTTTCTACTTAGGCTGTGTATTTCTCAGTGAATCGTCGCAGATTTCAAATTTCAAAACAGCGAATGCATGAAAGAAGCAAATCTTCTGTCATGAATTTTGTGCAACTGGCACGCTTTTTATCACTGCATCAATAATCTACAAGAAATATATAATGCATGACGTAATCGTAAATATTATTATTCTTGATGGTAAACATAGAAATTTATTGAGGATTAGATGCAGTTCTTCAAACTGTCGCCCGTGTATTTAAACACAGAATGTACTTTACTACAAACAATTATGTACTGCTAGGTTTATTTTCTCGCAACAATTGTGCTTTAATTCATGTTCTGCAGTGCCATTTAGCAATTATATATATTCAGTAGCAAATTACATCGTTTGCAAAAACAAATTAAAAAGGAAACAAAAACCACAAACAGAATGCACTCGGAAGTTAAAGGTGTACTCCGGAGGTTTTTCGGTTTCCATTTTGCTGTGTATAATCGAAGGTCTGACTCTAATTTTTTTTAATCAGTCCACTCAAAGACGCCCAAGCCCAAAGACCCCAAGACGCCCAGAGCGTAAAAGCGATGCAAAAGTTCCTGATGACGTCATTGGTGATCTTCCCAATGAGAGTGAAATATCAATAACCTTGCTACGACCTGTTGCTACACGAAGAACCGGCAGGTTCATCAATCGTCAATAAGAAGTTTTGGAAAGTGATCGAGTGTCTTCTCGTATGAGGGTATGTTTCTCGAGAAAGAAATTAATGTACATGCCGAACAATTAGCTAGATTCAGTAGATTGCTTTTTACAATTAGCACATTTCTTTTTGTGCAAGGCTCTCCTTACAATTGGAGAAACGCCATCAAATTCTTCTGAAAATTTCTAAGGTCATATTGTATTCATTCAACATGATGATAAACAGTAAATGCATATTTGTGGTTGTAAGCACATATTTGGTATTATTTTGTCTGTAATGAAGATAATATGAATATTTCGATACAACGTAGTGGTTTTAATTTGCGGTAGGCCGTTGCGGTTTTGCAACGAACATGTGACTGAGGTCATGTTAAAAAACATCCGGAGTACACCTTTCAGAGATACCGTTTATAGAGTGAGGGATCGCGGGGACCGCTTTAACCATAGTGATTTGTCACCGCGTTGAAGAGTCACTGTCAGACCATGGAATACGTGAGTTGCTGTTGGTCCATCACTGCTTAGGTGGTCGGCGATCCTCTTAATTGTTACGATGGCGTCTTCGGTCCATCCTCCATGAGTCTCCACTGCGACCGGGATGATCGAAGGTGATCCCGGTGTCTGAACAGTGGAATCAGTGGGCACTACGCTTTCGGGATTCAGCAGTCGCTAGTGCAGAACCGGGGTTGGTGAAGCTGGAAGAAATGAGAGCGGCCTGCAGGAGTGAGACAACAGTCATGTCTAGTGCCGCTGCACGCCCTTGGCTCCAAGTGGGGACGAACACGTCAGCTGGGCGAGCCTAAGAGACTGGGGAACTCCTTTAAGTGATCCAGTCTCTTTGTCTTTGCTGTGGCAAAAAGGACATCCTGTGGGAGATTGTGAGGAGCAGTTCGGTCTCGCTCGTTTCCACAGTTAGCAATCGAAATTGCTAGCATGTGCATGGTGCGATATCTGACATATAAATAGGACTGTGGGATTACTATTTCTGAAAATACCGAACGCTATTTATCAAAGGTACTAATTAAGGAATGAAAGAATATAATTTTCAAATTTTCCAGGACTGAGAGCAATTCTTAATTGAAAAAGTCATATTCAATGCGCCTCAAACATTCTATAACTTAAAGATGCGGTCAGAAATATTTTCTGATGTTGATTTTAAATACTTGATACATTGATTGAGTCAATATTTCTAAACTCAACCCCATATAAAATAAGACAAAGTTCACCAAAATCATGGTAGATTTAATAAACAAAATGTATGGTAATCTAGAAGCATGTGCCCAAATATTGTGTCTTTTCAAACATTTAAAACAATAATGTCCTGCAATGCAAATTTATCAGGAATGCCCTCTGCTCTATAAAAGAGGTTTGTTTGCCGTCTCTTGAAGAAATTTGGCGAAGCTAATTCCAATTTACCGTTCACAAGAAGAATCGAACAAGGAAAACAATACACATTATGTCCTCTAAATGTGCAACCGCAAAGTCAGTCTTCGTCTACGTATATTCTTAGATCTTTTTTGGGTTGTTTGTATGGACTGTCATTACCATTAATCGCAATTTCACATTGTGAATTTCACATGTGAAGTTAGGCCGGCCTATTTAATACGCACGGAATGCACCAGTTTTACATGTACCACACCTGACAACCACTCTATCCCTTATTTTTTGAGGAGTGGCAGTATATTCCACATATTTATGGAAAAGAACGCATCCTTAGTAGAAAAATGGGTTTGAAAATTCAAATGGTCAGGCTTCAAATGATCACTTCGACCAAAAGTTGCTAATGCTAAGTGTTCGTCAACCAAACATCTAAAACTTATTAAAATCATCCTTAAACCTAGCAATTTATTTCTCAAAACTGTGCACGGAAATAGCAGGCTAACGGCTTTGATCGGTCCAATAGTATTCTAGCTGAACAGTCATCGGATCGGCTTAAAGAGTCATAACTAACCAATTTTATGCGAAAAATGACCGGGCGGGTGTTCAGTATCACATCCGTAGCTTTCATCTTCTTAACATTTCTCTGTCAGGATGACGATTCAGTCAAGCGCAAAACCTGAGAGCTTTTGAGAGAGAAATGCTCACACGTGAAGGCAAATGCACAAAGATTTGTGATATCTAATGAACAAGCTTTTTGTTGTGAGCGGTTGTGAGTTATCAAATGCAAACCAAAAAATCTGTCATGCTGTTCGGTAATAGCATGGCATCGAGTAGGGGAAGGTGGGGTAAAGATTGGAGTGCGGCAAAGGTTGGAAGTGCCATCACAGCGGAAACAAGAAGACTAATTCATTCGAGCATGCAGTCACATATGCACTACCATTAGAAACCTCTATAAACAAAAAATTATGTTTCTGCTGTTTCTGCATTCGCTGTGGCATACAACAGATTGATTTTCCGACTTTTTCGAAACTTTTAAGAATTTTATTCTGTAAGTATTTTTGGTTATGAAAAATTGATTGATGTCATCCATTTTTTCAGAATATTGGATTAGAACGTCTTTAAAGTATGATCGTAGCCCGCGATGAACTTCAGGGTTATTTGAAAACTTGTAAAATGAAGGTTTGGTAATCTAAGTGGTGTGGGGCAAAGGTTGGATTTCCCAATGGGGTAAAGATTGGAATGATTGAATATAAGCATACTCGGTTGTGTGCAGACTGTTCACGGTCTTCGATAATTTTGATAGGAACTCAAGTTCACAAGTAGCATAATGTAGCAATCTGCGTGTGTGCACGTGCGTAATCCATTGTGTGAGGGTGTGAGCGTGTTCCGAGCATTTGTTTTCGGCTGCATCGAATCATGACTGTCTGAGGCATTGTGGATCTGCAGTTGCCTAGGAACAGCGGTTATTATTACAATAGCTGACTAACTTAAGAGTGCATTTCTGCTGGAATCACATCGACCTCAGTCAGACATCGAATTGCGTGATTAAGTATGACTGCCTACAATATGGTTCGAAATTATATTAGAAAAAACAAATTGAAAGTGTCGTCGACAGATGATATTCGAGAAGGCATACGCCTGGTAAAGCATGATGGGAAAACGGTAGTTGAGGCGGCAAGACAGCTGGGTATCAACCATGAAACTCTACGACTCTATATCGTAGGCAAACGGAGCCTGCCACAAAACATTGTTATTGGAAAGAGAATAACATTCAGTATTGAAGAAGAGAAGATGCTGGCCGACTATGTGAAAGATATGTCATTATTGTTCTATGGACTGACGTCGTTACATGTTCGAGAGCTCGCATATAGCTTCGCCACGAAGAACTCCATCCAAATCCCTACGCCGTGGGAGCACAACAAGAAAGCAGGTGTGGACTGGCTATACGGTCATTCATGAGCCGTCATGATCTATCACTTCGAAGACCTGAGGCGACATCGCTGTCAAGAGTCCAAGGTTTTAATCGCTCATCAGTTACACTGTTTTTCAAAAATCTGGAAGGGCAGATGATCAAACATAAATTCCGACCTGGTGATATCTACAATTTCGACCAAAACTGGAGTAACGACGGTCCCAAAGTTGCCTAAGGTGGTGAGCCTGAAAGGTAGAAAACAGGTGGGTCAAGTTACTGGGTCCGAGCGTGGTATTTTTATTACGGCCACTTGTGCTGTGAGCGCATCTGGATCAGCTGTTCCTCCATTCTTCATCATTCCGCGCGTACGATGGCAACCACATTTTCTGAACACTGCTCCGACAGGATCTGGTGGTACTGCTAACCAGTCTGGCTGGCAGACAAGTGACTCGTTCTTGCTTTACCAACAGCATTTCATCGATTACGTCAAACCGTCGTTTCAGAGGAAGGTTTTATTGATTATGGACAACCATGAAATCCATGTGTCCTTGGCAGCTATCGATCTGTGTCGTGACAATGGTATCATCCTACTCACCCTTCCACCGCACACAAGCTCAAAATTACAGCCATTGGATGTAAGTGTCTTTTTGGACCTTTTAAATGCGCTTATAACCGCGCATTGAACGATTGGTCCGTCACAAACGCGGGAATAGACCAAGTATCTACGACGTTCCTTCGATTTTCAAGCTTGCCTACGAACGCTCATTCACATTGCTAAATATCACAAAAGGCTTTGAAACAACGGGAATTTACCCGTTTGATTGTAATATCTTCACCAAAGAAGATTTCGCACCCGCTGACGCACTACTGCCAATTCTCATAGATGCTCCGGTACCAGTGTCATGGAAGAAGAAAATATCACACAGAACATCGAACCCACCGAAATATCTGACCATGTATCAAATGTGATTTCACCGGAGATGATTCGTCCGAAGCCCAAAGTGATCTATTCAGAAAAGAAAAAGGGCCGAGCAAAGGGCAGCTCGAGAGTGGTAACTGATAGTTCTGAAAGAGTGGCGATTGAAGAGAGAGACTTGAAAAGAAAACTGAAGACATCAGACGAGCACAAGAATATGAAGAAATCGAAGCCATCGGGATGTCTGATCAGCCACTCAACAATTGCGCAAGGGGATGAAGCAGGAACCTCCAGCAAAAGCCTACAAGTACCATCTGTTATATTTTAATCTGATGACGAAGACACAGAAGCGATTCAATATAGTCATCAAGTCGAATCTGGAGATTATGTCATTGTTTCTGTAGATTCATCGAAAGGAGGAACGAAAAACTTTGTTGGTCATGTTGAAGACACTAATGATAATCACAACATCACAGTCAAATTCATGAAACAGAATAAGACAACACCATCTGCATTTTTCTTTCCCGATACTCGAGACACTTCGACGGTTAAAATAACTGATATTGTTTGCAAACTATCCCCTCCGACAACAGGCACTACCACCAGAACCCAAGGAATACTAACTTTCAAAGAAGATTTAAGTGATTTTAAAGTTTTTTGGTAAGACTGTATTGACCAGTGTGTTTGTTGTCTGTTACACTAATTGTTTTTATCCCTTTCCCATGGACCGAATTTAGGCCTATTGTAATTTTCATCTGTGCATGTTTTTGCAATAGTTAATCGTTTTTTTTAAATTTATATGCATTTGTTTTTCTTTCAGTAGAATTTGGAAAATTAGAGTATTTTAGATATTTCCATACAGGTAGTAAATTATTTCAATTATATCAACAAGGGGACCTGAGCCTATAGGCCTAGTAGTATATAGTGTGACATCCGGCGCGACGCTTCGCTTCGCTTTGCTTCGCTTCGCTTGCGCCGGATGTCACACTTTTGCGGGGTTTAATCAAAATTTCAAACATTTAGGTAGACTTCAAATTTCACGTGGCCGAAGGCCCAAGGGGGGAAAATTTAGGTAGTGACAAATTTTCAAAAAAACAAAATTTCAAAAATTTAGCCGGTCCCGAAATATCACGTAATCTCAAATTTGAGAATTACAATTTTCTCGCTTAAATCATGACCGTTCAAGGACACCGAAAAAATCATAAAAGTTAAGAATCTCAAAATTTGAGAATTACAATTTTCATTGCTTAAATCATGACCGTTCAAGGACACCAAAAATCATAAAAGTTGAGAATTTCAAATTCATGAATTTTATCCATCTTTCAGGTTTTTAAAATATATCATGTGACTAATAATATTTCTTTAAAAGTGGAAGAAACAAAAGTGGAAGAAGCCGCAAGAATATATCCTTCAATATCATATGAACGTAGTTCTACTACCCCCTCCCTTCTAACTTCTAGGGGTCCCTTCTGACTTCTAGGGGTCCCTTAAGAAATTTTTTTATTATAAAATGAACAACATAAATGAGTTTTTAAAATTATATGGAACGCAAACTACGACAAATTTCGACCTAAAGAAAATCGCAAATGAATTAGGAATAAAGAATTTTCATGTTCTAATGAGAGACGAATTACAATTCCTAAAAAATAAGCCAACAGGAACCTTCAGTTCCCGGAACAAAGTTCCATCAATAACTGTAAATTTCGTAACCAATCTTCACACTTCAGACCAAAAAGGCGTACATTGGTCAGCAGGCGTTAAAAATCATCAGCAGAACTATTATTTTGATTCATACGGTTTGCCCCCTACAAATGAAGTAACAGAATTACTTGGAACGGGAACATACAATACGTTTCAAATTCAAACACCAGGCACTACCTATTGTGGACAATTATGTTTATACGTTTTGTACAAATTACAAAAAGGAGTACCATTTCTAGATATAATGTTAGAATTGAACGAACCGTAGGTTCTATGGCTACGCCTAACAAGGGAATTTCATTCCCGAAACGTTAGTTCCAATAATAATAATAATGATAATTAAAAATCAGTTCGTTGTAATTCATTTTGATAAAAACGGCCTCTGATATCTTCATCATCTAAATCTTTGATTTCGTAAGTAATCGGATAACTTTGATTTATTTTAGAAATTTCAAATATTTCTTTAGTCCAATAACCAACAAAGCCTTTTTCAAATTTATTCTTATATTTAAATATTCTAACTCTATCTCCAATTTTAAATTTCGGCTTAAGTTTCTGCAAATTCGGATTACTCTCATTCAAATTATTATTCTCGAATATTTTCTTTCGTATCAAATCAGGGTCGTCAGAAGCATTCTTTGGGGTTTCTTCAATACCAGAATGAACTTTATTATTGTACTCTTCTACAACTCCTGGTAATATCTTCAACCATTTCTGATTTCCTTGCTGAGTAAATTTTTTGAAAATTATATTTTTCAACGTCCGATTGAATCTTTCTATCACTACGGCCTTCCCTGCATTTTCAGTTGAATAAACAGTTTCAAATAGTGGCTGAACGTTTCGGTTATAAAATTCCGATCCTTTATCAACAAACAATTTCCTTGGCTTTCTATTACTTTCTTTAAAGATTCCTTCAAACGCATATTTAACTGATAGACCACTTTTATTTTTTAAAGGCTTTACCCAAGCGTATCGTGTATATAAATCTATAACGGTCAATGCGTATTTGTAGTCCCTTTCATTCGGCATATGAATAAGATCAGCACTCCAAATATCATCTTTATTAAATACTTTTACTTTCAATAAATATTTAGGCCTTCTATATTCCTTGTGGATTTCGGACGCGTAGGTTCCAGCGTTGCTCTCAGAGTTATTAGTTCGAGCGTTGCTCTCAGACAGCTTTGCTGTCGTTTCATTTAAACCCTGTCCGAATAATATTTTAGCTTGTAAAGCTTTCTTAACAAACATTCTTTCAATTTTTTCTCTAAATGTAGGGTTTTGAATACTATCTAATTCTTGAATCATCTTCTTATCAGCTGCATGTCGAGAACTTAGATCATGATTTCGATAAGCTAAATCATGCCTGTAAGCTGCGGCATCTACTCTATTTATTGGTTCTTCACCTGGTTTCGGATTATTATTCTCATCTAGTCTTATATCTAATCGAGTTCCTGGACCGGTATATGAATGACCAGGAAGATGTTTTTCTTTCGAATATTTACTCCAAATAAATCCAGGAAAGTTTTCTAATGTTTTTTGTATATCACCACCGAAGTGGTATGGAACTTTGTTCTTGTCACCTCCAATATGCTGACAATTTGAGTTTTCATTTTTGTTTAATAGATAATTCAATAAATCTAAATTAGAAATTTTTAATTTAATTAAATTTTCGGAATTTGTAGAATTCATTTTAAAAGATAAAAAAAATTTAAAAGATAAAAAAAATTTAAAAGATAAAATAAATGTTGTACCTAATGGAACTTTGTTCAGAGGCTTTAGCCGATCGGACCAAAGGTCCTGAGGCTTTAGCCGATAGAACTTTGTTCAGAGGATTTAGCCGATCGGACCAAAGGTCCTGAGGTTATTACCGAATCATACTAGGACTTAGATATATTCCAGAACCATCTTTAGTTTCTTTAATTTCAATTAAATCATCAACATTGTGGAGAATATTTTTAAGAACTCGTTTTCCTTCATCAACTAATTTTAATTTACTAATAAAATTATCTACTACTCCTTCACCCCTAGCAACTTTCTCTAACTCTCTATTATGACGTTTTTGTTCTTCTAATGCTGCCTTCTCTGATTTATTTTTATTTACTGCTTGGACAATACCAGCTGTCCCACCTGCAACACTTCCTGCAGCTGCTATGCCACCTATTATTAGTGGAATTAATGGGAGAATCCCGCCATTCTTTTCTTCTTGTAATTGAATATTCTCTATCATTGGTTTACTTATGTAATACTTTTTTTTGTTAATCGTAATAGTTTTAGGTGTATTTTTGTCAACAATATTACGTAATTTTAATTCAACAGTTTTATTATTATTATTACTTTTCGCTTGCGACATTTTTAATAAAAAAATTTTAAGTTATCAAAAATTTAAATCTATTCTAGTTATGAAAAAATTTTAATCTATTCTAGTTATGAAAAAATTTTAAGTTAAGAATTTTTAATCTATTCTAGTTATGAAAAAAATTTTAATTAACTTATCCTAGTCATCTTTCCATTAAGAATTTCAATAGAATATTTTACATCTTCTAGCAATAAACCATAAGCTATCAATGAAGTTGTGGAATCTTTCTTTTCAATATTAATTGTTACATCACAACCATTTTTAATAATATCTTCAGATTGTGCACTTAAATCGAAACAGAAAATTGGATATAAATGTCTCCAATCTCCAGGAGTTAATTGTGGTTCAACTCCAAATTCTATACAAAGATTTCGATAAGAATCATATCCTTCCATAAATTGATTATTGGTATCATCGAATCTTAATGGATCAATTGGATATCGGGTTTGATTTAATGAAACTTGTAAACTTCGAATTGTATTAATATGGAAGAGATTATTGTTCTTATCAAAACTTGGAGAATTATTTCTTTGAAAAGTTAGTAATAAATATCTTGGTGTATTCGCAGTTCTAGTAAAATGCCAGTTAAATCTTTGTTCGGAAAAAGTTACTGAACTAGCAGTACGCTTTAGAAAATTTACTGGAATTGGTTTGTTAGTATTTAATCTTTTTGCAATAGCTGTTTCAATCTCTAAACTAGGAGTAATATGCTTAATCCACCATTCAAGTCTATCAATTTTTAAATATGCTTTTTTTCCAGTCTCACCAAAAAAGATTAATTCATTATTTGCTGTACGATGAATTATTAATTTAAATTTTAATTGATATGATATTTTGTCATAATCTAAATATCCGAATAATGGAGACAATGACCAATTAACTGTCTGTTTACTTTTCTTGTTAAATTCACGTCTTTCTTTATATGCATCATTATTTGTTTTATTTAAATGTTTTGCAATATTTTCTACATCTTTCGCAATTCCTGCTGCATCTGTTCCAGCGTGAGTTAAATCATCAACAATTATACCATCATTAGTATCAGGAAACCAACCTTCGATTTCATGCTTTTTATTATTTTCACCAATTGTTATAAATCTAAGCATTGTATCAATTACACCTGGAGAATCACTTATTGTTTCTATATTTTGAGTTGCAACATCTAAACGCATTTGTGTAAATAATCTTGGAAAAAAATTATTCTCTAGTGCAATATTATCGGTTTCTGGTAATGGTGTTGTAAAATTAGCATCACTATATAAAGAATATTCACAATGTAAAAACGAATCAGGTAAATATATATAACTCTGCTGATTATCAACTTCAAAAATTAAATCACCTCCAGTATTTACTCTACTGGAAGATCCGGGATTCATAGCAATTCTTATATAGTCATTCTTTTTTTGATTATTACTGACGAACGGAGGATCGTCTAATCTAAATTTATTTTCGATAAGCGAAGACATTTTTATAAAAAATAATTTGACTTTTTGTTTTTCTCACAGACAGAAAAAATTTTTACTAAAAAAATTACTAAAAAATTTTACTAAAATATAATTTTAGAATTTTGCTAGCCCATTACCTCTTATTTCTTCAATTGTTTTTTCATTATGTTTACTATCAGACGGAGCTCCGCTCCTCAAGGGTTCCCCAACAGCAATGTTAGCAATTTTATTTTTTGTTTCCTCTGAAAGTTTTTTTAAATTTTTTAGTTCTTCGGAATCATTCCTAAGTTTACGAATAGCTTCTAGTTGTTTTAATTCGTTTTGAGACTTGACAGCATTTGATATTGCACTAGCTGTACTACCTATAGCAGCTGCTCCTTTTGCGGCAGATGTAATCAAATCTTTATTATTTTTAATTAAGTTAACGATACTACCAATACCAGAGAAGATCCCAGCTCCTTCCGTGTGAACGGCACCTGCGGTGCCTAGGAACTTTTGTGTTCCGACTGTTTCTCTATTATCATAATGATAAACAGGATTCATACGTGGTTCATGAGCAATTTTTTGATTTGAAGCAAAATGTTTAAGATTGTGTTTATAAATTATAGGCATTTTTTAGGATTAAATTTGACTTTTGAGAAAAAATATTTACGATTGGTTAGTAACCACAGGACCTTTGGTCCGATCGGCTAAAGCCTCGAGGAGCTTCGCTCCGATTGGTTAGTAACCTGAGGAGCTTCGCTCCGATCAAGATTTACGTTTGTGAATGGACAACAACTTCGAGATAACTTTATTAATTGACTGTTGCACTTTATCTATTGCGTCAAGCAGCGTGTGATGTACTTTAATTTCTTTTCTATTAACTTGCATTTTCTGCTGATTAATCTTCAATGCCGTTTTAAGTGCATTTAACTTAATTTTAAGAACATCTAATTGTCTTTTAACAGAATCTAACTGTTCTTTATTTTCTTTAGAGTTTTCTTGTAAATTTTTCTTTAATTCATTTTCTAAATTGATTTTAAGAGTTTTCATTTTATCAACTTTTTGATTAAGTGAGTTTACTTCATTTATTATTCTATTCATCTTTTTCATTTGTTGAGTAATTTTAGAACTCAATTCATCAACACTTTTTTGGAATGTAGTTTGTAACTGCTTTAAATTTTTTTTAATTCTTTCAGGTAGATTTTCTATTTCATCTTCTAATTGTTCTTTTAACATTTTTATCTGATGTTTATTTTTAATTACAGCAGATTTTAAATTTAAAGAAAGTAATATTAAAATTTTTGATTGTTCAGAAATCTTTTTAAAAAGTTTTGCTATATCTGCTTCTAGCTCTCTATCCTTTTTATCAAGTTTTAATAATTTTTCGTTTAATGATTTGTCATTAAGTTTAAGCAACTTCAATTCATTCATCAGTGGAACCAAAACATCGTTTATATATTTTTCTTTTAAATCATTGATTTGTGTATCAACATATTGTTTATTTGTTAACTCTGTATTTTGTTGCGGAAGAATAGAAAGATGCAATGGACCAGATAAAACGTCTCCAGTTTTCATGATATAATTTTCTATCTCTATTTCTAATTCACGATTATTCGGGATATATGCACCTCCACCAACATTTGGTAACATCATTTTTTAACAATAAAAAAATAAATTTTTTTCTAATAAAAATAAAAAAATGGAAACCCCAAATTTAAAAAAATTATATTCGTCCGCATCATCCTGTTCTTCTTATTCGACGAGATCAACGGGATTTGAAAATAAATGTTTTGTTAATAATAATAATAATAATCCATGTATAGATGTTAATCTTTTGTTTGAATTACAAGCCGAAATATTTAGAGAACAGACTAAAGGTTTACCTTCTATAGAAACTAATTATTGTTTATTTCCAGGTGATCCATTTATTAAATTTATGGAGATTGTAAGTAAATATAATGATGTAGCTTATGTTGAATTAAATAAAGAAAATATGGTTATAATAGGTCATAATAATGTATATGGGTTTATCAGAGCAGTTTTGCCGATTAGTAATACTGATTGGATAGAAAATAAAATTATTAATTATATCAATATTAAAGAATTAGTTAAAAAATTAAAATCTTTTTCCAAAGAAAAAATAAGATTATTTGTTGATGAACAAAATCAATATAACATTCACATAGAGAGTAAAAAACATAATGAAGAATTACTATGTCAAGTTTATTATAGAGACACAATTTATAAACAAGAAACATTAGAAATGCCCCAAAGATATGATGATGATACGTATATAGGATTATATTCCAACTTAAATATTAATTTATTAAAATCTTATATAAATGGTTTAGCTCAACAAGAGAAAATTTATATGTGGACTACACCTTATACTATTAACAATGACCATAATCATAATAAACGAACCGAAGGTTCTAGGGCTTTGCCCGATCTTAAAGAATCTTATGATAATAATGATAATAATATAGATGATAATAATATAGATGATGATAATATAGATGATGATTCAGAAACATCTGAAAATGGTGTAAATGGTAAAAAAGATTATAAAAATATTAGTAATTATAAAAATTTATCTAAATTTCATTTTCTTACAATTGAAAATAATAATGATGGTATAGTTGAAGATACTGTTAGACAACTATGCGTCGGGTCTACAAAATTTAAATTAGGATTTACATCTAATCAATTTAAAATTTTATCATCTTTAATAAAAACTAAAAGTGATTCAGATTATAGTGGTGTTATTAAATTTTCCAAAAGAGAACAAAGACCAATATTTTTCTCTATTATATTATTATCAGATAAGAAATGTAATTTAGAATTAGATATTCCTATCAGGGAATGGTATCCAATCCCAAAAAGTGTAATTTATGATGATGATGAAGAATCAATTTATGATGATGAAGAATCAATAGTTAGTGAAAATAAATTTAAATTATCTTTTGATAAAACGTTATATGATAAAACTTAATATGATAAAACGTTATATGATAAAATTTAATATGATAAAACTTATTATTATAGAACATTATATGCTAAAACTTAATAGAAAATACCAAAATATACGATAAATATATTTTCATATGTAATAAAATTTTTAGATTTAATAAGTTTTTAGATGTAATAAAAAAATTATTATTCCCACGTGTCATCATCATCACTTAAATTACTCTCACAGACGATTGTTTGAAATATTTCAGCTTGAATATCTTCTCCGTTATAAGGTAACATAATTTCATTTTCATCAGGTGCTTGACGTTTAAGAATATTTATTTGACCAGAAAATTTTTTTTCTTCAGTATTATTATTTTTATCAGGAATACTAATTCCAGTTTCTAAAGATCTTTTCCATGGTTTATTAACTGTAGTCGATAATGTTTTCCCCGAATATAATTTTAGAAAATCTTCTACTTTTACTTTATCTTGTGAATATCCTTTGAATGTTTTCTTTTCACTAAGTCTCCCTTGTTCATCTACAGTAATACAATATTTTATTTTAGGAGCAATAAACATTGCAAAAATAATTCCACCATTTCCATAATCATTTTTTCCTTGACACAATTCCCCACCAACATATCCAGCAGCATCTAATTTATTAAAGAGCTCATTGGAAATATATATTGAATCAGTATCTGTATAATGAATGTATTTTTCTTTGAAACCATTAATTTCTAAAATAAAGTTATTCATGATTCTTCTAGAGTGAGAAAGAATGAAAGAACCTAAGTGTGATGGCATGAATGACGTCTTCCCATCTTTTACAATATTAGTTTTGAGAAATTCATCATCTTCCATTTCTACTTTCGCTAAATATTGTTCATCATTTAATTTTTCATAATCTTTTACTTCTTGAGTGAAATTTTTTCTCAATGTATTCTCATTCCATAAATGATATTTAGTGGTTATATCTTTTTGCACAGTTTTGCCATATAGCGAATTCATCAATAATTTAATTAACTCATCACCTACAGTATTTCCTTCTGTTTTATATCTTTTTCTCAAATTAAAAAGTTTTTCAATATAATTTCGAAATGGTGAAACTTGATAATTTTTTTCATAAATTATACCATCAGTAATATGTAAGATTTTTCCCCCACATCTAACAATTTCTTGTATGTCTACAGAAGTTAATACATCATAACATATACCATTTCTAAACCTGATTACTTTTACATGAGAATTATTATTTTGATTTTTAACTTTATCTTTTATAGGAACTGGTTGGAAAAACATATCATTCGGATATTGAAACACAACAGAGAATATTCCAGTTTTAGGTCTAAATGTTTGAGTATTAAATTTATATACTATTTCCCGCTCTTCTTCTTGACGAAATTTTCTAGCTGATTCAGCTTTAGGGTATTCTGAATTTTCATCATACATAGCTGATGGATATAAAGATGTTGCATCAAAAGCCATTAGAAATTCATTTTTTTGTTCAAGTAGTTGATTTGAAATTTTCTTACAAATTTCAGTTTTATCTCCTAAATCTCGATACTGTTTCATTAAATCTATTAAATTACTTCCAGGGGACAAAGTCCCCCCAGCGCAGCGACCAAGGGACAAAGTCCCCCCAGCGCAGCGACCAAGGGACAAAGTCCCCCCAGCGCAGCGACCAGGTAAATACTGTTTTAATATTGGTAACAAGATGCTACAAAATGGCGATATGTATTTTCTTATATTTGCTGAAACTCTTCCACCTTTAACAGATTTTCTAATATAATTTCTAGCCCATAAATCTATATGAGAATGAATATTTATATTGTCATTTTGTACGCTTTTCATCCAACCGTTAAATGTTAAAGCAGAGGATGTTAAATTAGTAGTTATATCTTCACCAACTAAATCTCGCATAACATTATTATATTTGTAGATACAAAAAGCTAAAGAAAGAATATCGTTAACTAAATATGGTCTCCATTCATTTTCTTTTTCTTTATAATTTTCATGTGTTATGTCTCCAATTTCATAATTTAATTTACACACATTCGTAGGAATTTTAAAATTCTCACACCATTTAGAAAGACTTGTTTTTACATGTTGATAACTACATTTCATTATAATAGTTTGAAGTGCTAATTTACCTGACGGTGAATCTTTTTTCATATTGTTTTTAAATCTAAGAGATTTTTGAATATATCTACTAACACATTCAGTTGTATAAGGATTTTGTAATGAAGCAGTCAATATTCCTCTTGAAGTTTTAAGAGGCGGTTTAGATAATTTAAAATTAGCTTTTATCGGAAAATAGGAATCAAAACCTGATGAATTGTGAGCTATTAAAGTTACTCTAGAATAATTAAATTTTCCAAGAGTTTTAAAAAATTGATGGATCGGACATACGTCCTCTGGGTTTCCCCCGATCGAACATTCATCATCCTCAGTTCTCGTAAATATTTTCACACAATTTTGAAGTTTATTAAATTCTAATTCAGTTAAATTATTATACTCATTAATCTGTTTTTTAAGTTTTTTAATTTCATCTTCATCTTTTGATCGTTTAATTTTAATCATATCACTTAACAAACGTGTTTCTAATTCTTTCAATCTTTGTTTCGGTAAACAACATATAAATTTATTAAAATTAATAGCTCCTACAGCGTAAGGAATAGGATGATCTGTTGAACAGTTAGGATCGGGAAAAGTTTCGAGATCCCAAATATATGTTGAACCATAGTCAATTTTTTTCTTTGTTATGATTTTATATGGACGCGTTGTTAGATTTTCATCAGTAACTGTTTTATATATGGGTTTGAAATTATTTTCAATTTCTCTAATAGCTTTTAATTTATGAGATTTATTAATTAAACAATAGTGACCAATTGTTGAACCTGCGTGAAAATAATTGTAATAAACATAATTATGAAACGTTTCAATTCCTCTAGGATTTAAATGACGATTGGCAGGACTATAATATTGAACACATTCTCCAAAATATTTATTGAATTGAGAAAATTTGCAGTTTGACATTACTCCTGTTCTAGATGTGGCTTTCTCTTTATATAAAAAATTATTAAACATTTCTTTCATCATTTCTCCTTGTTGTTCATTAAAACCTCGTAAAACATTATAACATTTAATAAAACAAAAATCTTCAGAAGGAATATAACAATATTCACCGAAATATTCTTTGATTCTATATTTCATATTAATCCCTGCCCCTCTATGCGATCTTTGTACTAACTTCATTCCAAAATCTTCATATTTAATATTACCTGTAAAAATCCATTCGTTAGCATCGGATTTCTCATCCAGATTCGAAAACCATGTTTCAAATGATTTTTTATTATAGAAGGTTACGTAAAAATTTTGAATTATATTTTCCTGATCTTTAATAACTTTTCCAAGTAAATTAATAATTTTACCATTTGCTAAAAGTTTCCGCATATCATTTACTACATTAATAAAAGATACATTTTCATATTTAATTTCATTTGGATTAAATAAATTACATAAATCATCACCAAGCTCATCCTTAATTCTATCATCAAAAAAGATATCAGTAATAGGAGTTTCTAATATTTCTTTTGTTCCACGTTTCTGTTTTTTAGTATTACGTCTAATACTACGCCTAGTACGTTTCTGTTTTTTAATACGTTTACTACGTTTACTATGTTTAATTTGCGCATCAAACTCAGCAGTTTGTTTCTTGATTAATTCATCAATCCTAGACGTTTGTCCGAGAGACATTTCACGATTCATATTTTTTAAAAGAAAAAATGAATTTTTACATAGAACCTCGGTTCCGTTTTTACATATACACAGGAATATGTAATTGATGTAATGTTTCTAATTCATGTGCTGTTAAATGTTCTTTCTTAACCAACCACCATAAATTATTATACGCCAAAAATACTCGGAAACTTCTTAAACAAAGTGGAAAGTCTTTTGTTTTAACACACGGTTTAATACCATGTTTTGTTTTATAATCTGTAACGAGCGCTACGTATTTATGATGATAATAAAATCTAACTTCTTTCTTCGAATTTACAGGATTTGTAGGATGGCGATAATCTTTTAAAACTGGTACATGCTCTATCTTGTAAGCATTCAACATATTTTTTTTTATTTTTATTAACAAAAAATTTATAAGAAAAAATTATTCGGTCACTCCGCGAAAATATTTTCTATCGACTTTCAGGCGGGGCGAAGCCCCTCGAGACGAAGCCTAGTCAGAGAACAATTGTTCGATAACTCTATCATGAATTTTTTTATCAATATTAATTGTAATGAATCCATAATCTTTTGACCAAGCATTGTTACACGATTGTTTAAATTCATCTTTATTTCTTACACATAAATCTCTTAACAAATCACTTAAGTTTCTTGCATTTATTTCAAATAGTATAAATATATTTGCATTCTTTCTAATAACACTTCCGTCTAATGAATACATACTTTGTGTTAAATAAAAAACACTACAGTTATTATGTCTACCTCTTGTGAAATAATTTCTCTGAACTGACTGATTTCTATCATTAACACAATCATCAAAAATTACACAATGTTTCATTGTTTTATCTAGTTTACTAGGATCTTGCATATTACCACTATCATCTATTAGTTGTATCTTTATATGCTTATTTTTATTGGTTTCAACTAACTGATTATTTTTTGTTGCTTCTTCACACCACGAACTTATTTCTTCTTCATCTTCAGATTTTTCATATTCTTTGAATAATGAAGCAATTGCTGTTTTTTTAAGATTATTTTCAAATCCATATTTTAAAAATTGATAGACGGGTTGTTCTGCCGTTGTTGTATAAATTATAAGATTGTTATAATCCAAAAAATTTGGAGTCGTTAAAATTTTAAACAATAGATACGTTTTTCCACAACCTGATCTTCCACAAATAACTGACAAAACTTTATTAGATAAATTTGGATGATGATTAAATTTAAGTTTTTTTTTATTAAATGGAGGTAGTTCACTCATTTTTTAATAAAAAAATTTTATTTTTATTTTTTTATTTTTTGTTTCTAAAGAAGAAGAAGAAAATTAAACTTCTCTAGCTTCGCGTAGGAGTTTATACCTCTCGAACGGGAGTTTATACCTCTCGAACGGGAGTTTATACCTCCCGAACGGGAGTTTATACCTCCCGAACGGGAGTTTATACCTCCCGAACCAAAAGATCTATCATAATCTCTTCACCTCCAAAATTTATTTCTTGTCCTTTTTCATCAGTGATTCTAATGTTAATGTTGTTAATAGTTTTTCTTGTAATAGGAAAATATATTAATGTTTGTGGAAATACATTTAATCTATAACCAATGGGTACAGTAAAAGCTGGAAAACTGAATATTAAATTTGATAATTTACCATTTATATATCCTCCTTCAATAATGTCACAATGTACAACAATTGAATTTATTTCAGTTATTTTTGGAATCTTCTCACCTAAATGATAACCTTGACTATAGGTTTGTTTATTAAATCCTAATAGCTTTGACAATGATCTATCATGATTAAAATCAACTTGATGATTTTCGTCTAAAGTAAGAGAAAATTTATTAACTGCCGGTTCAACTGCAAAATGTAATTGTTTCTTATCTTTAAATGGTATACCTAAATGTCTCTTAATTTCATTTGATATTGATTCAACTTCGTAAGAACCAGGAAGAAAAGTTAATATTTTCCACGTTTTGCCTTTATCAGTAGAATATCTAAATTGATCATTCACATCTTTGATAACGTTTTGAATAGTGTTAAATGTAGAGAAACTAGTCAATGCAATTTGATAATTTTTATTTTGTTCCAAATGTAGAATGGGTTCTAAATTACAAGTGTGTGATGAAGTAGTTGTTATAATTTTTAACGTCGTACTAAATTTTGATGAACCCAAAATCTCTGTCAAATTTTCTAAATGATTATTAATTTTGTCTAAATCTGCTGAACACATTTTTTAGTTAAAATTTTAAATAAATATTTTTTTTAAAAAAAAATTAGAAACAACATATTTCAGCTACGGGCGAAGCCCTGGAGGACATCAGAGATGTCCAGTTACACTTTTATAATCCTCTTCATTTAGAATCTTCTTTTCTAACAGTCTTTTCAATATAGCATGAATTTCATTGAAACTAGAATTATGTCCTTCTTTTATTGCAGATATTAAAATATTTAATCTATTTAGTAATTCTTGTGGATCATCTGGTAAAAATATGGTTGTTTCTGTTTTCTGTTTTTCAGATAAACCTTTCCCTACTTTAACTCCCGTTGATAATAAATTTTCTAATTGTTTATAACGTCTAAGAGATTTTACTGCACCAACTCTGTCTAACATAGCTTTATATTTTATGAGATCTTCTACAGCATAATTATTTAAATCTGCTCCTCTTAAAAGATCAACAAAATTTCTATCTAAATTAAAAGGAGATTTATCTGGTGAAAAAATTATACCTCGAAAAGGTTGTGGAAATATTTCTTTTTGACCGAGATAAAATCTAGGTATTGTTTTTCCATCTATAAATGAAATAGAATGTTCAAATTGCATAGATTTTGGTAATTTCTTATTAATGTTTGATTCTAGTAATCCATAGTCATCTAATATAGTTTTGTGCTCTGGATCTGTTATATCAATTTGTTTATCATTATTTGTACTTTCTTTTTCAAGAGTTTTAAATGGTTCCATAGTTTTTTCAAAATCAGTTTTTACTTGCTCGGTTTGCTGCATTTTTTCAAACATATCAGATTGAATACCAGCTTTTATCATTCTATGTTGAAGATGATTTTCTTTCATAATATTTCTTTGTTTTATTAACTCTTCTAATTGTTTTATTCTTTTAAAATTATCAGCTCTAATTTTATCCATTTTTAAAATATAATATTTGAATTTTGTGGTAACATTGGAATACAGCAAAAACATTTTACTGAACAAATTATTTTTTTATTGCTTTGTTGTTTGACATCTTTTCGCTTTAAGTTTTGTTTAATAAAGTTTTGCTTAAATTTTCGCTTAAAGTTTTTAGCTCTTCTAAAAAAATTTTGTCATTTTCTTCATTAGAAATTTTGCCATCACTAGAAATTTTGCCATCCTGTTTATTCTTATCATCAACTTTTTCGGACTTTAAATGAAATGGCGTTTTATTAGCTTTATTAGCTATTTGATCAAATTTTTCAATCTCATCTAACGTAATAACATTATCATCACATACTCTTTGAAAGTAGTAATGTAGTTTATCATAGACTTCTTTAATATGTAAATGCTTAGTTTTTAATGATTTTCGTTTCTTAGTTATTAAAGATTTATCTAACATTGTAACAAGTGAAGTTGCAAAAACGCCCGTACCTGTTAAAGCTGTAGCAACTACTGGAATTACTAAAACACCAGAAGATATAACAATTGTTAAAGCACCTAAACTTATTGTTAAGAATATGCCAATTCCTTGTGTTACATTCTTAACTTTAGTCCATCTCTTTCTTAATTTTTTATAATGCTCTAATCTTAATAATAATTGAGATTCCTTATCTTTCATATAGCGTACTCTATCTTTGTGTTTTTCAATGTTCATTTTTTCAATGTTAATCTTTTCAATGTCCATTAAAGTAGAACTACGTTCATATGATAACGAAGGATATATTCTTGCGGTTTCTTCCATTTTTGTTTCTTCCATTTTTTAAAGAAATATTTTGAATAAATATTTTGAAAACAATCTTCTGAAATGCTATTTAAATCGAAATACGTAGTTGTTTGTTTGTCGTATATTTCTAAGAACTCAGTCATGTTATTAACCTGAGGTAATATATCACCTATATTACTCAGTATAACTGTCGGATTTTCATCATTCATTTTAAATGAAATAAATTCCAATAACTGTAATAATGTCTACTTCTTGTACAGGAAAATGAAAACAACGGCAGTGTGTTTTGCATCAAATATAATAATACAACAATCAATCTTATCATACAATTGTACAATAGCAGTCTACTACCATGAGACTGGAGAACAAAAGAAAATTTAATTACATTTCAAAATAATCCAAAATGCAATACTACTAAGTTCCATAAATCATTCTTAAATACCAAATATAATAATACAACAATCAATCTTATCATACAATTGTACAATGTCAGTCTACTACCATGAGACTGGAGAACAAAAGGAAATTTAATTACATTTCAAAATAATCCAAAATGCGTTACTACTAAGTTCCATGAATCATTCTTAAATATCAAAGATTATGTTACATACTGAAATATAGATCTATACAATAGCAGTCTCATGGTAGTAGACTGGAGAACAAAAGGAAATTTAATTACATTTCAAAATAATCCAAAATGTGTTACTACTTATAAATAAGTCTTCATAAATATGTATACATCAAATATGCATGTACATTGCACATATCTTAAAAAGTGAAACAACACAGTTAATGTTCATTCATCTTGGGAACCAAACCTCATTTCTTCTATAGTTGTCGGTTGATTCAATTTTTCTATATAAATTTTGATTTCTTTAAAATGTTTTCTAACAAAACTAATGGGCATTGATGAATTTAAAAATAATACGTGTGGTAGAATTAGATCTGATAAGTTCATCAAGAAATAACAATAACTTACGTTATAGGAAATTCTAAATAGTTCCAAGTTTGCCACAAATCTGTTTTTTTTATTGTCACTCAATTCCAGAATTCTTTTAAATCCATAACCTTGATAAGCAGCACTTCTCAGCAACGACCCATGGTGCACTTTATCACTTGCAATCAGTTTTGAAATCATAGTAGCACTATCTTCGATGGTAATGAAATGTTCTTTTGTAACATTGAACTGAGGAATTGTAGTAGTGTTAAGATACTGTTCTATTTTTACTGTAATATCCTCCACTTGTTTTTGAGAGTCCAATTTGTTCTTCTTTCTCGATTGAATTTCTAACTTCCACTCTTCAAAGTATTTATTCGCAGTTTCCTTGTGCTCTTCTTTAATTAAGTTTAGTAAAATCGGCATGTAAAACGAAAAAGCTTCTGCGGCAGTACGTTTTGGCATTTTGCAATAAGGAAAGAAAACAGTCACTAGTTATGATTAATGGAATTGTAAATGAAGTCTTACTTCCTACATGCTGCAATTATATGCCACGTCTTTACAAATGAATAAGTGGGTGTAGCAGCTGTTTGTTCTTTCATACATTGTTTCCTTTCAAATGTTTGAGTTGGAGGTCACAGCTCTTTACACTGAAATGCCTTTTATTCATAAATGCGAGAAGCAGATGTTCTCTACATTTGAGTGAACATCTGAGTGCAAAGCAGTAACAATAACAGGCATTGTGAGAGATTGTGTTACATTCTTAAAGAAATAATTTTAGTCACATGATATATTTTAAAAACCTGAAAGATGAATAAAATTCATGAATTTGAAATTCTCAACTTTTATGATTTTTGGTGTCCTTGAACGGTCATGATTTAAGCAATGAAAATTGTAATTCTCAAATTTTGAGATTCTTAACTTTTATGATTTTTTCGGTGTCCTTGAACGGTCATGATTTAAGCGAGAAAATTGTAATTCTCAAATTTGAGATTACGTGATATTTCGGGACCGGCTAAATTTTTGAAATTTTGTTTTTTTGAAAATTTGTCACTACCTAAATTTTCCCCCCTTGGGCCTTCGGCCACGTGAAATTTGAAGTCTACCTAAATTTTTGAAATTTTGATTAAACCCCGCAAAAGTGTGACATCCGGCGCAAGCGAAGCGAAGCAAAGCGAAGCGAAGCGTCGCGCCGGATGTCACACTATATACTACTAGGCCTATCATTAAATACCTAATTACACACACATTTAACATAACTTATTGAAGCATAACTTTCTTACAAATAGCCAAAAGGATAACAGAGCATAGATACAAAAATGGAAGAAAACAAAAAATCCAAACTTTACCCCATGGCGTTCCAACCTTTACCATCTGCATGGAGCAAAGATTGGAAATCAGCTACTGTTAATTAATGATTAATTAGACGATGATTGATATCACCTACGATAATAAAATCACTCAAACATATAACTCATATTCCAAATGACTGAAATATGTCGTGTTTAGTTAGAACAGATATCGTCAATGGGGTACAGAGAAGAAAATTCAAAAATTTCCAACATTTACCCCACCTTCCCCTATAGGATTCTCCCGACTGCCTATTTTCTTCGGGATTCCTGTAAACCATTTTTGCAGCATTATAAAACCTTTTTGCTAAAGAATATTTCATTTAAATCCCAAAGAAATTTCGTTAAGGATGTTGAAGGTCAAGTCCTGCTGGATTTTTAGGTTAATATCCCTGATGAAATCCTTAACGAATGTGCATTTATGGTCCTTTAGGATTAATAAGGATTTCTTATGAATTTATTTAAATGATGTGAATAGTAGTCTTTATTATCATGGTACTCAAGGATTATTACAGGGTAAAATATTTTTTCAAAGAATCGTATGCATATTTTCAAAGAAAATGACGTTATTTTTAAGGATATCTTTTTTCCTATTTTGATTTTTTGGATTGCCAGAAAACCGAATTCTCTTTAACTGTGTAACCCTTGTACTTTACTGATCGGAGAAAATAAAGCAGTCAAGTATTCAAAAGTAAACACACTAAAATGTTTTTGTTCGGAAATCACATTAGGAAGCTGTTGACACCACAGAATTAGATTCATCTGCGCGCGCTTCGGTTTCCTAGAAAGGAAGGGATATATGTAGCCTAAATATCGAGATGGCACATCACAGAATTAGACAACTTGCTCCTTCTCGAATGAATAATTCGTGTGTCGCTTGCTATTGGAAATGGCAAACAATGAGCTGTCAGCAGAGGACTCCAGAGCCAGTGAGAGATTCGTGTGTGCTGTGGTATCATTTCCCATACACCAAAACACACATCGTTGCCTGGCGTCGCGATTCAATACATGCATTCTACAGTGAGGAATGCCGTAGAGAGGATGTAAAAGCATCAAATGAACTACTTTTCGTACGCATGATGATTTTTTAATAATGATCGGAAGGGCCAACATTATGGAGAAAACTTGTGCCCAATGATCTGAATTCTTCGAATCTGAAGGAATTTTGGCAATCGAAGCACTTTGCTGGAACTCACATTAATCTGCAAGCGACGCATGACTATTTTCCTATCTCTGTAAGGTATTAGGAATTCCTTTTTGCCCTCTTAAAAGGTTCCTCGATGTGCCGGCGATTTCGTATTAATCACACTTCTAGCAAACCGAAGCAGATAAACAAAATATTAAATTCTGTGGTTGACTCAGTAACATTTTTATTCATTTTGCAATTTTTGATATTTATCTGTGCGATCCATGCGTTGCCGTTGCTTGGCAGCGTCTGGAATATAGAAGTGAGGCCAACGCAACTTTATCATAAGTCACATAATTTCCAAGATGCATACTGAGCTACAGCATGTCTAATATATAAAGCTGTATGTAGCCTATAAGTTATTAGAGTTATTAGATAAGTTATTATATGACAAGTTATTACAAGTTAAAAGGCATCAGACACGAATCTTGCACTTCATGAAATCGAACTGATTTTATCTTTTTTTCAATCAGAACACGTCAACAATGTTATTAGGGAGCGTTAATAATGCAATCAATTGTAAAATGTGTGAAATTATGATACTGCAAACATCAGAAAACATTATATTTATCAACTAATTAAGAAATGTCAAGGATAGCAATGCGGTGTACATCATAGCAGAAAATGGCATCTATATAGGTATAAAATTCCATCGTGTATAAAAATCTAACAATCCAAATCTAACAACTGATATCAATTGCATGTTATGCTTGCAATTTGAATAGAAATGTTAATTAAATTGAATGGACTAGCAGCTCGCTTCATGTCTATGGATAATTAATCACTTTTAATTTGTCCAGTACCAGACAATCTATTCATTCCTGAAATAGTTCTAAATAAATTGAAAGCCCGGACTAACAATGGAAGACATCGGTGTACATTCTATCAATATTGAAAACTCATAACTGACCATAAGTACTTGGCGCTGACTAATTACTAGGTCTGAGAGAAATCCACTTCATATCTAATGGAAAAATAGATGTCTATTGGTTTTTAGCAATTTTGACTGGTGTCCGATTGCTTCCAAATTCCAGTTGAAAAAAATATTCCGCTGTCATGCAATTTGAAACATGACGAACTTCTCTCGCTGCTTGTTCATACACTGGATCAGTGTTTCCTAACCTTTTTTTACCAAATTTCCCCCTAAGACATTTATTGCCCTACAAACGCACCCTTATTTCATAACACATTTTAGAACACTTTTGTACGGAGAGAAATCGAAATGAATCAAAGCAAAGACAAACCTTTTTAATGGATAAAATAACCATCTGCTCTTGCTTATCACTCCTTTGCCAAGCGCTGTGAACTTAGCATACGCTGTGATGGAGGACATGTGTGATACCTTCTGTCAATTTTGAAATAAGAGTTATCAGAGAAATCGACTTATGCTTCTTAGAACCTGAAAACTTAGCACTCTTTTTTCAAAATAACAACATGTGAAAATCCGCAAGAAGATCGCGAACACCCTGTACACAACTATGAACACAGTCATCTAATAATCACCATCATCATCACTAGTCGTTGTTGTGCCACTTCTGTGCGAAGGCCTCTCCTTTCCTCCTCCATCGAATGCGATCTTGTGCTAGTCTCCTCCAGTTGTCGTCGATTTCGTGTAACGCGTCTCTCCACCTTCCCAATGGTCGGCCCCTTTTCCTTGTTTCTTATCGAGGTGCCCACTCCGACAGCGTCTTAGTCCATCTTTCGTCCTTGAGTCTCATCGCGTGACCAGCCCATCTCCATTTTGACTGTTTAGCTGTTCTTATAATGTCTCGAACTTTTGTTTGACTTCGAATACACATATTTGTTTTTCGGTCTCTTTTTGTTATTCTCAACATCAGTCTTGCCATGGCTCTTTGTGTCACCAATAGCTTTTGTTCCATTTTCTTAGTAAGCGTCTACGTTTCACATCCGTATGTCACTGCTGGGAGCATGCATTGGTTGAAGATTTTCTTTTTAAGACAGATCGGGATTTTGTCATTTTTAAAAGTTTCGTAATGTTTTCGAAGCTTATCCATCCTTGTTGATATCGTCTACTTGTTTCTGGTGTGATGTTGTCATTGGCACACACTTCTTGGCCTAAGTAGACGTAGCCTACTTGTCTTTGTCTACCTCTTCGATTTCTTCGTCTTTTGGGATAACCCGCTTATTGGTAGCAAAATTGTTGCTCATTACTTTAGTCTTCGTTATATTAATTTTAGGTCGCTTTTTGCGCTAACCGTGCTGTGTTGGGTTAACATTTCTTGGATCTCGTCACAGCTATTTGCAATAAGGACTACATCATCTGCAAATTTCAGGTGATTCAGTTTTCTACCGTCTATGTTTATCCCAAAGTCATTCCAGTTTAGCTTTTTGAGTATGTTTTCTAACGTGGCTGCAAATAATTTCGGAGAAAGTGGTTGGTCGTCCAAAGTTATTTCGCACGTGGCTTCATTGTAAGTGGCTTGAAGTGTTTCAATGAGGGTCTTCTCAACTGATTGTTCTTTCAGAGCTTCCATCACTGATAACATTTCCACTGAGTCGAAAGCTTTTTCAAAATTTTTCAAACGACAAACATAAAAGGAATTTTGTATTCCTTTGCTTTTTCGATCACCAGATTCATTGCATGGATGTGGTCTATTGTTGAAAAGCCTTTCTTCAATCCAGCTTGTTCGAAAGTTTGATTTCCTCGAGAAGATTTGCCATTCTGTTTGAAAGGATTTTTGTGAATAATTTGTACGTGTGGCTGAGAAGGCTGATCGGTTTATAATTGCTCAAATCTTTAATATCACCTTTCTTGTGTAGGAGAACTACGATCGCGTTGGTTCATGCTTTTGGTGCGTTTGTTGATAGCAGGCAAAGTTTGAACATGCCTATAACCCCAACAACATTGTGACGTTTCGTAACGTAACAGAAACGTTTCACGAATGTCTCAATTGAACGTTTCGTAACGTCCGTTTGTCCGTTATTATTACGTGACGGAACGTTTCAGCAAGTTGCACGGTAACGTTTCAGAAAGTCTCAACGTCACGCTATTTTGACGTTTCGTTACGTTTCAGTAACTCTATACGCAACACTATTTCAGCGTTTCGTTACGTTTTATTAAGTTACATGTGACTTTTCATTAAATCACACTGAACACTTTTCACCTTTTAAATAGAAATGAAATGCCTTTCTCTATTATATGTTAGGACATTCTTCAATATAGCAAGGCTTTCTACTTCTATTTGATACATAATGCTATTCAAGCAGAACTCTATGCGTTTTTTACCGTAAGAAACATTTAGGAAAACGTTGAGTACCGTCGTATAACTTTACAGCTTATAGAGCATCCAAAGTCCCCGTTTTCATTCATTGATATAACCAGTCTCAAAAATAGAGTCAAGTAAAAAAACATCATTGATATACTTCAAGTATAATTAAAAACAGTATTATTCATCAAATACAAAATTTCTACAGAGAAACTCAATCAAATGGAAGTATTGAAACAAAAGTCGTGAACAAAAAAGATACCAAGGCTGGATCGGTAATATCTCGAGGCACTGCAGTTATTTTGTTCATAATTCATTTCTAGAATATAATGCGAAAAATAGAAAATTAATATTATCAATATTTATTAATTGTAACATTGATAAATATTATATTTATTAATAATAACAAATAATTTATTAATATAATATTAATTGTATTAATATAAAAATAGAATGATTTAACATTGTCAACAGCTCTCCAGCCATGTGAATTTTATCAAATATGTACATGCTAATTAAAACAATGCATGAAGCCGACCAGACATCACAGAGGTATATGTAGATCGATAAAATGGACTAGTAAAAATATTTTACTCAGAATTCATTCAGACGTCGTCATGAGAAAATATCTGAGCTGATTATTCATTTGATAACAGTGAAGTGTTAGAGTCCTTTCATACATCACATAATAAAAGGCCAAAAAATCATGCTATCTTAAATCAACCATAGGGCCTATCTGTTGCTCTGATGTCATCAGTCTCTGTACATCAGTATAAAAATTAAACCATGAACAGACCGTATATGAGTAGCCGATATTGAAAGGTTATTGATACATTGCATAATCAGATAAAGAAGGCCTTTCATCATCATCAGACGATGACTGCATAGTTTCAAGCTTGATCTATGATTACTTCTTTGAATTGTATTAAAACTTGCGAAAATATAATTAACAGAGGTGACAGGCCTACATGTTAGGTAAAATTTAAGCCAATTGTCATACTACACTCATGACAGAGAATGAATTCAAAATAGGTGTGAAATTCTAAGAAACAGGATCAATATCTAAATGGTCAACTTGTTTGGGAATACACAAAAACAGCTGATTTTGATTTAAGTGCAAACATAATCTGAGGATTTTGCATTTAACAATTTAAATTTATTTATTGGTGGATCTATACGTGTCATTCCATTTTCCTACATCAATCATAGTGACCTCGCAGCATCTTGAACATTTTCTCTGAGAACGTTGATGAATAGGAAAGTGTAGAAAAGAATAACAATCACTTCGTTGTTTGTTGACACGTGAATATTGAATTGTTATCAATGAATGCGATAAACAAAATTTTGTAGTATCAACCCCCTTTCCCCTTACAAAAGCAAGTAGCATGGAATAAGTATCAGTGTAAACCGTACAATGCGAAACCGAGAAAGAGATCGATACGAAACCGATAGTTTGGTGTAGGACAGCGGTTTAAATACGAATTTTTGAATATCCTTATGTAGGGCCTATAAAATAGCTTGGTGTCGAGCATTTTGCTAGTTGCGTTTGCATGTAATATCCAACGAATAGTACAGTTAACATAGTGGTACTCAGCCTTAGGTGACTATCTGGTGAGACAGGCTTACATAGGCCTAATCTGTACCGCAATCATCGCTTCATTGTTTGAGATTGCTGATTCAATACATTGCATGCATGTAGTATGCAGTGTGGCTTGGCAGTTTTGAGAGAACTAATTACATGTCAAGGACTTAAACGGCAATTCAGAAAATGGCTTTGATTGTTTCATCAGAGTATTACTGCGTTCAACTTTGATAAGATAATGGTATTTAGTTATGAAAAATACTTAGTGTGACCGTCGACACTTTGATGGTCGAAGTAGTAGCTTTCAAACATGAAGCTTCTGGCTAATCATCAATGTAAAAGCAGCAATAGCAAAAATCATCATTCCAAGCAATCTGAGATTTATCCAGAGCTAAAATATCTGAGATCCACAGGCCAAACTACGTGCATGACGATCAAATTATTGGTATGGCGTGGCCATACTTGCCATACCGCCTTCCGGCGCCTATGGCTAGCGCTGAGTACCAGTCATTAGACGACTGATCGGCCTAAAGCTGAGAAAAAGCTCTGAAACATACTCACTGCTTTTTTAACACCCAGCTCACTACGTAGGGAATCACACAAAATCCCGCACTGAAAACGTAGAAACACGCTCTGCACTTCGTAAAATATTGTGACCTTCCTGTGTCATTAGTTAGGCAGTCAGAGCTAGTTTCTACAGGTAACGAGGCCAAAAATGAGACTTTCGCAGAATGATGTACACCCTACGCCTACTGCAAATCTGCGTGTCTGTAGAGTTCTAGTGAGTTCCTCTTCTTGTCAGACACGATCAAAGAGAAACACATGTTAATCCAATAGGATGCAATCTGCAGTTTTTTGCAAAAATGAAAATCTCTATGTTTTATCTTACTGAGTGAAAACTACAAAGTCAAGAGGTATAATTTTTGACATGCTGTGACTTCAGGTCATTTCCTATCATATGGATGTGATATTATTGTGCTTCCGAGAGGGGATGCATGCGAAATTGTGGTTCAATGTGGATGAAGTCACCTAACATGTTAGTGTTTGACGACATTGGGAGGCTTGCCAAATCTGAATGTGTTTAGCTTCGTAGACAGGGGTGTATGAACATGATAGGAAATGACATGAAGTCATGCCATGTCAATAATCATGCACATAGACCTGGTACTCTCAGTGAGAGATAACATGGAATTTCTCATTTTTGCAAAAATCTGCAATCTGCGTCCCATTGGACTAACACGTGTTATTCTTTGATCGTGTCTGACAAGACGAGGAACTTACTAAAACTCGGCAGACGCCAAGATTCGCAGTATGCATAGGGAGTACATCATTCTGTGAAAGTCTCATTTTCAGTCTCGTTCCCTGCAGAAACTCGCTGTGGCTGACTGGATTAATGACACAGCGAGGATTCTGGAAATATACTGCGGTAAACTCGTCTTATCGCAAATTTATGCAGTAAAAAGTGCACTCTACACACTTATCCAACCTTAAGACGTGTCGAGTGAGAGAAGGTTATAAAGAGAAAATAGGGTACAATTAAAGCAATTTTTTAGGCCGGCCGATGTATAAGGATTACAGATTTCTTCAATCACTATGTCTACTCGAATCGAATCTCGAAGCTTTGCAGGTCCGCAGTAGGTTCCCAAGATTATCTAGTATAGGGATGTCTATATGTGGCTACTACTCAAACTGGCTACCATAATCTACCGGTCTAATTACTTCAGACATCTGTAGCTCAGTTCGCAGTGATGTGTATTTACACTAAACTGCATATTCATAGTCAAACTATCGCTAAATTATGAATTGATCAGGTTAGCAGCACTTCTACATTAGAAATATTTCTCAATCAATAAAGTCAAGACTATAAACTAAATTAATGAGAAAATTAAGAATATAATGGAAAAGTGTCCCCTCAAACGAATTACATGTATATACAGAACAATCTTCTACGCATGCATTTCTTCTGACTTCTCTGATCAAGTGCCAAACTAATAGCATGTTTTTGAGTAGGCAGAGGTTACTATTACGCCGGTGGCTACTACACCGGTGAAGAGGGAAATGCTGATAGGCTCATAAGTAAGCAAAATGCAAAAATTATCTACGGTGCATGGAACAATACATAAAAATTTTGTTGTATTGAGTATCCTGGAGTCTACTCTGTTCAGGACCTTGGAAATACGCTTGCTTCGCTTTAGCAGCTTCTCACAAAACTTGTGTGAAGCAAGACGCTTCTGATGAGTCAAGACGCCTTCTGACAAATATCTCTCGCTATGTTGAGTGATTTTGAGTTTCCCAAAGATAACTTGGTAATAGACATGGAATAATAATGTACTGGGTCAGCCGGTGTAACAACCGCGAGGTCAAAATTGCTTCGGTTCAGCCGGTGCAATAGTCTGCCTATTGAATTCGTGACTAGACAATAGACATTTTCGACAAGGGATGGGTAATTTTATTAAGAATGACTACCATGTAAGTTTTGTAGCAGATTGAGCATGATATTGAGTAGATATACTGTCTAGTTTATGCAAAATTACACTGAACTACGTTCGTTGCCAGTTATCTGTTGATGTAATTAAATATCCTAAGCGTCCTAACATATCTATAGCAACTTAATAATAGCAATTTTAAACAATGCCTAATTTAGTAATCAGATTTATCAAATCTATCAATGAAATGTATCCAGCAAAGCCGAAGCTCAATAAATTACTTTAAGAGAGGTACGAAGAAACACATGTGCGTTCGCCAATACACATGATCAGAAAATGAAAGTGATTGAGACAGAAATATTAATGCACATGTGATGTGTACTGTAGATCCATGTACTACTGCAATTTTTTTTTAGATGTGATGACAGACAGATGATATTCTTTGTCTCCAAATATAAGTTCAACTACAAAATCCTCTTATCTGATTAGTATTTATTGCCATTTATTAGGAAATGAGGAGACGTAATGTGACCTTTGATAACGTCACGAAACGTTCCATTAAGTTTTAGAACGCAACTTTTGATTTTGAGCTTGCCGAAGGGAAAGCAGTTCCGACGATAATTAAATCTTATTCAGTCGACCAAAATCAAGGTGAAAATTGACGTATTTGATAATCACTCCAGATGTCTCATTGGATATCTGTCATTTCTCTGAATGTAGTTTTTTAGTCTTTTTTGATACGTGATGAAACTTTCACTACAAAACGTATTTAAACGTTCCCAAACGTTACATTATATGGCAAATGCAAATTTTGCGAAAACACTAGTAACTTTAAAAGATTTCCACTTCATAAGTGACAACATTCATTGAAGAAATAAAACTTGACTGATTCACGGATAATTTACATACTCTGGTATGCAAATGGAACGATATGGATCATTACATATTTTTACGGTTTGCATAATAAGCATTTTTGAAAAAGCTACAATTTCTGCAAAACTTCAATGTCATAGTCAAATACGTAAATCGGATGCATCATTGCCAACCACAACACGATAAATTTCACTTGAAACTTTTGAGACGTTTTGAGACTTAAAAGGAACGTTTCGGAAACGTTTCAATGTTGATGGGGTAAGTTGTTGGATCACAGGTTGTCTGCCCGTTTTCAGAATTTACGTCGAAATCTTGTCTGGGCCATGCGCTTTTCCTAACTTCATGCTGTTTAAGCAATATCAAACTTCTTTCTCAATGATGTCTTCGTTTATATAATGTTGCATATGTCGACAGAAATCTTGCTGTTATGCAGGTATTGAGAAAACCTTTGCATTCTCTCTGTTATTTCTTTTCTGTCGATGATAATTGTTCCTGTTTCATCCTTCATGTTTAAGATATTTTCTTTCCCGGTTGAAAGTTCCCTATTCAGCTGTTTTATACTCCTATTGTTTTCAATTGCTTTTTTCACCAATTTAGTATTGTGATTTCTGAGATCATTCTTCATGTTCTTGCTTATTGCTTTGCACAATTTAGCATATTCAATTTTTTCTGTCCTGTGTACACAAAATTTTTCATTTCCCTTCCATGAACAGGCAGTACTGGATACATGTTGCCAGTAGCAGCAAAAAGCCGACCTGACTGCATAGTTCATTAATGGGAGAATTGTGGCTGGTGCTTTCAGTCTTTATGTTTGGCTAACAGTCAATTTGAGCCTGACATCTCCGCGAATTTGCCGATTCATTCACTTTTTCTGGAGAAGCTCAACGACAGCACTAAAGCCGCATTCAACCAGATAAGTTGAAGGAAATTGAAGATTGTATGGTAGCGACGCTGAATGAAGCTTTGGGTAATGTGCCGCAGTTTCTTTACTCACATGTGCAAACCATGAATGTCAAACTAGGCTTTTGCAGCTTACACAATTCGTCTTGCAAATTTGACTCGATGTCAAATATTTGGCATCGCAAAGGCTGTGTGGATCAGCTGCTCCAAATCAACTAATCGAGTTTTGAAAACATCTCGATGCTGTTCCAAATGATCTATTATCGATTTATCGTACATACCCAACTCGCCGAAATAGTAGATAACTGCTCTACAGTTAAAGCAAGAAAAATCATGAGCAACCATTTGTCTCCATAATTCGAGTGTGGAACTTACATAGTACTAAATTGAATCTAATCAGATAAAACAGCAAAATCCCTCGAGCCCCCCCCCCCAATCGCCACATTGGTCCCTCCTGCCCCTTTGAGGATTAAAATTACCCCTCAGTGGGGCGCAGTTGTGTCATTTCAACCTAAGTGCACACCCTCCAATTTCTTTTTGTGTCAAAACAACCTATCCGACAAATGAAAAAGTTAAACGTTCAATTTAAACAGAATATTCGACCATAAAGTAAGTCAAAATGAATGTAGGACATTGTTTATGTGAAATGCTTTATTATTTGACTTATTTTACAGATTGAAAGTCTAGTTTCTGTTTTGAAATGTCTTACCAACTTGACAAACGTGAAAAAATTGTAGCTAAAAGAAAGTAGATTTAACATACATATCCCATTTAATTAAACAAAATTTGGGTTGTAGTTTATTCAAACATGATTGACAGTATCTTCAAACACAAATGACGTGAGCATCTGTTTTCAGGCGATTCAACAGTGAAGATGTTGCGACAATGATGGAGGAGGACAGTGGTGGCTCGGAGAATGAAACTTTCGTTAATGATGCCGGTGGATCTAGTCATCTAGAAAACAATGAGGAATTCGGGAATGTTGTAATTCTGCATAAGAGAAGAAAACGAGAGATGGAAAGATCGTGGAATGGAGTATACCAATAGGAATGATGAGAAAAAGATAAGTCAGAAAATTGCAACTGGTTGTATGAAAAGATGATCGCAATCATAAGATATCTGCAATTCAAAGTGAAAAGATTTTTAATCAATTTTATGAGTTAAATGCCAACGAACAAGATCAATTTATATCGGGATGTATTATTGAAATGGAAGTTAAGAGAAGAAGGACGGAAAATAAAGAAATTCAAAGCACACTTGCAGCAGGAAATACTTTTTTTCAGCAGATTCAGGGTGCCATAACATTTTTGTTGATCGTTCCTTCTTAGTACACTTGAAATAAGCGAGTCCAGAATTCGTACAATATCAAGAAAACGCAGAAAAAATGAAACAAGTATTATAAAAATCGATCAGCGTGGACGCCATCCCAGCTTTAGGCGTGTTCCTGATGAAGAGAGGCAGAAAGTCAGAGATCACATTGAAAGTTTTCCTTTATACCGAAGTCACTACAGCAGAGAAAGGACGGATAAGCTATTTCTTTCACCTGAATTGAATATCAGGAAGATGTATTCTTTGTATAAAGAGGAAGCCTGTAGAAAAGATGAATGACCTGAAAAGGTTTTGTATTATGAAGTGTTCAAAGAATTATCTATCGTTTACGAAGGTAAAGTCAGACACTTGCAATAAGTGTGACAAGCTTAAAGCAACCGGCGACAGCCGATCTGAGGAACATTTACTTCGCCTAAACAAAGCTGAAGCTGTTTGTGAGCAAAAAAGGAAGGAAAAACAGCGGTGTTCTAATGAAAGGGATTTTGGAATGATAAGTTATGACCTTCAAAAGCACCTTCCTTCTCCGAACTTGAGCTGTTTTGAGAGCTTCTACAAACGACAACTGTGGGTATACAACCTGACAATATATAATTACAAACATGGTCCACCCTGTTGCTACATGTGGTCAGAAGATGTTGCCAAGAGGGCTGGAAATGAGATAGCATCTTGCCTATATGATTTTATTTGCATCAAGTTGAAGAATAATCCAGAAATCGAAGAATTTAAATTGTATTCTGATTCATGTGCTGGACAGAATAAAAATCGACATATTCTTTCAATGCTCAAATTTCTGGCAAAAACAACATCTTTGTGCAAGATAACTCATACATTTATGGTGCATGGACACGCACACATGGAATGTGATTCCGTTCATGCCATTATTGAGAAAGCGAAAAAGAGAATGGATGTAATCGTACCAAATGATTAGTTCAATCTTGTCAGAATGGCCAAATCCTCTTCGCCTTTCCTCAATGTAATTCCAATCAGTCAAAGTAGCTTCTACAAGTGGGATAAAGTATCAGAGGAAATATTGAAATTGTCGAAAGCTGGAGAATTCAAGTTTTCATGCATCAAAAATTACTCCATTGAAACTGAAGCCCCGAATTACAACTACAATATGCATGATGAATATGAAAAAGCAGGCATCGATGGAAGAAGCACAAAAAAGCTGATGAGGTTTAGAACAAGTAGGTTCCAAATATTTTCATAAATGCATGTAGTATGATGGCTCAAATAATAATTCTGTTTTCAGTGCTACTCAACGCCTCCCGCCATTTCGGAGAAGAAGAAAGCAGATCTCAGTTTGCGACCCTACATCCGTACATACCACCCATATTATGAAAGTTTGAGATCGACCTCAGAAAAAGATGAACACTGTGACTTCATTTGTTTTCAAAAAGGCCCATGAATATTTAATTTAAATATTTAGAGAAAGGGCCAAAATGTTGTCATTAGTCTATTATTTTCCCGATATATTTTGCTGGCCAACGGACAGCATGATCACGGATGTAGAAAATGAAGGTTCAGATTTTCAAAGTTATCTAGTCCTCGATGTTTAAACTATGTCACTTGTTTATCAAGATATCCTAGATCACATCATCCCACGCATTGCGTAACAGATAATGGATGATTTTGAGGTCATTATAGAACTTATTAACCGAAGGCCGCTAGGCCTGAGGTTAATACATGTAAGTTATATATGACCGAAATAAATCATCCATTATCTGTTATAATGCATGCTATAGATACGGTATGTTTCAGAAGAGGTTAATAATTTCCATAATTACCTCTGTACACGGATATCTCTCATAATTACCTCTAAACACGGATATCTTGAAGTGTATATCTTGTTATTTCACAAGTTTTTGATTAACATTTTTTCATTATGAAACGTGACAGGTCACCATGCTATGGTCAATTTTACATGATTATTGAGATTCAAATTTCTAGAGATAGAAAGCATACAATTTCTAGTATAGCACCTTGAGATAAGGATATGTCAGTTTGCTGGCTGCATAATAGCAATAATAATCGGTCGGTGAACAAAAAAAAATGGAAGATTTTATTTATCTCATGAAAAATTAACAAAAGCAAATGGTAGCCTAATTGAATGCGCATGCACTGAATAGCTTAATTTTGTAAGCCTATTCCTATTATGCGTTGCATCAAACGCAGTTATCTGCAAAATATTATATTTCAGCATCTCGCATTTGAAGTTGTAGATCAATAGGCTATATCGACAAGATTGCTATTTTGATGCCCTTTTAAATGGCATGATTTTTGGACCTTCATATATTTTGGAATGGTGAATGTTTGTCTCGACATAACGCATTGTCTAATTTTCACAAAATTCTGATCAACATTGCAGAAGGTTAATGTATTGCAACACAACCAAAATGATGTTTGACGGATTATGATAGAAAAATAAACAATGAAAAGGTTGCAGTAAAAAGAGGTTGAATATCTAGTGAAATTTTGTGAAGGAATGCAATGTTTTTGGTTGATCACACTCAACGTAATAATGACGAAAGCAACAAGAGGAATCATCCAAAGAAACGCTCTAGCTCAACAACGATAGTGACCTGGACATGGTATGTTAGTAGTGATACCATGACAAAATCAAGTGCAAAATAAGCAACCCCCCCTCTGGAGAGCGGAAGGAGATGACCAAGGATGTGATGGAAGGCTGGGTCCGAGAGGAGGAAATCGTCCCCTCCCCCCTTCTGGAAGGAAGGAGGAGCAGCAAGGGTAGGATCTAGGAACGCCAGAGTTAGAAAAAGGTGGCTCTTGGACGTTTTGGGATGAGAAAGTCCGTATTTCGGCATGAAGGAGGGCTCGGATGGACAAACGGAGGGCCGATGCGGATTCTACGTGAAATTTTGGGTTAGGGAGGTTGTTTCCAGCGGAATCGGAGAGAAAAAGTTCTGACTCCCCCTCTGGACGAGACTTCCAACTTTGGTTCTAGAGATGGTAGAAAAACGTGCAATAGCTCGTTTGAAAGCTAAGAGTAAGAAAAATGCAGTGGATAGCATCATCTGTCCAGGTTTTCCTGGGTTTAGAGAGGAAAATGGCAAGAATCTCTGAAAACCGACAGAGTTAGAAAAAGGTGGCTTTTAGACATTTTGGGATGAGAAAGTCCGTATTTCGGCATGAAGGAGGGCTCCGATGGACAAACGGAGGGCCGATGCGGATTCTACGTGAAATTTTGGGTTAGGGAGGTTGTTTCCAGCGGAATCGGAGAGAAAAAGTTCTGACCCCCCCTCTGGACGAGACTTCCAACTGTGGTTCTAGAGATGGTAGAACGTCGTGCAATAGCTCGCTTGAAAGCAGCTAAGAGTGAGACGAATTCAGTGGAAGAAACGGCGTGTCTCTACGTTCGTTCGTTGAGGTGTGAGAGTGACTTTAAGATTTTTGCCCATCACCAAAAAAACGACAGAGTTAGAATTTTTATGAAAATGGCTCTAGCGGGTGAACGAAGCATCGTATGAGAAAACTGAGACCAGATTTGGAATCAGCGTGCAATTCTCCATCTAGAGGGTGAGTTTCAAGTGAATCGGAGAGAAAAAGTCGAAATTTTTCTTCACACTGGGTCTCAACACGGGATTTTTTCGTGAAAATGTTAAATTGTGGCCTACTTTGGTGACGACTCACTAAGGAATGGAAGTGAATGAAGAGCTCGGGTTTCTTTTAGGGGCAAGACTGCACTTTGTTCTCTAGGATCCTATCTTTTCAGATGCGTGGAAGGTTTTGTTTCCAAATGAGAGCATGTTTAAAATCGAATTTTTGTGCATTTTCCAAGATTTTGGATACTTTTTTTCAACTCGGCTTCTGGTCATCGTAGAGAGTCGAGGGATGGCTTAAATGAAAGGTGAGAGCCAGAAAACGTGACTGTCAAAATTTGAAGTCAATCGGAGCACTAGAACCGGAGATAGAAGTGTTTAAAGTTTTGGATGATTGAGATTACGTCATCAGCTGATCACCACAAACTACATAAGCTGGAAACCGAATGAAACATTTCATTAAGACGAGAGAGATTGTCAAAGGTAGGTCGTCTCTCCGAAGCTCCGATGATAGCATCGGAAATTCCAAATTTCGGGTTTCTGAAAGAAACGGACATAGAAAATTTCATTTCTGATATCAGCTAAGGCGTCAGACTTAAAGGTTAGCCAGGAGATGGCCTTAGTCTCCAGGCCATAAAAGACTCCAAAACTTTAAAGGCTTGTAACTTTGTTTCTGCAAGTCCTTTTGACTTGATTCAAAAAAGATTCGATAGCTACTGATCAGACCTATATTTACAGACCACTTATAAAATTTCATAAGTAGTGCTAACATGCCGAAAAATTTAAATTCATTATTTTTGCAGGTTTCTGGGGTTTTCGATCCTGCTGAAGTCAACTAAAGGATTTGTCCTGATGTCTGAGCCAGTCTTTACATTATACAAGTGAGCATTGCACGGAGAGTTTTGCTGTAATATTCCAAAGACAGGGTGTTCCTTCGGGACGGCGGATGATGCCGTAGTGGTAAGTGTGTCATATCTTAGACCCAAACCTGTGGGGTAACTCATGTTGGGCATTTGACACAGTTCCCAACGTAGCACTTTGAACGCCAATCGGTTGAGTCTTATCTATCTTGTCATGGGTGGCCACTAAACATCTCCATTGCAAAACGCTTGTGAATCACGGCTTGCTATCAAGCTGGTCAAGGCAACGACTTGGGATGTTTCCTCTTGTAAACAACTCCACCGGTTTTTATGTCAAAATCGGGGCCCGGATACCAACACAGTGACATGACGCACGCTCTGTCCCCGAGAGGTTGGATTTGTGGGTCGAGGCCTTAGAGATGGGATAAGATCCCCTCTGAGTAATGCCTGCAACGGATTCAAGAGCTTAACACCTAAAGTGTTGCTGACTTGCTATCAGGCCTTTGTGAAATCTCGTCTAGCCTCAGTAACTCAGGGTTGTCAACGTCTATCGATTGTCATTGTAACTTGGTAAAAATGACAGGGTTACTGCAGGCATTGACGTCAAACCTTTTCGCGTCATAGGGTAACCCGTCTTTGTGTTGGGACTTGGTTACTGAAAGCATGGTGACTGCCGATGCCCATAGTTGGTAAAACCGCTGTTGTCATGTCAAACGCATGGCCAAATAAGGAAGATCTGAATCATGGCTTTGTGCTCACTGGATATATAAACCGTGTCTTCTCTCTCAACTTCATTCCTGTTTCAAGTTGCAAGACGAACGGCGAGTGCTCTGACAAGGATTGCTATCAAACTTTGGGTTTTAGGATAAAGCTAGGAATCATACTCTCTAAATTTGGTTGATGATTTTATTCCAACGTTTGCTATCAAATGTTTGGTGACTTAGTCTTTCAATGCATATCAGCAAGTAGTATCCTATAAACACTTGCTATCAAATTTTACCCTATCTTTACAGAATCTTTACAGTGACCAAAACTCCACGATTTATCATCACGCAATGCTCCTGCGGCTAATAAACTAGGGGTAGCGAATACCGAAAACACATCAAAGAGGGGACGCTGGACCAACATGAGAGAGTACATGTTTTTAAGGTCTGCGTTCATCATAAGGTGGTGTGTGATGAGGATGATGTTGAGGGTTTCCGGAAGGCGCATGAATCTTGCCCATTCGGAAACATTGGTGCGCTGTCGTTTCGTATGTGGATGAGTGAATTAATTAAGGCGAAGGAGGAGTTGGATGCAGCAGTTAAAAGTATTGAGGGTGCTGTAGCGAAGGAACAGGAGGCAGTGGTGAGTGAAGAGGAAGTAGAGGTAGAAGGAGTGATTGAGCGGGCGAGTGATGAGACTAGGAAGTTGATGGTCTCATTGTTTGGGAGTGAGTTGTCTGAAGAGTTGGATGGTGAGATGGGTGAGTCTGCAGCTACATCATCGCCTAGGAAAGAGGCGCATGATACAGAGGCGTTTGTGAGGTTGAAGGATCACGTGATGGGTATGTAGAGTGTGAATAGAAAAGTTTTGGAGGAGAATGCAGAGCTGAAGGCTAAGGTTGATCGTATGAAGGTTATGAGAGGGGAGTTGGAGGAGATGCGAGTGAAGGAGCAGGAGTGGTTGAAGGAAAGGAGTAGAATGATGAAGCGAGTGAACGCAGTTGAGCGCTTAGAGTCGGAGTTGATGTGTGAGAAGAATGAAGTAGAGCGGATGCGAGGTGTGGTGAGGGAAGTGAAAAAGACGAAGGTGATTAACAGACAGTTGGGGAGCGAAGTTGAAAAGTTGTGAGAGACTAACAGAAGAGTAAAGAGGAAGAGAGTGTATGAGGTCCACCTTCCCCTCTTTGAAAACAACATTTGCGATGTGCCGACCCTCACGGACGATCCAAATGCGACACAAAGTTGTTATGAAGGCGAAGGTGTGAGATGTCTTCATTTGTCAATTGAAATGAATGGCGATTTGGAAGACTTTGTCGTACGGAAAGTTATAAAGAAAAAGCCGAGTAAGTCCCTCTAAAGTCATCTACTCTAAATCGTCTCTGATTCACTGTCTTTTCCTTTCAGACTTCTTGCAGTAGTCGTGGAAGAGACAGTAGTAGTGTCGGTGGACGGAGAACGCCCTATGAGCCCTCTTAAGGGTTACCTTCTAATGCAGCTAAAGCGGTCCCAAGCCCGCCACATATCTTCGGATATGGAATGCAGAGGGGAAGAAAAATGATGAAATGAAATGGGAGGCCACCCTTGCACCACATCCAACACACCAGACTTCTCTCTTCGGTAGTGAACAAGCTCTGAACGCATAAGTTACTTTACTGTATCGCAGTCGATTGCTATACAAGTATTGAAGAAAACGTAAGTTAGTAAAATCAGCAGAAAAAACATAAGGAGGGATGTGATGTTCCAAATATACTTATTTCGAAGATTGAACTCAACATGATGAAACATTGATGAATAATACTACGACCAAATGTAACAAGTCTACCGTTTATAGAAATCAACTACATGGTATCAGTAGAGACTCGTTGCCTCTAAAGTATAGTTAGTAAAAAGTCGTCATGAAAAAATACTTTATTTGGTCTTTGATTTGACATCATTGAAACCCGTTTTACTAATAGCAATGACAATATGGTTTATTTTATTCAGAAGCAAATGGTCGCCGTAACCATGAAAGTTGTCCATCCGAGAAATAATCTTCCGCAGATGTCGTGTATAAAACTCAAAAGCATCAGTAACATATTCTCGTCCGTAGGAACGAAATTGAAAGTCAACACTTTCCGCTTCTTCACCTTGTGGAAAATTGAGCCTTGATGAGACTGTCTTTGAAATAAGATATCAACTCGGTAAATATTTCTCGTGTATAGTCTAAACATGCTTCCAATTCTGTCTCCTCCCTTTGAAACTCAAGGATGTAATCTTGTATTAAGCCTCCGAAGCTCTCTTGATGAAAACGAATCGTGCAATCATCATGTTTCAATGTATTGACTTCAGGTGCCATGGTTGAGTCTATTGCTAAACATCACTTCTGCCTTAGACGATTTCAATAACGTGCTACAAATATGCGTCCGCACATCGGGAACTCTAGCTCGTCTGTGATTGGACGAGAGGTCTCATCCATTCACCGCTTAGGAAAATCTTATAAAACGTAGTGCACCAGCTTTGCTTTTCACATTTATCTTTCACAAGGTGAGTGTCGGTGAGCTCCTGCCATCAGGTTGTTTTGACTTACCATCAAGTTGAATAGTCTCTTGCCATCAAGAGATTCACTTCTGCTCATAAAACATATCATCGCTGTAATACCTCCTTTGCTCGAGCGTTCCTTCGGGACGGCGGTAGCGTCCGTAGAGCGATAGCGTTGCACGGGTTGTTCGTCGTTTGTTAGATCGAAACCTCTGAGTCGTTGCTCATGTTCGGCGTTCGACTTCATACTCAACGTGACGCTTTCTCTCGCCAGGTCAGATTACTTCAGCCATTCGACAAAGGTTAGCCTTTATGATATGGAGTAGAGAGAAATGTAATTTATTACATGTCACTTCAATGGTTGTTACCATGATAAACGTTGACTGGGCAAATGAAACGATTCTCATTTTCCTTTTCAGTGATTGAAGTTTATACCTACCATTAATCCTCTACAATCGACTGTCCATCATGGAATTCGCAAAAATTGAAAAGTACCGCATTGCGGCTGAGATGGAGAAGGCCACCATCGAGCAATGTAAGCATTTGTATCAAGGTTGACTCACTCTATTACTAACATCATTAGGGTAGACATCCTAATTAAAATCAAGATCTCTCCCTTTATTTTGTTCATGTTTAAACGGAATCCAAATTTTAGCTCTGCTTATCTTTGCTGCCATTCTTTTTCAGTGCATCAATGTATTCGTAATAAGGAACCCGTCCCCCAAGGAGCAATCGGGGAAGCCTATGAGCGGCTTGGCAAGCGTAAGTATCTTTAACATCTCATGTTTAGGCTGTTTCAGATCCTCTGCATCATCCTTGTCTCAATCTCTAATCTCTCTTTCCTCTCTACAGATAGGCAAAGATGAAGAAATGGGAAGAAGCCGCGAGGCGGAAGTACCGCGAGGAATTTCCGACCCTACCTTCCCGTCCATCAACCTCCGCTCAAAGTCCGATTCCTTTCTCGGGCACCGTCATCGACCCACCTCCACCACCTGCTCCGCTCCCTGCACCAGTCCCTGCTCCCCGTCCCCACGTCCCTCCGACACCGAAGCCCAGGACCCTTCCACCCTCGTGTCCCACTTCTGCCTCCTCCTCGACCGTCGGTGTTGCCAGAGATCAATTCCTTAGATGGTAAGTAACCGTGATTGGGAAATAGGGGGATAAGACTTCAAACTTGAAATGTTGATCATGTTACTAATCTCTTTTCTCTTTTTCTCAACAGATCTGGCAGCCTACCTCCTGGACGGTGACGTTCCCTCCCGCCCCATCATCATCCCTGCATCGCCACCACCACCTGCAGCAGCATCAAACGACCTCCCTCTCCTCTCCGTTCAGTCGGTGGAGCGTCTTTTAGAGCAGGAAATGGAATTGGAGATAGTGGGAGAGGAGAGGGAGATTGAAGTCGAAGTGAAGAAGGAGGACTTTCGATGACAGCGGTGTGACAGGGTCTTCGCCAAATCCTTCAATTTCAGACGTCACACCGCTGGCAATGCCTGCAGAGGAGGAAAGCGCCGATCGATCCCTCAACGTCCCAAGTGTGAAGGTTGTGGACGCTCGTTCTACAACAGCACCAACTTACAACGTCACATCGAAGGTGGATCCTGTAGCAGTGTGGGGCAACCACCGCCGACAACAGGTAGGAAGCATCCTTCATCACACCTCGGCTTTTCCTGTTCTTCGTGTCAGAAGACCTTTCCTACAGAGTTTGTTCTTTCTTCGCACACACTCTGTCACACTCATCCCACTGAGCTTTACACTGACAACAACGTCACTCTAAGGCTGAGCAAGTTTTCCCTTGAGGGGCTCGTTCGTGACTATGAGATGGAAAGCTCTGAACCTATACAGGATATTCATCCATTCCTGTCAAATAACATAGGTTTAATTCATCAAATTATGGCGAGTTTAGATAGGTTTTTGCTCAAAGGCATGTTTTACGTCTCTGCTCGTTTCAATAAAATAGATAGCAGTACGGGAGAAGTAGAGTCTACTGTGACGATTAGGATAGCCTCCTGTGCTGTTGATCTCATAGGTGATGTGGACGAGTGGATAGAGAGACATGCGACCTATCTCGTCAACAACCTGGAAAAGTTCCTGGAAAGAGACAGCGAACTGGTCTTTGATGGGATCGAGAAAGTAGACATTAAAATCAATCTCTTAGAAAATTTGCAAGGGAGCGGTTGTTTCACCCTCCCCAAAGCACTGGCTGACAAAAAGGCTGTCATCAAAGTAGAGCGTCAGTCCCAGTGTTTCAAGTACGCCGTCCTCTCCAAACTTCACTATAATGATATAGGCATAAATCGTGAACGAATTACTAAATATCGTGAATGGGAGGATGAGCTTAAGTTTGACGGGCTAGATGTCAACACATTAGATTTTAAAGACATCGCCCAATTTGAACAATTGAATGAAATTAAGATCGTTGCCCATCTCTGGGAAAAAGGTCTGAAGGGCGTTAGGTATAACAACCGCCAAAGTAACTTCGACCGGGTTGTCAATCTTCTCCTAGTGTATGGCGACAACCACCCAGAATGGCATTATTGTGGCATTCCTGAAATTTCAAAGTTGTATCGCCACCAACAAAGTTGTGATAACAAGTATTATTACTGTGATCGCTGCACACGGCGCTTTAGGTCAAAACCATTTTTTGAACAGCATTATGAGTGGTGCTCTCGAAGTAAGCTTCAAATGGAAGTGATGCCCAAAGATAATTTTTATAGGTATGAAGAAAAAGTCAATGAGCTGAGTCCAATTCGTGTCATTTATGCAGACACTGAATGCTATATTGATAGTGAAGATCAGACTCATCAACCTGCAGCCATTGCCTGTTATGAAGTTTGGCATTCTTACTATAGGAACCAAAATAAACTGCATGTGTGGCAAGGTGAAGACTGCATCTTAGAACTTTTAAAATTTTTAGATAAAAAAGCCCGTTTTCATCATCGCTATGAAACGGAGCTCACTAGGAAACCCACGTGATTCACAGAAGTCGATAAATTAAAATTTGATAGGATCACAAAATGTCCCCGCTGCTGTTCATCCTTTGATGAGAAGCAGCATAAGAAAGTGAGGGACCATTGCCATCTCAGTGGCAAATTTAGGTCTGCCTTGTGCAGTAAGTGTAATATCTCACTTAGGCTCAAACGGCGAACGCTCATCGTCATCTTTCATAACTTTAAATGTTATGATGCGCATATTCTTCTTCGCCATGGTCTAGGACATACGAAGTCATGGTCGATGAACGTCATAGCGTAAAGTAAGGAAAAATTCATGTCTCTGTCGGCCAAAGTTCACGTTGACAAGACAAAGGAGGTAAAACGTAGCTTTTATGATGTTAAATTTATGGACAGTTTCCAGTTTATGTCTTCTTCCTTAGATTCTTTGGCTAATAATTTAGACTCTCTTCCCCTCACACAAAATTTAAAGAAAGACTATCCTACTATTAGGGACAGTCTCATGCGACGGAAAGGGGTGTTTCCCAATAGTTATTTTAGTTCTATGGACACATTGAAAGAAACATCCCTTCCGTCCATCGATAAATTCAAGAACGATTTGACGGGTGAGGACTGTTCGCCTGATGACAATAGCCATGCACAGCAGGCATGGCAAGAATTAGGTTGTCACTCGTTTAGTAACTATATGCTTGCCTACTTAGAATTAGATGTTTTGCTCTTAGCCGTTGTCTTTGAGGCTTTTAGGAAAGTTACACTGGAGCAGGACGCGTTGGACCCCGTCCACTACATTAGTTTACCGGGGTTGTCCTACCAGTCAGCTTTTTAAATGACTAGGGAAAAAATACATTTGTTAGACGATCCCGAAATGTACACCATGTTTGAACGCGGAATCCGACATGGACTGACGTTTGTCAACAAGCATGCTGTCAATGAAAAAGTCGATGGTGAATTTGACACCCACCTGATGTACATCGACCAAAATAATTTACATGGAAGTGCACTGTCGAATCCTTTGCCACAATCCCACTTTGCTTGGCTTGAACCCCATGAGGTTGAACACTTTTCCAACCCCCAGCACATTTTAGGACTGGAAGATGAGGCCGACATAGGTTATTTGTTTGAAGTCGACCTAACCTATCGAGACTGCATTAAGAATAAGACATCAGACTTTCTTTCCTCTTGCTCCGGAGTCTGGCATAGTGACTGATGATATGTATTCTCCCTTCATGGAGCAACTAAAATCTAAGTATGAAGGAGAAAATAAAATGAAATATCGTCCTGCTAGAAAGCTGCTGCTCACCCAGTATGATAAAGAACATTACATTGTTCATTACAAAATTCTCAAATTTTATTTAAGGATGGGCATGCAGTTACAAAAAGTGCATAGGGGTGCTCAATTTCATCAAAAAGCCTTTTTGAAGCCTTACATAGATTTTAATAGCCAGAAACGTGCTGCCTCCAAGAATCCTTTTGAAAAGGATTTCTTCATATTTAAGAACAATTCCCTCTTTCGTAAAACCATGGAGGATGTAAGAAAACGCATCGATTATAATTTGGTGACTGATCCTGAGGTAGCTAGAAAAATGCATCGTTCGCCACTCTTTGTATATGCTGATGCCATTACCGAAGATCTGGCCGGCATTAAGATGATTAAACCCAAAGTAGGGTTGTGAAAACCCATCTACATAGGTCAAGCCGTTTTGAATCACTCCAAGCTTGAGATGTACAACCTCTACTACCACACGATAAAATCCTGCCCACTTATCCATCATGCAGAATTAGTAGGCGGGGATACTGATAGCTTTTTCCTCGCACTCACCACTAGGAAAGGCGTCAGTAAGGAAGATATTCTGCACCAGCTAGAGCCACACTTTGATAGATCCAACAATCCCACAGAGCATCCACTTTACTCGACCTTAAGTAAAGCAAAGCTCGGTTGCTTCAAAGATGAATGCGCCGGCAATAGGATAGAAGAGATGATCTTGCTTCTCTCCAAGATGAACTCTATGAAGTTAAAATCATCAGAGCCTTCCATAAAACGGGCGAAAGGTATCTCGAAGTCCATCGTTAGGAAAATGACATAAAGAGACTTTCGAGATGCTATAAATTCAACTAAAATGAGTTAAGTCAATATGACGATTTTAAAATCAAAGGTACACGAAGTCACGACAACAACGTTTAGGAAACGGGCGCTCTCTGCTTGGGAAGACAAGCGATGCTGGATGAGTCCAAACCACTCATTACCGTATGGCCATCCAGACACACATCTACCTCCACCCAAGAAACAGAAACTTTCTGTTCCTCCGTCCGACGATGTATAATGATGTATGCTTCCTCTCTGTTGTGGTTTTATGTTTTGTTTTTCTCTCCATAGCGTTTTCTATGGGATGTTGTAAGTCAGTGCCTTGTAACATGCATCCAACTCCTGATCACAACATATCATCGATGGGGTATCCAGTGCTTTTGCAGACTTTGTTTTGTCCCTGCACAGTTTCCTGCACATCAGTGACTTTGTTTTCTCCGTGCATAGTATTAACTATGTGTGACTTTGATGAAATGTCTTTTATTCAATAACATATCATGTACAGACTGTCTCGTTTTTCTTTTGACATAAAGATGGGATTCTCACTCAATAGACAGAAGTAAAAGTTTTGATCATTTTGCAAGATGGGTAGGGTTAGAAATAAAGTAGTTCTTTGTAATGTTAGGAATAATGTCATTCACAAATGGTTAAGTAAATAAATGTACCATACACTAACGATTAACATTCACTTGTGCTATATAAAACCCTAAATCCATAAATCCAACCGTAGGTAACCCTATCCCCACAGATTATGGACTTAAGCAATTTATAGGTAAAGTATAAAATAAAGTCATAACCATGTCAGAGTTTGTAAGTTTAAAAGCTAACATCCTCAAGTTTCCAATGAATGTAACATAATGAAAATTTCTTCGGCTTGAGAAACATCAACTACTTTGCTGACTCATGTCTATAAATAGCTCTGACTCATGAAGTGGTAAAGCACCAGTCAGTTAGATAAGAATCTAATCAGTCATGTTCAACTTTTTCACCGATACGTGTGTGGGCGTGTCATTCAACATCGATGGCGCCTCACGTCAGACAGCGTGACCTTTTCACCAACAAGTGTGTGTGGGCGATAGTTCATTGCGATGACTCACACAAAACACATGATGTGATTAACACGATTCTATTAACTGTGACTCATACAGATAACGCATTAAAGATTTAACAATGTCAGCTACTTTATGATATCATGTAAACCAGTCATGATACAATGTCCGTTGTGAAACACTGCAATATGTACAGGATGCCACTTCCGAATCAGAGCAGCAGGAAAGAGTTCAGTTTCATAAAATATACAATGATTACTGGTTTTAATGTTTGCTAGATTCACTAACATCTTCAATTGAATAGACACTACTATGTTCTTCAATGTCAGGGGACTCAGGCGTAGATGAGGCATGAGTGTTCGCATTTTCTTGACGACTTCGTAACACATGGACTGCTTCACGAAATGAGAAAGGTTTCCTAGGACTTGGATTTTGCCGCAGCGAAAGATTTGAAGATTTCGACCGTTGCTCATGCGAATGACCAACATTTGTGGACGACCGCGATGATATACTGAATCGGGAAGATCGGCGTGCAACTGTTCTAAATCGATGTCTCTTCTGAGATTCATTTCGCGCATGGCGTTGATGATGCGGATGGGGAACATGATTCACAAATGACATGAGGGTTGAGTGAACTTCCCTTTTATACTTTTCCCATGAGGGTTTTGGAATCACGATGTAGCAGTGATCATTATGTAGAATCATCTCTTGAATGCGAATAAATACAATGCCTTCTCCTACGTTAATGACACGGCAAGAGTTGGATAGGATAGCGCGATGCAACCTTCCTAGTTGAAAGTGTTCTAGAATTATCTGAAGTTGACGTTTCATATCATGAAATGTAACACACTGGCTTTTCTATGACACATAGAGGCATGCTGATAATTTCCACATGATCATGATTCAAACCTGAGTGAAGAATGTAATGCCTAAGAAAGAAGGAGAGAGTCATGTTCATGTGTGGCATGGTGAGTGTACATTTTCTTTCTTGATACGGTGGCCGCTAGGCCGTGGTCTCATAAAGACCGATGGTGCGTTCTCAGTGTGTGGAGAGTGTTACTGTAGTTGATCATCATCAACATGGACATCATTTTTGAAGGTTATGGAGACAAGATAGGGACTCAACGTAAACAACCTTCCGTCCCTGCACGGACCCATGTAGATGGTTTGAATTTTAATTCAAAGGAGTAGAATCCTTTTCCCAAAATGGGGATAGGTTTGCAATTGAGTAAGTCGAATTCGTTGCCCTCCTTTTCATGGATGATGAGACAGTGTCTATCCATGTGCACATACATGTATCGTCTTTCCATGATGGGAACTTGTGGCCGCTTCCCATTGTGTCGAACAATTTCTTTGGGAATGGAGAGATTTTCTTTCAGAAATGTTTCAAGAGTATTAAATTGTAACCGTGTCCAATAGTCTAGCGATACATACACAGCGATACCATACTGTGTTGACATAATCTTTAGATAATCCATCCGATGACTTGGAGTTTTTATGGTCACGACTTCTCCATGATGAGTTATCTTTTGATTGAAAGCATTTTTACCCGATGCTAAAGTAAGGGAGTTCAGTGTACCCAGTGCGAGAGCAGAGGAGTTGATGGCTTCGAGCAACTGCATGGTTAGCGCAAGGACGGAAATGATTGCCATGAACTCAGTCGACCGTTTTATAACCACACGTAGCTCCAATCACATGCGTTTCCCTTTTCATGTTTTCCTTGTGTTTGTTGCGTGAGAAAGAGTTATCACACGTGAACTTTTAAATGCGTGGGTGGAAACCTTCCCTATGACTGACTGTCCTCTTACAAAGTTGTTCTAGTACTCACAGACTTTAGTGACACACCCCTTCTAGCGAATAAAGACGCATTCATTTGTCTAACAAAGAGCCCGATAGTAATGCACAAAGCGCAATGACTCATTTTGTGATACGCCCCTTTTCTCGAACAAAGACGCATTCACTTATGTAACAAAGCGCAATGACTCATGTTGCTCTATACACAATTACGAAATACTCAGTTAAAAGAAATCTTTATTGCATCTACACAATATGTCGACCATCAAACAAAGTCGTGGATGTAAACACACTCAGTTGAATCATGATACGTTTAACAACGTATGCATTTCCCACCATCCATTTTTCTATTCTCTCCATAATTTTCTCCATATGTTGTACATAAAGTTGATCACTAAGAGTAATCCATTCTGTGCAATAAGATCCAAAACGAAGTCGTTTTTGCAAATCTTTCAACTCTATATAAGCAACGAGTCTACCCTTCACATCTTGAGGTTGTAAACTCTCTATCAATCTTTTGAAGAGAGGAAGGCTTTCAGTTGCTGCCACTTTCATATCATTCATCTTTACTTTAAATGTAAGTTTCCAATCTTGCAAAAATCCATCGAATCCTTGTTGATCAAGTGTCAAATGACACATGTGGTTACTTAAGGTACGATGGGCCATCATGAACGTTGTAACTATAGATTTTACATTGCTTCAATGACTTCCACTATGAATAAAACAGAAATAACAATCATGTTCCACTGTAAGCTTATTCAACATCAGTCAAAATTCACAAGTACAGAATACACTTCATGAAAAGATCATCACTCATTCACAAAGACTAAATACATATTTTACTTATACCCATGCTTTTGACAATAATATAGACACAGTTCATAAACATCATAGAGACTACAAAATGCCAGCGTGAAGAGAGTTTTGCAATGTAGGCGGCTTTATTTCTGGTATTACAATGGGATGGTGGTCTGTAAAGGTGATGCCTCTCACCGAAACATGCAGCCATATCAAAAATCATTTCATCTCTAAAATTCTTTTGATCACAATGCATGTGATAGTCTTGTCTTACACGATCTACCCAACATGGTAAATATAAATTATCAATGTGCAACTGAAGTGTGGTTGCTTCTCGTTCAGAATCATTTCCTAATATTTTAACAATATGAAAACCTGACAGCCACCGTTTGAAATCACTTATCAAATACGTTTCATTCAGAAATCCAATATGAATCAAAATAGAAGGATCAAGTTCATGCACATTACCTCGTGACCATTCGTCTTTGTGTGGAGGACAGTAGGCAAATCTATGATATACACTAACAACAGTTTGATCGCTTTCTCTCATTGCAATAGCACTCAACTCCTGCATTGGTGTCCCCTCACTGTCTATGAAGATGACAACCTACAATATCAAAAAGACTTAATTGCAAGATAATAATTGAGCAGGAACTTTACAAGGATGTCTGCCCTTTACATAACAAAAGATACATACAACATGATTACAATGTTTTAATTGAACATAACACACAAGACCGCGTTTTCCACATTCACTACATACTAACTGATTACAATACTTAAGATTTCTCTTTGGTGGTAACACCATCTTTCTTTGATGCGCGACGACGTTTACGTTTGGTGATAGGTTCTTGATACTCTTTGACACAAGAATCAATGACTTTCTCAATGTGATCAAGACCTGTTAACTCAGGTTGATGATGAATTTGAGTAACGCGCAAATTGAGAGAAATCAAATTCCCGTCAGATTGATGAGGTCCCACATAAACAGCAGGCACCTCAATATGAAAGGAATAAAAGCCTGCACCTAGAGATGACAATTCTGTTTCAACTGACTGTTCAACTGTCACTCCTGAAGTGACTTTACAATACTTGTTTTGTAAAATGAAGCACCGGGTGCCGCGATACAACGGTTTATAATAAGAAGTTTTCTTTTCTGGCCACAACTGTAATAGTTCAGTGGGAATAAGAGCCTTTTGCCTCACAAAGGTGCTGACGCAACCAATTATCAATAGGTATACTCAGGTTTTGACCGCAACGATTTACTTGCGTATCCACTTTTGGTAAGTATATCGCCGGCGTTTGAAGATAGAGTCGAACACCGTTGTAGCGCACTTGTTGTATGTAGGTAGGATAGCCGTGTATTACCTTTTCAATTTTCGAATTCCATTGTTCGAGATGTTGAGGATTCAGTGATGCAGCAGTAGGAGTAGGATTCATGGCCATGGCAGTCTGTAACGAAAGAATACCACTAAGTACATTCATGATCATCAGAGAAAAGAAAATCGTTAGCTTAGCAGTGACATGTGAGGTGGCCCTTAAGAGGACCTTTTGCTGCGTTCACATTATCTAAAGCTTATCACCAAAGTCTAACTCTTCGTCATCGTCCAGTAAATTAAAAGTCTTGGGCTTAGGACCCGAATTCAATTTTAGTTCCTTAAAGGATTTGAAAGTATAACTCCATCTTTGTGGCGGCGGTGTAAATTAGACTTCAACAACGGCCACACACTCTTCTGTTCCTCTGTTCTAAAATGATGGTAAGGTTAAGTCCACACTGTCATGATACTCACTTGAAATGAGGGTTGAATCACAGAAATTGAGACGGAGAATCAGTTGAATGAGTCACACGCGCTTTCCCAGTAAAGAGAATGAAATGAAGAGAAAAGGGAAGATCATTGCTTTTATACGTTCTTGCGAATCCCCATATAACAAATTGTTAGCCAATGAGGGAACTCCATTTCTCGCCTGACTTCGTTGCGGCACGGTACAGGAGGTGCGCGAAGGAACTGACTCATTTTTACTTTTACAACTCTCTCAAACCATTCTTTGTCGTAAGAGTGGAATCAGGTTTGACATGATGAAGTATTCAGCGATTCATGGCATTCATTCTCTAACAGGGAGACATTTGGTAACTGCATCGATTTAGAAAGCGACTAACCTTTCGTAAAGTATCATTCTAAACTTTGCTTTCATAAACTTGTGTTGCAGTATTACTTTTGTGAAACAACATTATCAAACTTTACTTTCACAAACGTGTGTTGTGCTATAACTTCGTTTTCACAAAACTTTCATAAACTTTCAGATTACATTGTCATTTCATAAACTAGTGTTTCATAAAACATCATGATCAAACTTTCTAACTATACATCAAACTGAGTCGCAGTAAAAATTTTGTACAACATGATAAACTTTCTAACTGCACAAACGGAAGAAACCTGTTCAATAATAAAACTATTTGACTACACTTGCATTTCATGAAACATGATAAACTTTCTAACTACACTAACGAATAAAACTTGTACGACAATCAAACTTAACTTTCACAAACTTGTGTCACGGTAAAACTATTTGACTACACCAAACTTTGCTTTTGCAAAACATGATAAACATTCTGACTACACTAACAAGAGCTTGTTCACTACCGAAGAGAGAAATGAGCTTGTGATTGCGTGTGGCGCATGAATGTCCCTTCCAGTTCATTCCATTTCATTTAGCCTCGGTCTGAGGCAGTCTCACAGCGTTGGTGGAGAATCTTAAAGAAAGCCTACGGGAGATGGCTAGAGCACTCATGACCGAACGATTGAAAAGAGTCCGTTGAGATCGGTGTCACATGCCCAACATAAGCGACAGCTCAGCGGTTTCGATCTAAAGTATGACACCGTCCCTTGCCCTCCTTCCATCTGTGGCAGTGCTCGTCGTCCAAAAGGAACGCCTCACCGTAGGAAGTATAATATCGAAGGTCTCCACCTCACGTTGAGATGACTTGATTTTATCCTATGCACATGAATGTCCTAACTTGATAGCAAGCCGTTTTTAAATGTAGAGAGTGATAGCAAGTCAGCAACCGTTTAGGTATTAAGCTCTTGAATCCGTTACAGGCATTACTCAGAGGGGATCTTGTCCCATCTCTGAGGCCTCGACCCACAAATCCAACCTCCCGCGGACAGAGCGCGCGTCATGTCACTGTGTTGGTATCCGGGCCCCGATTTTGACATAAAAACCGGTGGAGTTGTTTACAAGAGGAAACATCCCAAGTCGTTGCCTTGACCAGCTTGATAGCAAGCCGTTTTTAGCTTGGAGAGGGATAGGAAGCCGTGATTCACAAGCGTTTTGCAATGGAGATGTTTGTAAGCCACCCATGACAAGACAGCTAGACCGATTGGTGTTCAAAGTGCTACGTTGAGAACTGTGTCAAATGCCCAACATGAGTTGCCCCACAGGTTTGGGTCTAAAATATGACACACTCCCTTGCCACACTTATCACTACGGCATCATCCGCTGTCCCGAAGGAACACCCTGTCATTGGAATATTACAGCGAAACTCTCCGCACCATGCACGCTTTGACTGATTTTGCTTGACAGCAGCTTCCTAAAGGCAAATGTGAAATGTAAAGACTTGTTCGTACACACTTATAAATGCCTTTGTTGAATTCAGCAGGGTCCAAAACCCCAGAAAACCTCCAAAAATAACGAATTTAAATTTTTCGGCATGTTAGCACTACTGATAAAACGTTTATAAGTAGTCTATGACTTGACCTGAATCATGACCTCTCGAACAAACGTTGAACAAAGTCCATCCGATTCCTGCAAGCAGAGAACCATGCATTTAAATTTTAGGCCTACTACGATGGCCTGGAGACTAGGCCATCTCCTGGCTCTCAACTCACTCTGACAGCTTAGGTGAGTGCGGCAATCGAAAAATCTGCCTTGGTATCCTACGAAAACCCGGCTTTTGGAGATTTCCGATGCTATCATCGGAGCCCGGAGTTCACCACCCTCGACCAAGTCGGGAGGAGAACTGATTTCCACAAGTAGAGACTCCATTTATATAGTCCAGAGAAGTCGGTCTTTCCTGCCTCCTGCCTTCCCGTCATTTCCAAAAAAACCTTCTCTGGTTTTCCAAGTATGCCTGCTGGCTTGCCTGCCAGGAGGAGTGGTCGGTTTTCCAAGTCTCGTCCGATTGAGCTGGAGACAACCTTCCCGACCTAAAATTTCACGTAGAGTCCGAATTTGCCCTCCGTTTTTCCATGCGAGCACTCCTTCATCCCGAAACATGGCCTTTCTTATCCCAAAACGTCCAAAACCTGCCACATCCTAAGGGTGGAAACACCAAAGTCTCACAGGAGGGGAGGGGGGGTCGGTTTCTTCCTCCCGGTCCGATCACCTCCAGCACATCCTTGGCGAACTCCTTCCTCTCTCCCGGGAAGGGGAGGGGGATGAGTCATCCGTGCACATTTGTCCTTCCGTCTGGGATGGGATTACTGACGTCCATTAGCTGTTCATTAACTTGTTATTTGTTATTTAATTTTGTTCTATTTTGCTCTTTAATTATTACTTTCATCAAACTTATGATTTGCAAAAAAAGCACAAACAAGCATGCATCATTATTAAATAATACTGTGAGCACTAGCTCTATCGATTGACTGTTAGCAATTCTCTTTGCTTAATGAATTTGCATTTCCGATTTATTTGAACTCTGTACCAGTTAATATCTCTTTCTACTTGGCAAACATACTTCAAAATTTATTCATTCATCCAATCTTAGGTTTATCTTTAATCTTTATTACATATAGCTGTATGTCATAATATGCCGCATGTTGTAGTGTATTGTACAATTATTATGCATCAGTGGTGGGCAACCGACTAAGGATAGCGGGCAGCAAGGAGTGTCCCTCGAAAAGGCTCGCGGGCTACCAATTTTCAAAGGCAGTATTAGGCTCAAAAGTCCTTTATTGAGTACTTTTAAGTGTACATTAGAACTACTTCCCGTATGTGTACATATGTGTAGTGATCCTATTGCACAACAAAATTCTATTTGTGAATGTATACAACATAATTGAGCGCACCTAATTTGCTAATATTTAGGAATGATTATTTACATTCTACAATTCATGTGAGTTTTGAAGAGCGAATAGGCCTATAGCAAATCATGGAAGCTTCTCTTTTGTGCAAATAAACGGTAATTTGACTTTTTTGTTGATATGACTGACATTACCTTATTTCATCAAATAACAGCGGTCAATAAGTGCAGTGCACCTAATTTGCTAATATTTAGGAATGATTATTTACATTCTACAATTCATGTGAGTTTTGAAAAGCGAATAGGCCTATTGCAAATCATGGAAGCTTCTTTTTTGTGCAAATAAACGGCAATGTGACTTTTTTGTTGATATGACTGACATTACCTTATTTCATCAAATAACAACGGTCAATAAGTGCAGTGCAACTATTCACCTGAAAGCCTTGCAAGATGAAATTGTTTATGTTACAATTGATCATGCTACATGTACCTACGTGCACAAATGTCACCCAATACGGATTTCAAAAACCGTGCATGGCCTCTACAAACGGTAGTCGTGCGTTAATGCCAATCGAGTACAAAATAAATTGGTGCAGTTGTATGCAAGTGAAATTCTACAAGAATATTTGAAAAAACTGTTGACCTGTCAAAATCATGCAGTTGGATTCCTCCATTCATAGTGTAGGTCTACTTAATATAGCCTCTTTCGAGGTTCATTGAGGCGTGGTTTATTACGTACTGAAACATGGTCGACATGACATCGAATACCATGTGACATAACATAAACTTGCGCAAGTGATGACCATTTTTCGCTTCTGCGAGAAAATATTCATTGCGAAAGGATAATGGTTGGGTCATTTGAATAAGAGATTTGTGCCTTCATGCCCGAGTAAAAAAATATGCTATGCTTAATAGGTAGTTTAGTAAGCACCATAGATAAACTGCCAAGTTTTATAATAACTGCCTAGTATGGCGCTGCGTAGGCAACCAATGTTCTGCTTAGTAAGCACCATAGATAAACTGCCAAGTTTTATGATAATTGCCTAGTATGGTGCTGCGTAGGCTGTCAATGTTCTGCCTAACATAAACACTATAAATAAACTGCGAAGTTTAATATTAATTGCTTAGAATGGGACTGTTAGACCCAGCAAGCTGTGTGTTAAATATGACAACATCATGAGATCAGTGCGCTTCCCGCAGTTGCTGCCGATGAAATTTACAAAACAATTAATAATGAAACTTTTCATGTATTAACATAGCAACAGCTAGGACTCATGCACAATATACAACTGGATAGTGGAAAAAATTTATTCACATCAGATAAGAGCATACATGCAGTTGTTCCAATTCTACGATGCGCTGAAATAAATAACTAGATAAAAGTAAACATTCATATAAAAGGTAAGAGAAACATACTTCCTTAATTTGAGGAAAGCCCGAAAGCGAGAGATGATGTCGACTTCCAATTTACATTGTTTTTGCGAGGCCTTTCATCACTACAAGAAGCTGCCTTCGGCTATCTTAGCCTCCTAGTGACTGAAAGGCCTCGCTAAAGAATAAAAATTAGAAGTCGAATGCATGGACTTTCCTCAAATTTGGATAAAAATGTCTGGCCCTCTAAGTCTCTTCAGTGAAATACTTCCTTAAGTTTAAGAAAGCAGTTCCAAAGTCTTTTAAAGGACCCCAAGTTGCATTGCTTATAGCAGTTTCGTCGTCGTCGTTGACAGTCTAGCAAGGTTTTCGTCTGGTCTAACAAATGACTCAACGCATGTAGAGAACATATTTTCACAACTTCATCAAAATTCTGATTAAAAGTTTTTGAAAAATATATAACAATTTTCAATATTAATAATTACAATAATGTCTATCATCTCACATGAAAGCAAAATATCGACGGCACGACATATAAATATAGGAAGATGCTGTCTGCCTCGATATATTTGTTTGAATAAAATTTGGATATGTAATGACAAAGGAGAGAAGGTAGGGTACTGCAAATGATTATGCTCTTACTTTTTCCATAAATATATTAGAATACATTTCTGGGCCGCCTTCAAAAAATAGTGGTGAATTTTGACAGATGATACAGTGAAGAGACCATGTCAACGGTTAAAAGCTTCTTATCAAACAATGTTTGCAACAATATTTTAGCAGTCCGCAAGTGCACATCGAGAGGCACTGATAGTGGAAGTCTCCTTATAGAAGGCAGAGGCCACATACCTTTAACACTGAACATTGTTTTGTCAGCACTTGGTTGTCGATGAGAATCTCCTCCCAAACGTAGCGGCTTTTCGATAGGAAATATCGTCTTGTGAAGATCAGTCGCATGAGCCTCGAGGCGAACATGGGGATATCCGCATCTAAAATTGAGATAAGCAACATCAACATAGGCTTACTACACGATAAAGCTTCATTTTTTGCACAGGCACACGAAATTTGGGAACCTCCACTAGCGTATTATAAAGCAAATAATTGAAGAATTAGTAATTACGGTATTAAAAAGTAGGCTACACTCAAACTCAGCAAATGTTAAGCCCTCCTCCGCAGTTTAGAGACGAAAATCTCATCTCTCGAACTTTGAGATGACAACTCTCACCCTCGCCGCTTGCTGCAAGGTTGGGCAAAAACTTGGGGTCAAAACCCAAAATCCAAGTTTAAATAAATGAATGAAATCAAGTAGACGAAGTGCATTCTTTGTATTTTGTGCTGACATAAAGATTCTTCTATAGGCCAAAATTCCTATTGGGCCCATGAGAAGTGAGGTATTAGCGGGAAACGATTTATTATTGCAATAATTAATGTAATTAGTCGCCTAAGTACATGTATTACGTCATAAAGTTTTCTTTTAATTTAACCAACACTGATATACTGACTAATTGAAGATCTTTGATTTAGTTATGATTGAGTTACACATTGCTCATAGCAAACCAATTGTTTTTCATTTTATCATTCAGAAATATAAATAGGCTTGATAAATATTATAGGTGTGCAGTAAGTGAATGGTTAAACATATTTAGAATGCGAAATCGGAATGATTTTAATTTTTGGATAAATGTCGGCCATCGCAGAAAGTTAAGGGTGAGAAGATAACTGCGAAGATGTAAAATATGCGAAATATATAAAATATGCGGAATATATAAAAATTCAATATGCAAAAATGCAGCAAAAGACATGTAAACTTACAGTAGATACAATATGTAGGCCTATGAACTTTCAATGCCCGGTAATCGTCAAGCCCAGAATGAAATAGCTAATAATCACAAGTATTTCACTTTTGAAATATTCTGTGAATCCATTGGAAATTTGATAAAATATCAGAACTTTATGCTCTTATCCTGTAGCTCTCCTAAGATTCAAATCAAAATATTAATTTTTGTAACTTGATCTGTATATATTCAGCATTAAATGAAAACCCAAGTTTTGCATCACTTACACAAGGTCGACCCAAAACCCCAGGTCCAACCTTGCTTGCTGTCACTTCAGCACGTGTGTCAAATACAATGATTAGAACCTACCATAGGAAGCGGTCGGGGAATCCAGGGTGTTCTTTATTGACAAATCAGTTGTCACTCACTCAGTATAATACCATGAAACGATGATTAGAACTGTAAATTTCCAATTATAGCTCTAGTTTATTTAAATCATACTTAGTCAAAGAAAGCAAAATGACTATATTAGGCATTTTTCTTTACTGATGCAACTTGGGATTGTATTTTTAGTTATCGCTGTTCGCATGATATTTTTTGTATTTTTTTCATCTAACTTAAATGAAGTTAAAAAAAGTGATTTTAACATAATGAATTTATGTTTTGAGTTGATCAGACCTTTTGTCTCTTATTATCTCCTAAATTGATAAATGCAAAGGTTTCAAAGCAACTTCCACCTAAACAATCATTAGGGCTCTATACTTTGATGAAATAGGAACCATGAGATTTGTACAAATACTGAAAGATAGACCGAAATACCCTTTTGAGACTAGTACCTATTAAGGATGGCCGACATACAAGCACATGTAATTCACTTAATGCGTTCTCCAAGTGAAATACAACAACGCGAATCCTCAGTTTTAGGAAATAGAAACTGTTGTTGTACATTCGAATGTGCCACACCAATCATCGCGGCAGATAGTTCTTTAAGTAACGTCCATGTTAGATCATGGTCACTCTCATGCACTGTTGTTTAGCTATAGGGTTTTTTAACGTGCAACTGGACACAATTTCGGCAGTTCTAAATTCAAATGTGCAGTTGCTTTTCTTGGTTTGTGCAGTTAAAAAACTTGTAGTCAGGAAACATGTGAATTAATAAAAACGTAACAGAAAGTGGAGTGGATGTCGAGAGATGAATGACAATTGCATCACTTACGTTACAGGAAACAACTATTAAGATATGACAAAGTGTATTTGCTGAAAATTGAAGCTTGCAAAACGATTGACCTTCTTGATTGCTCGTAAACTGTGAGTCTTAAATATTAGTTGCATTGTGCTATAGGTGCACATTTGGAGAGATTTGTTCGCCCTATACTTCAGTTCGCACTTTTTTGTCTGGAGGCCAAGGTGATGCGAGCGTTGCTACTGCCACTGCTTGTATGAATTGGAAATTGCAAAACTAATATATGCACATGTAGTTCTGGCAGAGAACATACATGTACATGTACATGTGCTTTAAGTAGAAAAACTGCTAGCTAGTCATGAAACAAATTTCGTAGGTGACCGAGTCATGGACAAAGAAGAGAAAATTTTCAAATGTATGCCATGACTTGCAAGTTTTTCATGTTGCATGCGAATCATCCACCTCAAAGGTGTTAAAAACGGTTCTAGTAGTGGGCCACATCATGGATATGATTAGCTTTGTGATCAGCTAATTCTATAGTAGGCTACTACAGAAATCAGAATCATTGAAATGATAATAGGCCTGCTGTGAGGAGCAGGCCTCTGCAACTTCTTTTTTTAACAAAAGATGAAACCAAAAGCAGATGCTGAATGTGCACATTTGTTATCAAAAACGATGCTTAACCAAAATTTTAACCTGCTGTTGTTTTTACGATTTCCAAAATATTTTGTTTTCATTGAAACATACTAGCATGCTTAGGGCTTTTCCGCAAGTTTAGAACAGTGATAAATATAGTTTTAAGAAATATAAACCATGCACAGAAATTGTACCCACAACTCTGCACCGGAGCAAGATTTCGGAATGCTCAAATACTTGCATAAAAACCGAGGAAACCATTGCCAAAGTGGCCAGTCTTAACAAAGGAAATCTGCGATCTATAACGAAACCTACTTTTAAGGCATTTTACAAAAGTTAGTTAAATACACATTAAATTGGGAATGCATTGCTAGAAAATTCTATCAATATAAATAATATAAATGAGTCAGGGCTGAAACCGGCCGGAGTAATCAAAGCCAGCAGGGTTGACAACATACGATGTCAATCAAAATTGATCGCATGCCGCTAACTTCAGACACTGCTCTATCATCGACTGTCAAGAGCACATGCAGGCAGTAGGCGCTACTATCATTACTCGTACATGTGTTTGCATTGAAATCCAATCATTCATTTTGATTCCTCGAGATTATTTCCAGTTAATCGAGATATGAAATAATCATTGAATAGATAGGCTAAGGAATACATAATTCTTACAAAATTCACACAGTTGACAAAAAACGGCAGGAGATCATAGTCATTATAGCAGCACAGAAAAAAATCAAGATCCCCTTTCTTTTGAGGTCGATTTCTACTGGCGCTAAAATTATGCTAAAGTTGACGCCCTTCGGCGTCCCGCGCTTTTAAAAGTCGATAGAAACAATGTGGACCTTAGCAGAATGGTGGAGCTTGATTTTTGATTTGCTGCTATAAAAATTCATGTAGGCTAGAATATAGGTTTCTGACAATTTTATTTGAGATAAGCTATGTGTAATTACATGCAAAAATTAGTATTTTTTACTATTTAAGAATCAGTTCGCAACATTTATGATAGAGCACGTTTAGGTAGGCATCTTTAAATATGTTACACTAACTATACCTGTTCCTATAATGCTGTTTTCCTTTTGATTGACTAAACGATTTCCTCTAGAGGGAATGCATAGTTAATGGTCAACATAGGCCCATTAAAATTAATCGGAAGGCCGTGCCCGCGGCCTGTTCCATCCCGGTGATGCTTAATCACAGGAGAAAGAGAACATGAACCGGAAGCGAAAATCCTGAAGCTTGTTATTTGAGGGGGACTTATTGTAAAATCCGGTGCCATAAGAAATTAAAGGCTACTGAACGTTGTTTGTACAAAAAGTCAGGAATGATTGAAAGTTGATTGAATGATTGATGTCGGCACCTCTCTTATAGTTATAAGAGTTTTATCTACAGTTTTTCAAGATCTGATCAAATTTTGTCGAACAAATATCACTAAAAAATTATAATCTCCCAGTATTCATTAGTGAGAGAGGATCGAGGAGTTCGTTGAGTTCCGTTGGTAGCTTATCTCTCATGGCGCATCAGCAACATTGATGCGGGAGCAAAACTCAGGTACCGAGCGATTGATGCTATAATCGCATTTACACATTTATCTAGATGGCTTCACTGCGCACAGCCTAAGTTAAGCTCACATACACTATTTCAAGAGAATGCATAATGTCCTACTGTCTTAAGGAAAATACAGAGCAAGAAATTTGGTAAAATTGAAATTGAACATGCGAGATACAGATGTGCATGTACAGACGTTATTACATAACAAATAATTTTCTGAAGGAAATGAAAAAAATGATCTCAAGTTTAACTATGACTGAAAGAATTCGCGAATACTATGCTCAGAAGACTCCCTGCCAAGGGGAAGCATGATGTAATTGCAGGATATGATTGTTGGCATTTGAAACGGGCACACTTCCTCATTTCGGTAACTATGCTGTTGGAGTGTCAGCGATGAACTCGAATGGTCGTGTCATTCTGCAGTTGACATGTCTATACTTAATATGATTAGCTTCTAGATCGGTCAAACCTAAATCACCATTCTATTCAGCGCTTACTTCATAATTAGTTATTCTTGATATAAATCATCAATTACAAGAATGATCAGGTAAGGAATAAAAGGTGGATTAAGCATCAGCATATTGAGCTCTCGAGTATTCTTCAAAATAATTTCAAAAGACTTTGAAACTTGATACTTTACCACGATACAATTTGAGGAAATGATATTTAAAAAGCTCTAGATTTTGCGAAATTTTTAGTGCTTTTTTCATATTGTCATTTTTCAATTTGATCATGAGACATTTTACCACATTTACATATTTGTTCGATAATTGCTGTTTGAAAGATGTTAATCCACAAAATTGTTATTCACTATCTGAAGAGTGCGGAAACTCGATTATCCCCAGGTTTTCAAATTCGTCTAAAATCTGCAAAAATATATCAATCGTCACCAAGCTTCGGGTAGACGTAGGCCTACTTAAGCATATTTTCTACCTACATCAAAACTTTATGCAGATCGGACAAGTACTTTTTGCATTATAGACGATAACGTGAAGCGCAGCGATGTCAACCGCTTCATTTGACTTCGTCTATTCGACGCATTATTGTTGCTCGTGTGTACATTGTTCTCTCTCCCTCTTCTTCTCATCCACTACTGCCATTTAAAATCTTCACGTGACCACTGCCTTGCCACAACCTTTTTTAGTTGAAAAAATGTTAGTGTAAAGGATCTGGCCTGGTCATCATCGCTTCACGAGTTGTCGGGGAATGACTTTATTGACCTCATCGAGCGCTTAATATCTGGCCTGCAGAGACAGCATACAGTTCAAACATAATGCTGCTATTTCTTAATAGGGATAAGACTTAGCAAATCTAAATGAATGTCAGTAAACAAATGAATAAGTCACACGATCACTTAACTAATAGCACTTCAAGTTTTCGTGCTTTTGATTAAATTTAACAGGTTATCAGCAACTTTCAAAACATAGGAAGCTGACATACATGTAATTTTCCTAAATTTTTGAATCCTACATTTTCACTTATCGTATTATTTTTATTGCATAAAATGATTGAGATTGATTATATTTTCTCACCTTGGTCTGGAATCTTGTCATGTAAAAGAGCATTCGATCTTGATAATCGTCCCCTTTCTGCGCACGTGATAAAGAAGGTTCGATTCCGCATCTTGTTTGACAGGATTTATAGGATATGATCTCTTCCTCACTTGTTCGACGGAAATGCAATCCTTCACGACGCTACAAAGTCACAGGTGAAACTTGAAGACAGCAATTGTAAATTAAGTTCGCATTGGCTTTCCGTGGAAAAGTCATTGAGTAACTGCAAAGCGAATATTAACCGAAACAGTCCATCAGAAAATTTTTTGACTTTGTTTCACGCTGTGCTAATGCCGAATTCCGAGTTTCAACTCGACACCCAAGTGCTGTCAGCTTAAAGCGTGCCGCATTAATACGTTTGGCCAAGACTGCAGTAAGAGCAGACGTCGTTGATCGATCCATGGTAGCATAGCAAATTTGCATGAATAGACTTCTCCGTCACGACTGCTGACTCACTCACCTCCTATATTGTACGCATATGCAAGACTTCAGAAAACTCGGTCGATGGTTTAACAATAACATTGTTGGTGAAATTATGAAATACAATGAAACCCGGACTGAAGAGGGATGGATCTTGACTTCTTGTCTTGATACCTAAATTGACAACTGCCATGATAGTCGATTGTCAATCAAGAAAGTACATAACTACATGTAATTTCTACAGTACGAGGAAAATCATAGGTACTACATGGACTATAAGCTTTCGATAAGCTGCTTTCACAAGTGTAATATCATTCCGAATACTAAGCTCTACGCATGATCATTTTAATGTTTATACCAGAGCTTTAAATAGTTCTAAAATTATTTTGATGAAACACATGCATCAACTGGCCATTTAAACATCACTTTCTATACGCTATCACGTGTGTCTATACTTGGTGCAGGCCTTTTGTAGCAATACAACTGTATTTGTGGGCTATCAACTATTCTCGCGTTTAATATGCATTGATCAGTGATATTAGTAAATACACCCAAGTTCGTGTGTGACGAAATATTAATTGACTGGGATAAGTAAATAAGTAATTTTTATTTTTTCATTTTTATGACATGGCCCCAGGCTGCTTATTTTACTAATCTGCCTCCAATCCAACAAAAAAAGCAAAAAGCAGCAGAGCAGATAAAGCCATTCAAAATTATATGCCGCTTTTGTTCTTATCATTTAACGCCGTGAAGCGAAGCCCAAGCTGATGACGCTTAAACAAGAAAAAGATTGCTTCTGCTTACCTTTAGTGCTTGCTGAGCCTGCTAGGTGTGGGCATATGTGTATGGCAAACATGCCTGCACTTTTTAGTAGGCCAATTAGTAGGGCGCGCTTATGGATTACTAGAGCTAGTAATCAATGGTATAGCTGTAATTTGGTTAATGCATGATAGTAGGTGCTGCTTGTAGTTTTTTTCGTTTTTTTTGCGTTTTTTATCTGCTAAGGGTACCGTCGCGTACATGCGCTTACTGCGCAAACATAGCTTTTTTTAATTTTTTTTTTTCATTTAGTTATTATTATATGTTATAAATGTAAGGTTATTAATGAAGAGGAACCCTCACTTCAAAGGTCGAAGTCAGAGTGAGTCACTTTCACATCACCGATTCAAATAATGTCAACGGGTCATTTTAGATAGTCCTATGAGAAGCGGTGGCGGTTCACAATATGTCCCGGCGGGCCATCAACCGCGGGCAGCAAGTTGCCCACCACTGTTATACATGATATTATACTTATCAAATTGCTTCTATCATTCGCTATGCAAATATATATGTACTGTATGTAAATTCGTGTCAATGCATTGATATTTGAGCCTTTGTCGTTTTATTTGGATTTTTCAATATTTATTGAGGTTCATCGCAACTTCATATAGGGATATGTGCTGTATATGAATTACAGTCCGTTTCCAAAATCGTTGCACAACCCGAAAAGCTCTTTTTATTTCTTGCTTATTCTCATGAAGTTTAGCCGCAAGCTGCTTAAGCTCATTTAATTGATTACTAAACTTATTCACTTGGTCACAGTGTGGTGCGCCTAATTAGATGAAGTAATTAGTGATTACTAAGTTTGTTACTTCATGATCATATCATAGCTGATAATGTCATGTCATGATAAGTGCCCCGTCTCCTGTCATCATTGAATGAGTTGCTGAAAGTCTTGTCGATTCACTTATCGTGTGCAGCAACTACGGCGTGAAGAGATTGCCAGATTGCCATTGTTTGTGAACAGGGGGCAATTCTTCGGTTTATGATCAATAACAAGTGACCAGTGATTTATGACAAGTTGATATTGACAAGTGACCATGATTTCAATCCTTCGGTTCGATCAGCAACCACTTGTCAAAATATGACAAGTCAATCTTGTTACAGACCACTGGGTAATGCGGAGCTGTGATTGGTCGAAAAGTGGTGCAAAGCATAGTGAAACATATTATGGGAAAACTGAGCAGGAGATTCTTCCGTCATAGAGTTTCATTTCGATTTTATGCTGCATCTATATTTTACGAATCATTGTTATAATCATTATGATACCAAAGAATAAATGTGATATTAAGTTTTTTAGGCTGAAAAGTCTTAACTGAAGAGCATCGATGCTTCTAAAATCAACAACAAATTTGTCTGAATTCGCTGTTCTCGATAATAGAAATCTGGGGCAGGCGACACGAAACGCCGTTAGTGAAAGCGTTATTAGTGAGAACCAGATGACTCGGTAATTGACGCTACACCTTCAGCGACTCGAAACCTCTGTTAGCTAGAATGTTTATTAGTGAATGCCAGCTAAGGTGGCAGTCGGATATCTATGTACGATTTCCCATAAAATTGTTGTTCGCTTTTATTAGGTCTGGCGTTATCGTAACAGCACCTGCAGCAACCAATCAAATCGTGTATCAGCCATTGAATTCAGTCGTTGAGACAAGCCACAGTATAATATTAAGTCTATGTTGACACCATAGAAATGAATTCTTCTTGCGGCGTGGTTTGGAAACCGCAGATAAACAAAATAATTTATTTCTATGGTTGACACGAAGCAAGGAGGCAAACATGGCGAAGAGGCAGCGGAAGAAGGACTACGCGTCCGTAGAAGTAACACAATTAATTGAAAATTTCATTGTAATTCAATGAGCTGCTGCCGTCTAAACACAGCAATGATACTACTCAAAAGAAGAAGAAGGAAGCACATCAGACTTGAGTCTCTACAGACAAACCACAGGAGTGATTTGTGGATCGCGCTAAATCACTGCGAAATTTTTCACATAGTTCTTGCACTACCGATTTAGGGAGCCGGTAGCGGTCAAAAAAATCCTCATCCCGCTGTTCTTCGATTGGATTGATTCGGGGTTTAATGATAATTTGACCACGAAAATGCTTAATTTTAAGCACTTTTCTAACCATTTTGAAAAGAAGCTGTACCACTTTATCTAGTTAGAGACACCCTGTTAATAATGATATTTTGTTGACAATGATCAAAATGGCCGATTTGTGTAACGCAACCGCTTTTATGAAACTGATATCATGAATTTTGAACACGTTGATTTTAGAAGTCAATTTTTCAAGGAGCCAAAATTCCGTATTTTTTATCTAGTTCTGCTACTACAGCCGTCAAGGTGGATTAACTTTTAGGATTTTTTATTTGGGTAATGTTTGGTGATATCCCAAAGCGGCTAGCGCTCACAAACAGTTGGAAGATGGAAATCTGCCTTTAAAGATAGGTACAAAAGTGCTTAATTTTAAGCACTTTTCTAAATTAAAGTACTCCACTTTGAAAGCATATTTCTTCAAAACTACAACCGCAAATAACTCTGACCACTTTCTGCAAAAGACAAACGATATGAATTGCTTTAAAAGATAACAGGCGACGGCTTGAGAAACCTATCAATATTTTTATTTGATAATTAACAGAAAATGTAGGTATTTTTCACACGTCTGAAAACGACGAAAGCAAGAAATTTACAATGAAGCAAACCCGCCAAGCCATTGATATTGTGCTAATTCCTAGGCCTATATCTTACGAATGATATGTATAGCAGTCAAGTATGCACACTTAATAGTTTTTCCTAAAATTGCTATCATAGATTAAAGAGAAAAGTGCTAAAAATATAGCATTTTCCTATTTCAAGTTCCCTTTGAAATTGTATGTGTATAGATACCTGAATATGAGTAAAACTGCATTAATATGGGGCGATAATCAACCATAATGATCAACTATATTCATTCATGTTAAAATATAATTATGTTAGGATATCATCATGACTTTCATATGAGTAAGCGTTGATTGAGTAATCATCATGATGCAGTAGGCCTATCTGAAGTTTTCGAAGGCAGAAAATCCCGATGGCGAAATCATTGACTTCATCAACAGCGTCAACGAAAACTTCCAATGCGCTCTTAGTTCTGGGGACCGGCTTTGTCTGGACGAAAGCATGGTTAAATCTTACCATAAAGGACTGACTGGAAAAGTCAAAATTATTCGCAAACCGCGTCCGATCGGAAATGAAATCAAGGATATGTCGGACGCGCGGTCAAACATCGTTCTAAAGATAGAATTAAACGAAGGAAAAGAGAGAATGCGAGAAAAAGGCCAAGTTTCAGAATACGGAGCCACCACAGCCGCAGTGCTGGGACTGACAAAGGACTATCATAGATCAGGGAGAACTGTGATTGCAGACTCTTGGTTCGGTTCCGTCAAGAGTTCAACTGCATTGATGACAGTAGGTCTATGCTAGTAAAAACAGCACGCAAGAACTATCCGAAAGAGCTACTGAATGAGAGAGAACTCGAGCGAGGGGAATGGATAGCTTATGCCGCGAAACTTGATGACACAGACCTCCAGGCTGTTAGCTTCATGGATTTGAAGAAGAAGCAGTTCATTTCAACGTGCTCTACTGCGATCGCTGGAAATCCCAGGAAAACAAAGCATCACGGTGAGATACCCAGACCGCAGGTAGCCGAGAAATATTTGAAGCATTGTCCTTCGATGGATGTATTCAATCACTTCAGAACCGGTGCTTTAGGATTCGAAGATGTTGTCAAAACACACTCACCGTATATACGCCAGGCATGTGGTGTTGTGGGATTCATTTTTACTAATTCCTTCTTGGCGTATAGATATTTTAAGCCTGGACAATCTGAATTGACTCATACCGACTTCAAAATGAGTTTAGCAAACAGTCTTCTCCATTTCACTATGATCAAAGTTGGAAATGAGACAAGAAGAGATTCTCTGAACATTCCTCAAGATCTGATGCAGAGCTCTCATAGGCCAGCTCATTTGCCTCATCCAAAGCCATATGCTACATTTGCCGACATGGATATGCTGAAAGTGAGCGAAACACAACATCATTTCAATGTGTCTTCTGCGAAACCTATCTGCAAACCAAACTCAACTCGTCCCTGTTGGTCGAAGCACATTCAAGATGGACTTCCCCCAAAACGAAGTCAAAAACGAGTTTAAATAGACTTTCCCTGACTCTTCTATTATACAAATTACGTGATTTATTTGGCTGATAATAAGCCTACTCGGAAACCTGTCGGCACATTGATTGAGATTTCACAGATATGTAAACAGAGATATATTTAGAAGAAACTGTGTTTTTCTTTTCGGATACATTGGGGTGTAGATTGATTAACTAAAACTATGGCAACTTAGCCATTTTACGTACCAAAAACGATGTATGAGTACATTTGTCAAAATGCTTAAAATTAAGATTTTCTTACCATCTGATTACTATGTGAACTAGAATAATATTTGTGATGTGAGTTATCAATCATAACTTTTCCTAATCACTGAGGATTTATTCAAGTTGTGTAGCACAACTAACGTGCAGTATCTTTAGGTAAATATGTTATAAAAGCCGTTGTGGTAACTAGGCCGGGTACTACGCTATAGAAAGGTTATAGAAAATTATAGGTTTATAGCCACCAGGTATAACCGATATAATGCAACAATTGTGAAAGCATATCATACACATTAAAAATAGCAAGTTTAGCTATCACTTTGGTGTCGTGCCTACACTTTGGTATATGTTATCTAAAAAGAGAAAAGTGCTTAAAATTAAGCACTTTTACTTCTCATATTTAACCAGCGACAGCGGCTACGAAATGTATTCAATTTTAATTGCGCTTACATATGTTTCTATGAACACACATTCCATCAATCTGTAGTAATCCCAACGGCTTGGCGTCTTTAAAACACAATAATGTTGATAAAAACATTTTTTCATTGAACAAAATATGTTAAAAATTAGCATAAAAATGAAAATTTTTCACATTTGGAAGTCCCCTAAGCTTCTATAACCTCTATCTTCTGATTTTTCATCGCATTTCACGTATTACAGTGCTATTCAATATTCATAGACTGTCAAATAAAAAAAACCGTATAGCTTTTAAAAAATGACAATTTTCTGATATTTTCAAAAATATATTTTTGTTCAAAGTGATGTCATACAAAAAGCAAGACCGATAAGGGGATTCCAAATTAGGACGTATTATACTTGGACGTAATGATTACAGATGTGGAGTTGTCGGATGGTTTTCTGCGTGATGAATACTAAATAATATCCATTTTTTAAAAGTGTGAAAAGTGCTTGAAATTAAGCATTAATGCTTAAAATTAAGCACTTGGTCAATTTATCATTAAACAATCTCATTTTGCTTGTTGCGGCGTCGAATTGCACTCTCCACATGCTGTGAAAATGGTGTGTGGCGTCTCCAAATGTCTACGCACTTTTATTCGATTCTAATTCGAGTCTAATCATTAGACAGTGTTCACTTAGATAAGATACATTGGTCGAACACGTCTTTTTAGTGACAATGCCTGATACATTGCAGGGATAGGCTAAATCACTGCGCATCTATTCCAAGTCGATAACGTCAACGTAAACCTTTCCTTGAACATCATAATGGCTTTCTTGCATTTTATCTTCCACATTGAGAGACAAGTGAATGTGCATTGCTTAGGGCACTACTGACACGCTTGTAAATAATTCAATAAGCGTCCTTTCATTTAGGCTATTTCATATCACTGTAGTTAGACATGTAAATACAGTAGATCCACGTAATAAATCGCTTAGGTAGCGTATGCGGAGTCCCTTGTTTTTTGTTAAATGGTGAAATACACATGTAGCCTACATTTCTGATATTATTCTAAGCTTCTGTATGTGTTTCAAGACAAAATAAACGACTGACAGAATCACTAAAGGTGCCTCTCATACCTGTTAAGAAATTCGCTAACGGCGTGCTACACTTTTCCCTAACAGCCGTTCGAGACGCTGACATTCCATTAAGCTAATACCCGGTTACGCTAGCAGAGTTCTGTGTTGCTGACTTTCCTGTTACACTAATAGCCGATTCCCTAACAGAATTTTGAGTCGTCGACTTCAGGGTATTAGGGATCACTAATAACCTGTCAGCACTAACAGCGTTTCGTGTCGCCTGCCCCTGCAACATGCGATCTTCATGATTATGATAGGCAGTTTAATCGAAGACTATCTTGTAGACTAGTCAGACTAGTCCCAGCAAATAAGAACATTGCCAAGAGCTGACTGCTACAGAAAGCTCGAAGCTGCGGGGAATCGAAAAAATGGAAGCCTCCTGTTTGGCAAATTTGACGAGGCCAAACGCCATATTAAAGAAACACGAGTGAATGCATTGAATAGCATGCATACAGAATCGGCGGGACTTGACAGTGGGAATAAATGGCCCATATTTACCGGACACAACGTCTATGAATAGCCATAAGATGACATTGGTAAGAATACCTAGAAAAAATCGCATGGAATAAGGCCTTGCAACCCCGATGCCAGTCACTTTATTAGCCCATTCTAACAATCCAAAGTACCGTTACTAAATTTCTTATTCAAAGAACTCTGACTGTAGAGTGATGGCGCACTGCACTGTCTTGCATTCATCCAAAATGCACGATTCTTACAATGGGAACAATAATGTTATTGATCATTTCAAAATAATTGGCCTCATTTAGAGGATTATAAGAGAAAACGAGCTTGTAAAAGAACAAAAATTGAGATTCCACCGTAAAACGCAACACCGTGATCATTCACCAGCTTTTGCTGTGGTGAATTGCGCCTTCTAATAAATTCAGTTATGCTCATCCACGTTACGTTTCAAAATATATTTGACCACATCTGTCAAAAGAATGAGTCCCTGGCCGTTTTGTCTACCTGCTGTGTTTGCTTCTCAAACCAATCAGCAAACCAAGGATTGCAATTTTCCGTTATTTTCGTCTTTTCCGTTATTTTTACGAGATTATTCTATATATGAATATTTCAAATTTATGCATTCAAACCCAGTTTTCCCCGATTTTCCGTTTTTTTCTTTGGTGAATTGCGATCCCTGCAGCGAACTTTTTTTCGTACTTATCGAAGTCTTGGTCTTCCTGGCCTGTGTCAATCCAGCACTGATCCAGACTCATGAAATTTCTTTGCTGAAAGGTATTATCAAAGAGCTGTTATGTGCATGTACTTGTAGAGCTCACAGTCACACAGCAAGTGCCAATGAGAAAATATCAATTAGGCTACGTATGAGTATTTTTCTAATTTAGCAATTGTGTGTAGAAAAAGATGTGACAAACATACAAAAAGTTCTAAATATAGGAGCTTGCGATTCGTAAACGTTGCCTGTTTTATACCACTTGCGAGCGAATCTATAGCAGCATCTGTCAATCGAATATTTATTTACCTAACATGAAATACAAAAGATTCATTTACAAAAATTTTTTGTAAAAGGACTTTTGCATATGTGTTCTATTAGCATGTATCCCCTGCATGTGTTCCATCAATACATTGAAGTATGCTGTTCACATTTCATAATAGAATGAAGTTTTCTCATAAATTATACATTAAAATAGAAACAATAAATGTTGAGTATCATACGTTAAGCGAGGCTGTCCGCATCTCTTTTGCAGTGAAATTCTCGAAGGGCCCAAAAATTCTCACATAAACTAGTTTATATTCCAAACTCCACTTTCTAAAAGCTATGTAAGAAAGACAAATTCTTGACTTTGCATTTCACATTATTGTAAATATGTGAATGTTTAATTTTCACTTTTTATTTGAATGTCTTCTACTTCCGCTGATACTGATAATGCAAGCATGATTGGTAAAAATTCTTCCGTCATAAATACGTGATTATGACAAGTAAAAGCTTATTACTGATCAAGTCGAAGAATTCAATCACTTGTCATACCAATAGTTACTGGTCAAAATTTACTGATCAAAATAAACTTGTCAACTTGTCAACTGATCATGTCGAAGGATTGAAATCACTAGTTACTTGTCACTTGTCATAGCGCATGATCAGTGACCGAAGAATTGTCCCCAGGTGGCGAGTCTGACGCCAAGCCTCCGTGTGCGCGGAGATCACGGGTTCGAAATCTTCTGACCTTAACTGACGTAAATGATGACTCACGGAATGGCTGAGCATGGGTAGTAGTATGTAAAACTCCACTTCTGGATAGCGCAAGATGGCCGCCGTCGCTGACCCCCCCCCTCTGGAACGATAGAGTGGCGTGGTCGGCCGCCGTGGTGCTTTGAGTCTGACGTCCCTCCCCCTATGGAACGACAGAGTGTCGTGGTGTGCCGGCCAAGTGCGTCCGCAAGGTTCGCTGACGTCCCCCCCTCTGGAACGACAGAGTGTCGTGGTGGACTTGGGCGACCGCCAGGTTTTGTCTTGAGGCTATAGTGTGTGATGTTTTTCGTGCAATCTGATGTTTGTTGGGTTGAAAATGGGCTGTTTCGAGTGGAAGCAGTGCTCGGATGTGAAAACGGAGGCCAGATTCGGATTCAGCGTGAAATTCTGCATCGGTATGGTGAGTTTCAAGTCAATCGGAGAGAAAAATTTTCACTGACCTCCCCCCCTCGGGAGAGCTCGCTTCGATCTTGGCTTCTAGTGGACGGATTTTGTCGTGCCATAGCTCGTTTGAAAGCTAAGAGTGAGACAAATTCAGTGAAAGAAACGGCTTGTTCATATCTGTCTTCGTTTAGATGTGAGACGCCATTTAAGATTTTAGGTCGGAGCTCGCTCACCTGAAAAAATCCTAAGTGTCAGAGTGGCTTTGTATGGGTAAAATTTTGAAAATTTTCCAAAGTGTGGAATTTCGACCTGGGACCTTCACCAAAACATTTTTCATCAAATTTCACTGACCTCCCCCCCCTCGGGAGAGCTCGCTTCGATCTTGGCTTCTAGTGGACGGATTTTGTCGTGCCATAGCTCGTTTGAAAGCTAAGAGTGAGACAAATTTAGTTAAAGAAACGGCTTGTTCATATCTGTCTTCGTTCAAAAGTTAGAGCTGTTACAAGATTTTAGGTCGGAGCTCGCTCACCTGAAAAAATCCTAAGTGTCAGAGTGACTTTGTATGGGTAAAATTTTGAAAATTTTCCAAAGTGTGGAATTTCGACCTGGGACCGTCACCAAAACATTTTTCATCAAATTTCTCTGAACGAGGGGGGGAGGTCAGTGAAATTTGATGAAAAATGTTTTGGTGAAGGTCCCAGGTCGAAATTCGGAAGTTTTAAATTTTTCAAAATTTTCACCACACTGGAGCTCTCACACTTAGGAATTTTTTCACTTGTGGCATGTTACATGGACATGTGCTGACGGACCAACTTCCCGTGGTCATATGAGAATGGTTCAGGTGTCATATGATAGAGAATGATGAGACGAATCGTTTGCAACAAACCGCATGTCGCTACGATGAATACTGTCGGAGATAGAGCCATTTTAAGTTTTCTTCCGAGCATATATAAACCCCCGACAACGTAAGTCTGATCACTTCATCGAAAGACGAGGTAAGCGACGGTCGTCGCTCTGAGCTCCCGATATCGGGTGTTTCAAAGGACTCTATCTTTTGAAGTAGGCAAGCTATCTTCTTACTTCAAAGTTTGTATGATAGAGTTTGATAGTGTCTTTACTACTGATACAATTTTTTAAAAGTAGTATGAGTACTAAAATGCGGAATTTTTTAAAAATTCTTAATTTTCAGTTTTTTCAAAGTTTTAACATGTAGACTAAGGTTTTCAAGTATGCTGAGTTCAAATCTGCTATCAGATTTGAAATTTAACTAAGTCTAAGGCAGCTTTGAGGGGTTAGATCCCAGCTACTGATCACTACCTTTGACTCGGCGTTCCTGTTACCACTTCGGGGCAGTGACAATGATGTCTTCAGCTGTAAAGAGCGGGTATCGGGGAAGATCTCTCACTTCCCTAGTGATCAGTACAAGGCCTTCGGGCTGTCGACGGGATCGAGTGCCACTCACTACACTCAAATCTATCATTCCTGACTAAGTGTAATGCTTTAGGAATATGACTGTACTACATGATTCCAAACTTATACAAATTTCATTATCTTACAGCTAACGATAAAATCAGGCATGGCTAATGACAAGAATAGAAAATATCATATCAAAATGTGTGTGTGCGGTCGAATAAATCGCAGTGCGGACGCCAAGGCGCATGTAAAGAAGGCGGGCACCGACCACATGATTATCCTGAATAGGGTTGCGTGTGTGAAGTGTAGAGTGCTGAAGGGTGATGAGGATGAGGCGCGTTTCTACAGAGTGCATGCTGACTGTAGTGGAGGTTTGGTGAGTGACTTGAGATTCACGCAGTTGATTGTGGAAGAGAGGGAGCGAATGTTGGCGATCGAGCGAGAGGGTAAGGTTGAGAATGTTGTTGAGAATGTTGTTGAGAATGATGAGTTGGCGAGAGCGGTTGCGTCGTTGGAGGCTGAGATTGGGCGAAAGAGAGTGCTTGAGGGTGATGATGAGGATGATGTGGATTTAGATAGGGAGCGTGTGAGGAAGCGTGTGAGGAAGTTGAGCTCTTCGTCGTCGGAGGTGTCAAACATTGTCATCACCGACCCCCAGAAGAGCTCATCTTCCCCAAAAGTGAAGAGTGGTGGGATTCGTATGCAGTCGGCGAGGTGGTTGAAGGATGAAGAGAAGAGGCATGTTTCGCAGCAGATGGCGCATGATTTGTTGGTGAATAAGTATGAGAGTTTGAAGAAGGTGAAGGATGAAGTTGTGAAGGAGTTGGATGAGTTGAAAAAGAATGAACTGAAGTCGAAGGAGGAAGCGGATGAGAATATTAGAATGAGGCGTAGTGTGACTGATTTGAAGAATAAGACGCGAGAGTTGGAAGAGAAGAATGATGAGTGTGAGAAGAGGGCGAGTGCTGCGGAGAGAAGAATGAGAGATGCAGAAGCGAAGTTTGAGGAGATGATGAAGGAGATGAGTGTGTTGAGAGCGAGGAATGTTGAGTTGGAGAGGACTGTGGCTCGGCGGGGTGATGAGAGGCAGGCGTATGAGAAGTTGGAGCGCATGAGGGATGAGTGGAATCGTGTGAATGAGGATCGTTTGTTTGAGTTTCACATCCCTATTCGGGATAATCATTTGGACGGCGAAGTACTGGTAAATCAAAGCCTCGACGAATCTATAATATGTTATAACGGCCATCCGACCAAGAAATGTCTGCATGCCAGCCTAAGAATGTGCGGCCATCTGTATAAATTCTCGATTCGGAAGCGCGCGAGACTGCCAAAGGATGGCTAACTTGGTAAGTGAAAAGTAAATAAGATAGTATATCCTATTCTAATGCATATCATTTTCATTGCAGATCTTTGCCCGCCTTCACCACCCCATCACGACACTCCCGAGAACGAACCATCGGCTCTCTTAAGGGCCACCTAGGGGCAAGACATGATAGAACCTCCACGCGGTTTGCCCTGGGCAGTCTTCGGACTGGCGAATACTATCATTAAGTTGAATCTGCTATCAGTCAACTTGAACGTTGCGTCGCGTTAGAGGGGAATATAAACCATTGCCTCTCAATTCATTTCATTTCAATCATGCAGACGCCGAACAGTCAAGTCAGCTCTCCTCGCGGACCGCAGTTAAGGCCGCGAAATTTATTTGAGGAGTTTGTCAGGCTAGAGGAGCAAGACAGAGTCAACAATAATCTTGCTCGGATTGGCAATCCGATGACAGCAACTGCTGTCAATCCAACGGAATGGCGCTACATTCCACTTTTTAGCCATGTACCAGTTAGTGTGGAAGTCGACAGTGCTACCAAAGAGAGAGTCAAAGACTCTCTCAGCAGAATTGGTAGGGTGTAAGATGAAGTTACTCCCGAGAACGAACCATCGGCTCTCTTAAGGGCCACCACGGGGCAAGATTTGATAGAACCTCCTCGCGGTTTGCCCTGGGCAGTCTTCGGACTGGCGAATACTATCATTAAGTTGAATCTGCTATCAGTCAACTTGAACGTTATGCAGTCGATTGCTATCCCTGAAGCATTCTGATTCGCTGTTGAGCAATTCATTGTTGAAAACCGTATATAAGCCAGAAGATTGTAGCGCTTCTCATTCAATTTGAAGTCACGATGGAAGCGACATCTGCCAACAACATTCCCGTCTTCATCGATGAAGACAACGCCATTCCCGAGTTCGTCATCCTCGACGAGTGGGATGAAGAGGATGATAAGAAGGGGAAGATCGAGAAGATCGTTTGGACGGATGGGGTGTGGACTCCGAATACCACTCGCATCCGAAAGGTGCCAGATGCACCAGCACGACCTCGGCGGTACAGGGTCTATGACAACCTAACCGTCATACCCATTGACTATTCCAGCCAATAGTCAACTTAAATTCACACCCCCGAGAACGAACCATCGGCTCTCTTAAGGGCCACCTTGGGGCAAGACATGATAGAACCTCCACGCGGTTTGCCCTGGGCAGTCTTCGGACTGGCGAATACTATCATTAAGTTGAATCTGCTATCAGTCAACTTGAACGTTACAAATGAAGTTCGGTGTAATATTTCCTTTCGACGGGTGTTCCTGTAAAGGGCGGCGGTGAAACCCGTAGCTATGTATACCGCAAGGGACATTCGGCAATGGTCAATCTTGTTTAACCTCTCTGCGTCATGTTTGCAAGTGATTGCCTCTGTCTCAACGTAGTATGCATTCGCGTCAGGGCGACATTTAGCCAACTGTCGAAGGTTGCCTAAAACTTTCCATTGCATACGTTATGAGAACCATGAGTTCTACCTGTCTCTATCAATGAGACGAATTGATGAATGGAATGAAATGGGAGGACACTAACGCGCCACACGCAACATAACACACTTCTTTCTTCCGTAGTCTAACAAGCTCTTTACACATGGATCGCAGGCGATTGCTATCCCTGTATCAGAACTGTAAGCTATCTTAATTTTATTTGACACTATTTCATCTATCATCATCATCGCCCATATGAAATGTTTTAAGATTTACAAGTTAGACTAAGCGTGCTACTATTTCCAAATGAAAAAGTATACATGGTTAAATCATCCACTTAAGCCCATCCGTAGTCTAACAAGCTCTTTACACATGGATCGCAGTCGATTGCTATCCCTGTATCAGAAGTGTAAGCCATCTTAATTTTATTTGACACTATTTCATCTATCATCATCTTCCATATGAAATGTTTTAAGATTTACAAGTTAGACTAAGCGTGCTACTATTTCCAAATGAAAATGTATACATTGTTAAATCATCCACTGAAGCCCCGTTCAAGTAAGTCAGTATGAAAGCAAAGATAATACGAAATAAAAATTTATTATGGCATTTATTTCAAAAGGTCTTCATCGTCAATATCGTCCCAGAGTCTGGCTTCACATAGATAACAAAAACAGTTCACTTGCTTTAATCGTTCTTCCACTGCAAGCCTCACTTTGTCAATATACTCCCACTCCGCCATAGTTCGTGGCTGGGAGTTAGGGGTGTACCACTCCCATAATTGGTGGAGGAACTTGGTGCTGGTGATCTCCATCACATCGTCAGTATCGTACTGGAGATACTTCCACCTCACGCCTGTTAAGTCGGGACACTCCTTCTCACATACACTCTCTTCGTTGTCCGCTGGTAATGACACCTTCTCTACCTTCGTTGGAGCGTTTGGTGTTGAGGATGGAGAAGAGAATTTTTTGTTTGGTGTTGTCGGAGGGCTTGTCATGTTGACTGTGAATAATAACTTTGAAATGTTTTCTAATTCTTAAGTATCAACAAGCAACCAATCAGAATGAACAGCCAATGAATGATGAATACGAAAGTATATATGTAAAGTGACATTCGTGTCATTTCACTCTGTCTTTGTGACATATAAGTCAAGTGTTCTCTCACGAATTCTATATTTGAGGCGTACAAGTAAACTGCTCTCTCGTGAAGTCTCTATCTTGTTGAAGTATCAACCTTAAACTCGATTTCGTTGAAATGGTAAGTTGAAAATTTCTTCACTCATCTCCCTCAAACGTGTGGCTAATAGCATCTTCCTCAATTTCAGGCATCAACTTCATCACCAACGCCCTCCCTTCTCGAGGAAAGTTTAGAGTTGTTGAGTCAAAGTAGGTTGTAACAATACACTGAGACTTGAACAGAGATGATAGAATGATTTCTCTTTCAGGTGATGTGAGTTCCAGCTCAGGACTCTCGCGACAAGGCAACGAGTGGGAATGTGCCGACTGCGGACATATGTTTACAAGGAAGCACAGTCTCCTTCGACACATCAAACAACGTGTGTGTCAACACAAAGCGGCGTCAATCTCCGGAGGTGAAGTTGATTCTGACGATGACATCTCCTTTCCTTGCGATTTGTGCCCTCTTTCTTTTGATAGTCACTTTCAGCGATCTTCGCACAGACTTCAACACACGCATGCAAATGATCACTACACCAACGGTACCTCTACCATCTCCCTCATTAATGTTTCACATAATAATTTAGTACGCGACTACTGCATGGAGTCCAATACTCAAATAGTAGATTTTCCTGAGTGGCTCCTTCAAAATTCTAACATTATCGAAGCGCTCTTCAACAATTTAGACAATTTTAGAATGAAGGCGCTCATCTACCTTAAACTAAAATATATTAAGATAAATTTTCAAACGGGTCAAGTGACGGAGAGAATACAGTTTCATGTTCCTTCCTCTTCCGCAACCAAAGTTGTAGACTGCGAGTCTTGGCTAAATTTTCACATTCAATGTTTAAAATCAAATGTAGATAAATTCAATCAACGCGACAGCGCTCTCATTTTTGATGGTGTGGACTCAGCCATATTCAAAATTTCACTATTAGAAAGTCATGCAGCTCGAGGTACATTTAAACTACCAAAAACGTTGTATAATAAGAAAGCTGTCATCAATGTCGATTGTAAATCACAGTGTTTCAAATATGCAGTCCTATCCATCCTTCACTATAATGATATCAACGCGAATCGAAATCATACCTATAGCTATAGACAGTGGGAGGATGAACTAGACTTTGAAGGTTGTGATAGTAACAACATGAAAATCAAAGATGTAGAAACGTTCGAAAAACATAATAAGATTAAAATTGTCGTTCACGTGTGGGAGAAGGGGTTGAAGGGTGCCCGCTATAATTCACGTTCAACTTGTTATGAACGTGTAGTCAACCTCTTATTAGTAAAACAAGATGATAGCGAGGAATGGCAGTACTGTGGTATTCCCAAAATCCTTCGCTTGTACACTCACTTCGGGCACTCTAAAAGAGGTGAACATTTTGTATGCGACCGCTGCATCCGCTCCTTTTGGAGTAAAGATAAATTTGAAACTCACTATGAATGGTGCAAGCGAGGTAAATTACAAATGGAACGCATGCCCAAAGATAAAATATTTTCACATAGGGATAATGGTGACGAATTAAGTCCCCTGCGTGTCATTTACGCAGACATAGAATGCTACATTGATGATATCATCCACAAGCCAGCAGCCATATCCTGCTATGAAGTATGGCATGACCAGTTTAGGAATAGACAAAACAAAATGCATACTTGGCAAGGTGAAGATTGCATTTCAAAATTTCTAGAATTTCTCGATAAAGCTGCTAATTTTCAACAATCATATGATTCCCAATTGCAGCGTAAGTCACTACATATGTCAGATGAAGACAAACAAAAATTTGAAAGTTGCACATCCTGTCTTAAATGTCATAAAACGTTTGATGACGATAAAATTAAGAAAGTGCGTGATCATGATCACATCACTAGTAAATTTAGAAACGCACTCTGCTCCAAATGTAACTTTTCACTTAGGTTGAGACGTCGTGTACTACCCGTCATTTTTCATCACTTTAAGGGCTATGACAGTCATATGCTCATAAAAGGAGGGTTGAGCCAGATGAAATCGTGGCAGTTTAATGTAATAGCACAAACGAGAGAAAAATTCATGGCAATGACAGCAAAAGTACCAGTAGATAAAACTTAAGAAAATAAGACAGTCTTCTTCGAAATAAAATTTTTAGATTCATTCCAATTCATGTCAGCGTCACTAGCTTCTCTCGTTCGTAATCTCAAGTTTCTTCCCCATAGTCAAACTTTGAAGAAACACTATCCAAACTTAACGGATGAAATAATCACTCGCAAAGGAGTCTTTCCTTATGCGTATTTTAGCTCAATGTCTAAACTAAATGAAACAACCCTTCCTTCCATTGACAAATTCCAAAACGATTTGACGGGTGAAGATTGTCCAGTAGAAGATTATGAACATGCTCAAGAGGCATGGTTAAAATTTGAATGTAAAACGTTTGGCGATTACATGATCGCTTACTTAGAATTAGATGTCATTTTGCTGGCTGATGTCTTTCAGGAATTTCGACGAGTGGCATTAGAAGAAGACAAATTAGATCCTGTCCACTTTGTCAGTCTACCAGCCATGTCCTTTAAATCAGCCTTTAAAATGACTGGTGAGACCATTCATCTCTTACAAGACCCGGAGATGTATAATATATTTGAGCGCGGAATACGCGGTGGTCTCACATTTGTAAATAAACATCATATAAAATCTGAAACAGTAGGTGATGTTCATATCCACTTAAAGTACTATGACCAAAATAATTTATATGGCAGTTCACTGTCTAAACCACTACCTCATTCCGAGTTTATTTGGTTAAATCAAGATGAGCTTGAGTATTACTCCCACCCTTCAAACATACTGAAGATTCCAGATGAAGGTGATTGGGGATATTATTTTGAAGTGGATTTGATTTATCCAAATAGCATTAAAAATAAAACTGCTGATTTCCCACTCGCACCTGAATCTGGTGAAGTGACTGAAGATATGTTTTCACCATTCATGTCACAATTTCATAATAACTTAACAGAGTGTGGACAGCCAAGGTACAAACCATGCCGCAAACTTTTACTCACCCAATATGATAAGAAAAATTATCTCGTACACTTCTGCATACTAAAATTCTATTTAGAAATGGGCATGCTTCTAAAGTCAGTTCACCGCATTATCAAATTTAGACAGAAAGCCTTCCTCAAACCCTACATAGATAGTAACAGTCAAAAACGTGCACTCGCCCAAAATAATTTTGAAATGGATTTTTATAAATATAAGAATAACAGTCTTTTCGGAAAGACTATGGAGGATGTTAGAAAACGTATGAACTACAAACTAGTCGTTGATGAACAAAAATATCACAAATTGACCTCATCACCTCTTTTCATTGATAGAGACATCATCGATGAGGATCTTGTAGGTGTTAAAATGATAAAATCAGAAGTTGAGTTGTGCAAACCCATCTATATTGGGCAAGCCGTTTTAGATTATTCCAAGCTTGAAATGTATCAACTCTTCTACAAAATATTAAAACCATGCCCTCTCGTAAAAGAGGTTCGCTTGCTGGATGGTGATACAGATAGTTTCTTTTTAGGAATTACCACTCAAAAAGATTTAAATTTTAATGAAGTAGGCAAGTCATTAGAAAAATATTTCGACACATCTAACTACAATCCCACTCATCCACTCTATTCCATACAGAATAAAGCCAAACTTGGTTATTTTAAGGATGAAACAGCAGGAAAGGAAATAGATGAAATGATTCTCCTCCGTCCTAAAATGTATTCCATGAAATTAAAAGAATGTGCAGATAGTATTAAGCGTGCTAAAGGTATATCAAAATCCATTGTTCACAAAATGAAACATCGGTCCTATAAGAAGGCCTATAAAAATAAAACTGTAACGTTTGTCAATATGACAATCTTAAAATCTCAAGTTCATACTGTGAAAACGTACACGTTCAAGAAACGAGCACTTTCATCATGGGAAGATAAGAGGTGTTGGATAGGACATAACACATCTCTTCCACATGGACATCCTGACACAAACATACCTCCACCCAAAAGAATAAAACTCACGCTACCACATTGAGGAGATGTATTGACATAATCAACTTTAACTCAGTATTTTGATGTTGCTTTTTGTAGATATACATGGTTGTTTTATGTATCGCATGAGATCGTTTCTTCCTTGTGAATATATGCCTACAGTCAGCTCATTCCCCCTATATCTGTGAAAAGACTTTTTCATATACATATTTTTATTTCAATAAACATATCACAATGACTTCACTTTGTTTTCCGAAACACTAAAGTTACGAGGGATTTAGTATCTTTCACATGGATGCACTCTTGTAAACCATTGGTAATTTTGATAGCAATAGAGGGTATAGTTTGTTTGACGACGGGATGATAGAAGATAAATTCAAACATCTTCTCGACTATTCCATATGAAGCGTCTTTATCATGAATGAAATCGCGTAAAATGTATTCTTTTTTCTCACCAACAGAAATAGGTAGAATCAAATCACTTTGAATGTAAAGGTGCTGTTCATGTTTATCAAGTGTCATTGGTGTTTCTATACCAATCGTATGCGCAGCAGTGAACACAGTTTGTAGCATTGAAAAACCAAAGAGTTTTTCCAAATTTTTACTCAATTGACATTCAATGTCATCGCCCAGTTTCAGAACAACGCGTTGTTTTTCAATTGAAAACGAAATGTGGTGTGTCTTTACATCATATTTACTTTTCATCATATGCTTCAACTTCTGTTGTATATAAGGATTTACTACATGAATGAAGCTTTCAACTGTATGATATAGACGCGGCATTATATTGATAGCAACTTTAGATTCTTCATAAGACTGGTAAATTTTCTTGATGCGATCACCATAGATGTCCACCCACCATTCATCATTAACTGAATCAGCTTTAGTGTGATATTCATGAGAAGCATACACCACACCGCTTCCAATAATAGGTGTATAATGTCTTACAAAATGACGCAAGGTTGGAGAGAAATAAACTGTAAGTTTGTCATTATATTTCTGAATAACCAACTTATTTTTGTCCGCCATAATTTTCTCTCCATACTTCTTACCCACAGTCTCATCCCATCGTTTTACTAACTCAATAAGTGATAAAGGTTGAACACCACGCTTTTTCCAAATGATGCGTTCTTCGCATTCTACAACATCTTCATCAAATATTTTAAATCTATAATGAAATTTGTTGATTCGATTTGAATAAACTTTTTTAACATTTGCAGTAGCAATTGACGTTAGATGTAGTCCATGACCAAAACCAAGATGTGGATAGAATTCATTATCCAACCTCAGTGTAAGACCTTTAGTAAAAGAATGAAAGCGAAGGAACTGTCTCCCACTCCAATGATAGATAGTAAACTCATAAACTTTCTGATCCTTATTCTTCATGATGGAAGTATTACCACTATTGAATGCCTTAATAATTTTCTCATTCCCAAATGGTTCATAAGAATCTGATTTTATCTGAATCCATTCATAGTTCCACTTTCCATCTGATGTTAAATTGTATGGGAACTGGAATGCATTATTCATCGTTATTCCATCATGGGTGCGAGGAGTCAATATCATTTCTTCCAAATCATCCACATTCTGAATATTGCTATCATAGCAAATACTAGAAACGCCAACCTCCCATTCACCTTCTAAATGTAGTGGGCGATTTAATTCTACTCGATAGTCTGATGGTTTATTTTTGGGAAATTTATTCATAGAAGCATTACTGGGCAAGTAGATTAGAAACGAGTCCTTATTTTCACTTTCCATATTATTCACATTGGAAAAATATATTAGCATACGTTTGCATTAACTCTTCATTCGGAAATGGAGTGTGATACTTGTCACAGCATCTTTATGAAAAGGAATCAACGCACCAGCATCGTCATAAATTGCAATATCAATTTGTGGGATGTAGTTTGATTTCAGCTTTGTATAATGCACTTTCTTGAAAGTATGCTCAGATAAAATACTGCAGCTTTTTGGCTGGTATGGTATCATTGCTAGCAATGGAGCTTCAACATCTCCCACACGTACATCTTCACCAATATTGGAATATATCTGAAAATAGTTAATACGACGCGATAGCGACATGTCTGCGCTAGCTTTGGTTACAGTACCACTTTTAAAGATATTTTGATCAAAACCCAAAATGTCCATTAGAGTTTTATCCATAATTAGTTCAATACCTTTTCCACTTATAGTGAGAGACAAAACACCTTCTTTTTCAGAAAATAAAATATGTTGCTCATTAATCACTTCATTTAAATAATCTACAACCAATTTAACCGAAGTAATAATGAGAGGCATCAACACTCTTGTTTCATGTAAGATACCACCGAAAGGCTCTACAGACTTTCTGTATAAAGATACGCTCCATTCTGTATCAAATTGATTTGACCTTTCACATGGTAAATGTTGCATATCAAATTTTCCATGAACAGCTGCAGAATGATGTCGTAAGAACTGATGAAAATCTTTTGAACAAACTAATACTAGATCATCATCATTTATTTTAATTATTGCAATATGATTAGATGATTTGATATAAGTCAATGTTGCCACTTGTTTACCATCAACTCGAAGGAGATAATTAAATTTCTTCAATAATGTTTCAGGAGTCATGTTTGTCTTTCTTGGCTTAATCACAATCTTCTTCACCAGCGTCTTCTCATTTCCTGGAATAAGATCTACATAATAAGCTTCCTCTCGATATATTAACTGTTTATGACCACTTATGTGGTAATTAACATTAAAATTATCATAGCTTGTTAAGGCGCTAGCGAGGTAACCTAAATGATTTCTTAAACTTGGACTTAAACCAACAATCCAATCTTTCTCAACTACATGATGTACATAATTATAATCATCATTGTGCGGAGTAAATTGGACAATATGTTTACTCGCTTTATTCAAGAAATCATATATAAACTTTTTACATGATAAGAGATCTTTCTTTGGCCACTGTGGAATGTATACTCGGCAGCCCTTTTCACATTGGTAAGCAGCTGTGCGTCTCATGTTAATAGTCATCACCTCATGATCAAAAGTATAGACACAGTTGCTATAAACAAGTTGAGTGACACCCACTTCCCAATTTCCATTTAGCTGTTGTGTATGATCAATGGGAGTAGAAAAGAGTGCGGCTCGATTACTAGCAAATCTCTTTGTAGCCGCATTGCTAAGCAAAATATGATAAAACGACATTTTTATATTGCTGATCTGCGACTTTGGATAACATCATGAAGACTTGGATTTTGGACTCTCTACACTATATCAGAGTTGATCGTGATGGAAACGTACATTTCAAAAATTCTCATGGTCATTCATCAAGAGGTATTACATTAACATGGCGACAATTTGTCAACCTCAATGATATCATGAGGGATTTGGAATATTTTGAAACATTAAGATTCATCTCCTTGGGTGATCAAGTTTGGCTTCAACGTCGCAACAATGAAATTCAAATCTGCCATTCTCATTCCGCAAACTGTTTCTCATTTCGCAAATACAATTGGGAGAAGTATAGAAGATACATACATCGCTCCATCATGACATTTATTCGTCGTGAGTTCATCACCCTACTATGCAAATCTTAATCAGACATGACTACCACGCACCATGAGTTGGAAATTAGATTCCCTACAACGTATTGAAACGGATCATGATCGTCTATGAACGTCTATTTCAAAGATTCAACTGGAAATGTGAGAAGAGAGTTTGCTTTATCTTATCGTCATTTTCAATCTCTACATCATATCATGAAGGATTTGAAATACTTCTATATGAAAAGACATTCGCGTACTGGAAATCGCATCTGGCTGCGCGTCAACAAACGGCGAATTCAACTCTATCATTCCCAACTTCATACTAACTTCACATTTCATCAAGGTAGTTGGGAAAAGTATAAAAGGAAGGTAAATCGCTCAATTTACTCATTCTTTCATCATGAAGCGCCATCGCTACACCATCGTCAACATTCTCCGTCGCTTCAGACTCTACACCAAAATCGATCTCGCAACATTACACCAACACCTTCTCAACAGCTAGTATTACCCGGGCCGACCTCAAATGTTAGTGGTGAAGATGAACAATTCACGGAATCTTCAACTCTTCCCAAATGGGACTGTACAGATTCTCGGCGCCCTTTCTCATTCATCGAAGCAGTCAATGCGCTTAGAGCTACAAAGACTACTACGTCGGATATGGAAGAGGGAGAGATGTGTGATGTCGAATCTGACTGTGGACAATATGGTGATCTCTACTCAATTGAGTGACAGTGTATCATTTTTGAAGATTCGTACCAGCAGTTACAATTTGTGTTATGAACCCGAACTTTTTCCTGCAGCTCTCATTAGTTGTTGGTTACCTGTGCATGTGGCAATCTTTCATAATAGTAAAGTGATCATTACTGGACTAAAATCTCATGTACAAGCAAATGTGATCCTAGACTATCTCATCGAGTATGTACGCACCCAACGGATTGTAAAATAAAAAACAATTTTTCCAACATGATGTTTTTATTTCAAATCATGATAGAACTTACAAATCATTTTTTCATTAGAGGATGGATTACATGAAAAGTTTTGAATAACAGATACAAATCGAGATACATGTAAACGTTTTAAGATGAAGTACAGTACAAAAGCACCACACGTTGATGAAAGTGGATGTTGTAGTATGCGTTCATTTCGCTGATATTGACGCGTATGTTTTCTCAACCACTGCTGTGTTGGTATATTTGGAGGTTGAGCAAGAGAGTCAAATAGTTCACCACGTCGGTCTTCTCCAATAAAGATCGCTTTCCAATGCTCACCGCCTAAATTCTGCGAATGAGTGTTTAGCACAATAAAGATGGGATAGTGATTTACTGCAGGTGGTAAGGTATCGAGTGAATAGACATTATCGAAAGCTTTCAACGTCGCTTCGTCTGCATTACGCTGCACTTTAGTCTTAATATCGTCAGCAGTCAACCAACTCATTAACGATTATACTGAAGAATCACGTCACGATACTTTGTAATTTCAATATTTGAATCGAAGACTGCATAAATTAATACATTGATCGTCTCAGGTAGTGTTCTTTTGAACGTCAAATCCAAACGAATATTATGAGGCACGTTCGCTTGACGACAGGGGGCACTAATATCGCTGTCAGCAGTCAAATCAAATGCATAAATAGTATATCCACTCTTAAACTCTTTCATAGTCAGTCCGTTGGTGTCATCCGTATTGTAAAAGCCAAAGACATCCATAAAATCAACATAAATGCGCATAAATTGATCCGCAGCAAAATCTGGTTTGTAGGGTGGACCAGGATGACTCACACCATTTACACGTAAAGCAATTTAACTTAACTGATTGTGTTTAAAATTGAAAGGATTCTTCTTTATATTACCATTAAATGCATCATTTTCAACCATTGCCACCATGAGGAGCTTCGGTGATTCCGATGGAAAGAGGCCACCTTTCATGAAACTCTTTTGATCTTTAGGAATTGTAAAGGTGAGAAGCTTTGTATGCTGAACGGGGTAAATGGCATTTTGGCGGTTAAGACCTTCAGCATGTCCTCTAATGACACTTCGATTCGGTACTACTCGACGAATGTAAAGTGCAATATCTTCCACATGAATTCTAAAATTGTCAACTTTACCAAATGCATTCAGCGCAAATTCAGGCTTATTCAATGTCAGCTTGAGTCGCATGCTGGTATTACAGAGTAAAAACTTTGACTGTCTAAAGAAGTCTAAATTCAGCGGACCATATAACTGACATACTCTACTATCTTTAATCATAGCAGATCGCTTTACAAAGCCACTGTTTGTTTCAACATCAAATTTTCCTGCTTCATCTCTGTACCATCCCATGGCTTCCATATGACTTTTTTGTGCTGCTGGATGAAACTGTGATACATGATTGAAATATGATTTATAGGGATAATCGCTTTGACCACCTTCTACCTGCTGCTCTCCAATCGTTAGAGAAACATCACGAAGTAATGTAGTCAATGGTAAATTGTTCAGTCCAACTTTATGTGTATCGTCAATAGCAGTTCCATCTGCTTGCTGAATTCTAAACCTCAAATCAAGCATCGCATAACTCAAATCTATGTAGTCATCACTACCACCAGGAATAACAAATTCAGTGGGGCCAGCATTCTCAGCTGTTCGAGGATGATAATCTACAATACTTGAACTAAGAATATATGTCTGTATGGCTTGCTGATCAAACAAACAAAAACCGGAAGTTTTACACTCCATGATTAGAAGTTATGGCAGCGTCGTCGTTTAGCGCCTGATGAATGATTAGAGCCTCTACGACGTTTGCGTGAATGCCTTTTGACTGAAGATCGCACCTTACCAGCTCCGCGATGTTTCCTCCTTCCTTTTTTCATTTGTTTAGGTGATTTCTTTCCTTGAGTAACACCAGCAAAGGTCTGCTTCAATGTTTTTAAACCGCGTTCCTTCCCACGATTCAACAAACTGCTCTTAAAACTTCTACCTCTGGAAAGATCACTAGCAACATCACCAGCAAAGCCAACGGCATTACTTAAAACATTTCGTTTTAAAGATCTACCGACATTGGATATGAGAGGTGCTACAACAGATTTCAGTGCACCAAGTATGCTACTTCCACGTTGGCGGCGAGCGCCGATGTAAATTTGTCCTCCACCACTTACATAGGAGGGTCGTGAATAAAATGAGGCAGTTGGATTCATAGCTCAAACCCTAAACATTGTTAGTTACAACTTTGCATGAATCTCTGTCGATCACTTAGATGAAAGATGTCGCCACGACGCATCCAAGAGTTCATACTTGAAGGATAACCAGTCCATTTAACAAGACACCATTCTTCACCTTGCCGTTTTTTACATCGAATGATTTTCTCTACCAAATATGTTTCACTTTCAGTGACTACCTCAATCTCATCGCGGTAAAAGCTACCCTCAATTTCTTCATTATCGTAATCTTTCAACTTGTAGGTGGTCGGAGAGTCTTTTTGATTAATCCTTGATACTGTAAATACCTCCTCTGTCCAATTCGGAAGGTACCCTTTAGCAAAAACACTTTTCACTTTTGAGATACGAACTTTATCACCAATTTTCACATCACTTTTCACATGAGTGCGTTTACGTTGGAATGATTCGCGCACTTTATCTACATTGTCAGCATTTACATCTACTGGTCTGAGTCCAATAGAACGATGGATAGAGTGATTGTAGGCATGGAGTGTATCTTGTAGAACCTTTGTCCAATTTTGTGTCAAGTTGGCAGTAAAATGTCGCCACAAGCGATTTTTTAATGTGCGATTAAAACGTTCAACGAGCGCAGCTTTATAAGCACTCTTTACACTAAACAACTCAATGTCATGCCTCTCAAATAATCTTCTCACATGCTGATTTTCAAACTCTTTTCCTTGATCACTCTGAATTCTTTTTGGAATGCGACCTTCTCGAAAAATTGTTTGGAATGCTTTTGCTACTCCTTTCCCTTCTTTAGTTTTTAAAGGTTGAGCCCACGCATAACGCGAGAAAATATCAATGACGGTTAAAATAAAATTATTGCCCGAGTTATGTTTTGAAATGGAGGCAACATCACACAAATCTGCTTGCCACTGTTCATCGATGTCATGAACAATATAATGGCGGGTGCGGTACTTCTTTTTCGCTTGTTTGTGGAGTGTATAGGTAGCCTGACCCTTTAACCATCGTTTCACTTGTGATTGTGGAAGACCACTCGCTTTTGATAATTTCTTGATAGATGCAAATCCTGCCGGATATTTTACGTCATAATAGATTGACTTCAAACGTTCAGTCGATGACGACTGACTCTTTTTTCTCCTTCTCATCTTTTTGTTTTCTTGCCTTTCTACATTTACAACAACTGCAGCATTTAGCTTTAGCGGTTTTGCGATCGTGTTCACATTGCTTAGGGGTTTCATTGTGAGAGCTGGCGCAGCAAGTGCAAGTGACAACGACATTCACCTCTGGCGGCTCATTACATGGCAAGCAACACATCTGCTTCATATTAATAGTCTGAGAACATGTATTTCCTGGGAGGAGCTGTTTTACGTTTTCCTTTTACTAGTTTTAGTGGTGATGTAGATCTACGTCGAGTTCTTCCTCTTGTTTGCTTAGTGAGTGTGGGAGGGGATGTAGCAGGTGACGTCTTAAACCAATTTGTTGGCATTTTCATCGTCTGAAGCATTGGAGCAGTAGCCACTGTTGAATCAAGTTCTTTCAATGTCTCATTATTCAAAGCAAATTTTGGTACATTATGCTTTTTCAATAGTTTAAGAAAGTATGACCAACCAGGTGGAACATAGCCCTGACGGCGCTTTCTACGTGTCGCATACTGAATCAAGTCTTCATAACGTGAAGCATCAATCACTTTATTTTCATCTGTAATGATTTCTCCTCTATCATTTACATTGAGATGGGGTTCAATACTGTTGAAAAGAGATATGGCATGTGCGCGAGATGCTAAAGGTGTAGCAGTCGATACAGAGTCACGCATCTTATTCTCCAAGTTTTTCAATTGCTCAACAGTTTCCGATTGTAATGATACAGCACGATGTGGATCTTTGATGTGAACATTTTGCTGATAATCTATTTCTTTCCTATACATTTGATTTGCAAGAGGTTGCTTTACTTGCTGCATGGCAGTCAATTGTACATATTCATCCTGAGGAATATTAATCATGCGAGAAAAGAACTCATAGTTTGTAGATAATCATGGGAGTTTTCAAAATATCACTTCGAAATCTAAATTCTTCCGGACACTCTTGCGTAAAGTCAATGAATAAGTAACCGTATGTTTTTTCAGTAGCTGCTTGAAAAATTTCAATTAAGGCTTTTGATCCTCTGGGTGCAACTTGTCGCGCTAAAATTTCAAATTGACTTTTATCTCGCGGATTCTTGAAAATAGCATAATAGTGTGTATTCAGGTTTCGTGTACGAGCTTCTTTTCCATCAGGAAACAAATTTTGTGTGATATTGATGATAAAACATCTTTTATGATGTGCTGCGCGAGTGAACATATCTGTAACATCTTTTGAATTCTTACTTTCTTTTAATAAATCATCCAATACAACAACATCATTAGACTGAAGTTTATCCACTGCAATAATTCCTTCATGTCGAATAAAGTTGCGACTTTGCAATTCCTGAAACAGCGACGGTTGATAAATACCATAACACCAAATCACTCGATTGATAGGTTCCTTAAACAACTCCCTTCTTTTATCCAATAAATTCAGCGTGAAAACAGTTTTACCTGCATGAGATGGACCTGATACAGTCAGAACTTTATCACATTGAAGTCTGAAATCCATTTTATTACTTTGAGATTCAACATTTGCATAATTAACGCTTAGAGCCAAAGATATTACCCAATAGGTTGCCCACGGCAGGAGCTATCATTGGAAGTATTGCTGAAAGGAAACCGCCCTTTTGTGTTAGAGTTTTCCTCTTTCTTTGATGGGTGACTTTAGGATTGGAGATGAAACGCAATTTTGTGGCATATCGCTTAAGTAACTTTCGTTGTTTTGGCGCTAATTTCTTCGTCCTCAACTTTCTGACATGAGAAATAATTTCACGAATGAATTTATCGTTGGCATGTCGTATAGCATTGTATCGCTGATTTGCTTTCATTCGTCGGAGAGCTTGAATGGCTGAAGAAAACTTTGAAGACTTTTGACTTTTACGTTTCGCCATTTTCCGTGTTAGTCTTTGCTAAAACCTATCTTTACCACATTTGCATAGGTACTAACTATTGCGACATAAGTGACACTCGAAATGAGCAATATCACAGTGGTTACATTTGCAAAGTTGAATGCAATTACGTATGAAACAGCGTTGACAAAAAGCGTGCTTACATCTCTTGAAGATGCGCTTTTCATTTCCATCCTTTCGCTTACATACATCACAACACATACTTTCACCGTTACTGACGTCTATAGCAAGTCTTTTTGAAGATATGAA